>CM041012.1:45666499-46266499 GCA_022984855.1 Dimocarpus longan | reverse complement strand
GTTAGATGAGTATTCGTATGTTCTTGAGGTTGGTGGGATTATATACACAATTACGGATGTGGAAGAGCTAGGAGATTGGATGAAGTCTTGTTTAGAAAGTCACCCCATGTTTGAACCCCTCAAAGAGGAAGAGCTTGAAGCAGATCCAGTAGTGAAGCTCTTGAGTTCTGCGACGGAGGAAGGACAGAAGGTTGCTAGGAATGAGGGACAGACTTTCCAAGCAGTTTTCAGACGCATTGTGCCAACTTCATGATACATGAAACAAAGTAGTGGATTTGTAGTTTGTCACTCCCATTTTCTACTTTCAAAAATAGTCGTCTTGGGACTTATTTGCTTTATTTATTACTTTTCTTTGATGTATTTGATTTGCCATTTGTTATTTATCGTGGAAACATTCCAAGAAAGTTACATTTGCTGCATTAAATAATCTGAATTACTGTAGCATTCTGGGCATGAATTTTCACCTAGTTTAGTTCCACATTTGTACCTGTGAATGCTGGTCTCTGTTTTTTTTTTTTTTTTTTGAATGTGAATGCTGGTCTTTTATTGTACATTCATTATGATATAGGGTCTAATAAGTAAAGTTACATGCAAATATGATTATCGAAATGTAGCAAACCTGTTGTCAATGGGAGCATCTATTTGTTTTGGCATGTAAGATAAGCATATGATAACTGCTATATCATTTTTCACCTGTGCTTCTGTAGAACATCAAACCATTCTCTCTTCCCTGTGACTTGTTATTCTGTGCAACAGAAGCACACTCAACGCCTATGAAAAGTAATAGATTCAGGATCTGTTCCAATGTCCACATTTGTCTCTTCGCAAGTTAAAGAAATTCTTTTAGACTGCCCTCTCTCATCTGAGTGTCCTTATGAACTGTTAGATACATTCTCATTTATGTACCATGAAAATGACGGTGAACGATGGAAGGTTGTGTCCGGTGACTGAGACTAAAGTCATTGTTAGATTCTAAGCCCTGTTGGAAGGTTGTGTATGGTGACTGCTACCCGGTGTATTCATTGGATCCTAAGTTAGGTGGGGACTTTGTGTCTGGCAACTGGGGTTCATAGTAGCCGTTAAATTCTAAGCCAGGCTCAGAGTATTGATTGGATCCCAAGTTAGATTGAGAGGTTGTGTTTGGCGACCGATGCTCATAGTAGCCGCTGGATTCTAGGCCAGTTTGGAAGGTTCTGTTTGGCAACTGCCACCCATAGTATTGACTGTATCCGGACTTTAAATGTGTGTAGTCGATAAAATCCTGCAAATTAGGAAATCAATAATGTCAGTGGAGGGTATTACAGAAAAGGAAAAATTAAATCTAATAGCATTTAAGACAAAATAATAATAATAATTATTATATGGAACTGACATATCATATCATTCGTATCCATCTTCCATTTATGTATAGTTTTAAATAAAATTATCAATTATATATTTATAATATTGATTGAGATATTTGAAGAAGAGATTAGAAGTTCTCCATTTAGACCAACCAAACAAGCAACAACTATAATTATGGGGACAAGAAACCTGACCAAGCTGTTGAGCCATTTGAACTTGTGATTTGGTGCCCTGGATTTGTAAAGTAGCCTTGTGAGCCGAAAGAGTACTCATTCTCAGATTGGTGATAGCTCTGCTAGTACGACGAATGTACTCAATATTTTGCCCCTGCTTCCCTAAGATTGACTGAACAAATACCAGGGACGCCTCCGCTGTATATTTAATCTGTCAAAAATCATAACAATACAGATCATGTCCAGACAGAGAAAATGCAGGAATGAAGAAGGCATAAGAGTTAAAAATTGGATTCATGAATATGGTTCACTGCTCAATTCAAAGATCTCTTGAGGACTACAAAATTGTAAGAAATCACTGTTGAGTTCTAAAACTTTTTCAGGGACATATTGACTCCACATCTGGCGTGGACATCTATCTTAGTTGCTACAA
This sequence comes from Dimocarpus longan, assembly GCA_022984855.1. Classification (NCBI taxonomy): domain Eukaryota; kingdom Viridiplantae; phylum Streptophyta; class Magnoliopsida; order Sapindales; family Sapindaceae; genus Dimocarpus; species Dimocarpus longan. The sequence goes on along the minus strand of CM041012.1, from coordinate 46,264,549 downwards.
TATAACTAAGAAGCAAAACATGAGCTTTTATCTGCAAAATAGCATAAGATATTCAAGTGATCTGTGTGTTTTAACATGAACTGATAGTTTACAGTGTTTCACTAATAACACTGTGTGGCAACAACAATTATGCTATGATTTACAGTTGAAAAAAGGTAAAATGAAATCCAAGCCTTCAATATCAAGTATTATTGATTCAAGAGAAAACCAACCTTAGGAATGCTTGGAGGAGCAGGATGACCAATTCCAGGATTTTGACCATGAATTGGTGACTCAGGCCACAAGATTGTCTGGTTGTAATGTGATTGACCACTAGACGCTGAACAATTCCAGTTCAATGTCATCTCTGAACCAATTGAAGTTTCAGAAGGACCCAAATGGATTATGGAATACGAGTTGTCAGCCCTTGGAAATGACAAGGGAACCTGAGATCTTGATTGGACCACCACAATTAATTCACAACTATTGACAGCATGACCAATAAATTTTAACTTGGAAACTTACCCATCTTTCAAACATTGGAAGGACTTCTTTACAGACCAAAAATATTCTTAGCTTTCCTAACAGAAATTCATAAGCTCTAAGAATGTTAGGAGTTTGACCAGAAATCATGATTGATCGCTCATCCTCCAAGGCATAAGAAGGCATTATCTCATCTAATAAATCAGATGTAAGATCAGTCAACATGAACAGCTGACAGAAATACAAGGAAAAATAAACGAATGAGTATAAATATGAAGCAAAAGTTTAGCATAAGAAGACATGATAGGGGTTACGGTACTGGTAAGTAACACTCGATAACCTATGGTATACATCTTAAGCATTGTAACTATTATTGGCAGTTCAAAGATTATAGTAATAAAGCATGAGAACTACATGGACATCGTTGAAGCTGCATATTGTAATCATGATCTCAAATTTGCTTCCTGACAGAAAAAAGTTACAGAAACTCACCTATGGAGAAAATCTTGACTTTAACATGCATGTGTTCCACTGTCAATTTAAGAGCATCTTCTTCTTCTTCCGTTCCGATAAGGTAATGGACATGGTCAGAGTGCACTAATAATCTTATACAGCAGTATAACGGATTATTAGAAGTTGAACCTATGCAGTCATCCTCACTGCTTGAACAAGGAGTGATACGTTTGAATACTTGAATTGCGCCTAACATGGCACTTGAATATTCTTTATCAGGCTCTTCTCTTCCAGATAAAATAATTTTACAAGATATCATGAAGAGGTCATTAGAAAGGGGAACACATTTATTCAGTCAAAAAAAGACGCAGAGGATGATGGCAATCTCATTAATCTAAAAAAGAGAGACTACTCAGTTTCAAAAAAAAAAAAAAAATGGGAGACTACAAGAACAATATGTGCTCTCATGATGCACTGAATCTCCCCATCATAATGTAAGTTGCATTAGGCAATTATAAGTGGAGATGTCAATGGCGGCAAACGGGAATGCAGGTATTTAGGGTAGGTTCTCCATCCTTGTTTTCGTTCCTCCATTTCCTAGGTTTTTCCATCCTCATTTTCACTCTATTTGACCCAAAATTAAAGAAAAAACATTATTTATAAAATAATTTCGTAGAATTTCAACATACTAAATTAACTACATTTTAATATATGAAATTTATAACAATGTATACAATTATAATATTCTTGTATAAGTCATAATACAAGATAAAAATTCCAATAATATAAAATTATTATTATAATAAAGTCATAAAAATATTAGAATTAATTCAATTATTAAATATATGTTATGGGTATTTTTAAGATGCCCTAAATGGACAAGTAAAAGCCCATCACTGTTAATAGAAGCCCAAGACCAAGGTCTCTTAAGGAAAAAAGACTGCACATTCTGCTAAAGCAAAGCTCGTAGGGGCACAGCTTATCAGATGAATAGTTCATCAGACGCATAAATCGCTCATGAGTTCAGCTCATCAAACATGCAGCTCGCCGGTTGTACAGCTTGTACAATCAGACTACATAATCAGTCCACAAAGCCACAACACAGTCAGGCTTCGGGTGTTTCAACTCGTGGGACGAGCTGTCAATCGTTGTAGCTTGCAGGTCGCCAATCAACTAACAGTCAAAACCGCCAAACCGATTACAGCTCAAGACGTGCCGTACACGCCAAGTTCGTCAGAGATTACAGTCTGGATTACGAAGATCTTATCTAATCTACTTGGCTTAGCAGCCCAAACAACATGCTTTGACAGTTATCAAACGCATTAAATGCAACCCAGACGCATTAAATGCAATCATCATTATAATTTAACGTATTAGACACTACTGTAACACTTCCTCTTTTTATAAATAAGGGAGAATCCTCATTGTGGAAGGGGAGAGTGTGGTGACCCTGCAAAAAAGAATAGTGAGAAAATAGTGGACGTAGGCAATATAATAAGTCGAACCACTTAAAAACTTCTGGCTTCCTTTGTTTTTCCTCTACCCTTTTCTTTACTTTCTCATATACATTTGTCTAATTTTCCTGATATCTGCAGTTTGGGCCTACACGAATCTAGTCAGCTAATTCCGAACGTCGACATTTTTTACGCTAGAATAAAGGCCTTTCCTGTAGTTTTATCTTCTTCATCACTGACTTCCAGAGCTCGTGTACCATACATCGGCTCATATACCAGACACCATGACAAGAGGAAGAACCAACAGGAGTTCAGGTGCCATCACCGGCCAGTTCGATAATTCTAACCACCAGAGAAACGCTCCTCCCACTAAAAGAACAATCGACTTGGGGGCTCAAACTTCAAATATACCTTTAGCCAAGAATATTCAAAGTATACCTCCAGTTCTGCACCCTTCCCCCCTCCACCCATCAACCTGTACCTGATGTTGCTGGAGAGGACGCCATGCAAGTTTTATAATGGCGTCAGGAAGTGTTAGAGAATGTTATGTTACAAATAGCAGATGCAGTCAAAACGCTGACCCAAGCTCAGACTCAGACAGCTTGGAGGCCTGACGAAACCGCTGCGACCAGGGAGATTTCACAATGGCATTGCGTTGAAATCCCAGCCACAAATGGAAGGGTGGCTAGGGAAGTGCCAAATCCTGAGGGATCAGCCCATTCCTCCAATGTACAATCTAGAGCCCAAGTCCAGCAAGCTCGCGATGACGAAAATGTAGCTCATCCTTCAGGATTGAGAGTAAGCTAGAACGAGCATCGGTAAGTTGAGACAAGCCGGGGACATATACAGGTTCCAGTTCGAGGAAATGAGGGTGGATAACAGCGTTGACCTAGAGCTTCGCATAGAAAAGATACGTTGAATAGGCCACACCAAAGAAATGAACCTGTGCACCGCTCCCTTGAGCTTCAGCGTGAAGAAAGGCACAGGGTCCAAAACCGAAATTCATCAGACAGAGATAGTAGGAGGAGTAGACTATCCACTGTCAATCGATCTGAGGTAGGACCAAGCCGTTGAGGAGATCCTTCAAATAGTTCGGCAGTTAGAGACCTGACCTAAGGCTCAGGAGCACAGGGGTCCGCATAATGAAAGAACCTCATTCACTTCTGAAATCGAGCTGGAGCCGCTTCCCACGTGTCGACGTTCGGAATTAGCCTACTAAGTTCGTGTAGGCCCAAACTGCAGATATCAGGCGAATTGGATAAATGTATATGAGAAAGTAAAGAAAATGGTAAAGGAAGAACAAAGGACAACAGAAGTTTTTAAGTGATTCAGCTTATTATATTATCTACGTCCACTATTTTCTCACTATTCTTTTTTATAGGGTCACCACATTCTCCCCTTCCACAATGAGGATCCTCCCCTATTTATAGAAAGAGAAAGTATTACAGTAGTGTCTAATACGTTAAACTATAATGATTATTACATTTAATGCTTCAGGCTTGCATTTAACGTGACTGAATTACATTTAATGTGCTTGGGTTGCATTTAATACGTCTAACAACTATCAAAGCATGTTGTTTGGGCGGCTAAGTCAAGTGAGCTAGATAAGATCTTCGTAATTCAGGCTGTAATCTCTGACGGAGTTAGTATATATGACACGTATTGAGCTGTAATCGACTTAGCGGTTTTGACTGTTAGTTGATTGGCGACCTGCGAGCTACAACGATTGACAGCTTATCCCACGAGCTGAAACGCCCGAAGTTTGACTGTGTTGTGACTTTGTGGATTGATTATATAGTTTGATTCTACGAGCTGTACAACCGGCGAACTACATGCCTGATAAGTTGAACTCATGAGCGATCTATGCATTTAATAAACTATTTATCTAATAAGCTGGGCCCCTACGGACTGTGTCTTAACTGAATGTACAGTCTTTTTTCCTTAAGACGCCTTGGTCTTGGGCTTCTATCAACAGTGATGGACTTTTACTGGCCCATTTAGAGCATCCTAAAAATACCCATAACAATATAAATATTTTTTTATATATAAGTGAGGAAAATAAGGATGAGGATGGTCCGTTTGAATTTGGTGATGGATTTTTATCCACGTCCACAATACCCAAAATCTCCCATGTATGCGGATGAGGATTTGGGGATTTAAGACCCCATTGGCAACTCTAATGACACGGGTATCTAAGACAATATAGCATGAACCGAGGGATATCTAGTCATGGGAAGTGCTTGATAGTTATGATAATTTTAACATATAGGTGAAAGAGAAGATCAATGGGTTGTGCAGCTCATTAATTGTAAGTTATCAACAACCAACCAGGAGCCTACAGCAAACTATCAAGGATTTTATAGACATACCCTCAACGCAATGGCATTGTGTCTGGCATGATTACTTACTCAACTGGTCTCACTTGTCAAACAAATTCTTTTCAGAATTCAACCAGTAAATACATTTATACAAGTTCAAGATGTATTATAACACCAATTAGAACATATAGATGAAAAATGATACAGCATGAAGTCATCTTCTCAAACAAGAAATTTGATTTTGGAAATGTGATGCATCACAATAATGATAAAATCACACGTCAAATGTTACGAACTTAATAACTTCTCTAAGACAAGTGCATATATGGCGTACCAGCTCATATAAAACTTGTAAAGCTATATGAACCTTCAAGATGGCATTTGATCCATACTCTATTCATAAACTGATGTCTAAAATTGTCTACCTTGAATATAATTAAATATATTTCATGTGCCAAAAGTTGTCTACGACTTTTCAACTCCCAGCGCACAGTCTTGTACACAAACTAGTGAGATACTAATTTGCTCTCTTTCCTTCAATTATAATGGCATGAAAATATTGTCTATAGGCCTTGAGGATCAATTAGGAAACTCAAACACATTATAGGGGAAGAATGTTGTTAACATTAGAAAGTTAAATCCAAAAATTAGCATGATCTAGCTAGAGATTGTCATCCATATCTAAGCTTAGAGATGGTTTGTAATGAATTAATCATTACAGAAGTTAGAAGGCTTTCTTGACATGTAATTTCTTGCTTCACAAATTTCCTATCAACCTTCATGAGAAGCCTTGGTCACTTTGTATATGCTTTATGCATATTTCGAAGTGTATCAAGTTAACATTCTATCTTAACTTTCAATTATATTAACATAGGCAAAAAAAGATCATCTACAGATTATGAAACTGAATACATAATGAAAGTTGAACCTTTAACCTCTAAGTCACTATCTGACGAGATTCAAACCAGATTCTCTCTAGGCTAGTATCTGGTAGGCCTCACCTGACACTCCAACAGACCTCTATTAAGTCTTACTGGTCGACTAGAGGAAATCCGTAGAGTGAATTCTGAAATCTTGCACATTTACTTTTGCTCTAAAACTGGTTTGCTATTGTTGTTTCGAAATTAGTTGGATTGATTCATTTAAATTTATATTTCCATTTGCGTTAAAATCATAAAAGTAACCATTTCATTTACAAAATCGAAAATCTTTTTAACGAAAATCTGGCAGCATAACGGCTGCGTTTATAAGGTTTCTAAATTCCTACAAATGAAATATACACTCCCAAAATATATCAACCACAATTCAACTTCTTTTTATTCCACAAACATGCTTTTCCACAATCATTCACTTATTCACATAAAACCTCAAATAACGATCAAATGCCTTTCATATCATAATAAATTTTACAAATATTTACAACATAAAATATAATATCATAAGTGTTCAAGTGAGTATCACAAGCAATGTGAGATTAGTACATGCAAGTATTTGGTTTTTAATTACAACAAAATGCACTATAGTAGATGCGATGTAACCGTTGATGTGCCCACCTAATTTGATGAAGGACTCATGTGGTTCAATTCTTCGCATTGGCACTTGTGGAGGTTTTATACAATATACACAAAAATATGTAAACTTACAACAATTTAAACAAGGTAATAAATGTTAACTCACAATCATAAACTTATTTGAAATTTATGTAAATCTTCACCGAAGTTCTTTTCTTTCTAAAAGTACCATCTGTGCCCCTAACTGTTATATTATATGGCGATTTTTAACTGACACCATCCGTGACGCGACTAAGACTTCTCAACAAATACGTGCGAAATTCTCTGCATCGCAAATCGTAGTGCGAGGTAATCTATTAATCTGAGCAACTACGTGTGAAATTTTCTATATCACAAACGTAGTGTTATATGATCTATATATCTTGACGACTATGTACGAAATTTTCTACATAGTAAACATAATGCTAGATGATCTATAAATCTTAACAACCATAAGCGGAATTTTCTGCATCGCTATGTAGTGCTAAATAACTAATAAAACTAAGGGTGTACAAATGACCTTTAAAAAAGAACTCTTTTTCTACTAAGTGCATTAAGTACAAAATAACTTTCATCTCATACTTTTTCACCTCCTCGACTGCGTTTTTCCCAAAGAACGAGAAATCCATTTATGGATGGTGTTTCCATAGTGTGTATAGAAATGAACTCCCTGTCTTTAAGGTGGCGTCCTTACAACCCTATTCAATACAAGCTTCGGCCTAGTTGATTCTTTCCTGGGCTTAAGTGAGTTGTTCCTTCATCACATCTATATTTGGCAACACCAGCTCGAACTTTTTCTCTACAGTGTCAGCCCGCTTTTGATGCGAGATCACTTCTTGCTTCAGTTTTTTTATCTCCTCAATGGCCTTGTCAAACGAGGAGGCCGTATTCTCTTAAAGCTTAATCTCGCGAGCTGAGGCTTCCTCTACCCTAACTTTTTGTTCTTGGGTCTTCTTGAATTTTTGTTTGAAGTCGAGTGCTGCCTTCTTCGCCTTCTTAGACTCCCCTTGCGAGAATTCGAACTCGCCATTGATTTTTTCTTTATCGCTCTCAAGCATTTTTATAATGGTTTATGCGAAGTCTTCTCCTCCTCGTAATTGGGGAGTTCTCTAAGTAGCTTCATTAAACCTATGGAAGCCTGAGACAGAAACTTTAATGTTGAATAAAAATAAAAAATGGGGGGAGAAGAAAGAAAAATTATCATCAAAACTCACCAGCAGATTATAGCAACCAATGTAGCTGATCAGTCTGTCACTGCTTATATGATCCCTGTAAAAAGTTGATTTTTCAAGTCACAAAAACTGCGGTGCGTAATCGAGGAGGTCGCTATAATACTCTTCTGCATCGAACTCATGAGATGGCTCTTCATTGCTCCCCTTAGCCATGGGTCCTTTCCTTTAGTTTTTTGACGTTTAGACGGAGGCTCCGCCATCCCTTTGTCTTTATCAACAGCCCCAAGTCACCGAGTTGATGAATTGCCTGGAGCTGGGATCACCTGACTAGAGGGCTTTCCTTGTAGAGGGGCGCCTCTGCTCGTAGTTTTCCTCCCTAAGGTCTTATATTTCACACATTGTTTTGATGAGATCACCGCAACTTTTAGATAAGAGGACAACTCCTTAGTAACTTCTGGGACCATCTGCGAGTTTAGGTCTCTTATGGTTTGATCGGACCTCTTAGGCTAAGAAGGTGGAGGCTCAGTGGAGCCGGTTATTTGAGTATCAGGATCTGCAGGCTTAGCTCCCAGAGAGGATGGTGGTGTCTCTAATTCAAGCTCCACCATTATGGTGAGTTTTCTTCTGGACGAGCTTGATGTTCCTTGTTCAAACACCTCAAAGACTGAAGAAACTTCCCTTTTTTCGTGAACTCCGAGGTCGCGATTGATGCTGAGACGCTTGCTCTAGACCTTAGGTGCAAGCCCGTATTCCTACAAGAAGTAGTTGCTTGGCAATTAATAGTCGAGCGAACTCTTGATCTTTGAGAATTTTTGTAGAGCTGCTACCTCCTCTTCAGAGAGCTCAATTGAAATCTTGGTGACATCTGCATATTGAGACAAGAGATCGTTAAAAAATATATATATAAAATAAAATGAAAAATATATGCGTAAGTTTATAAAATGACAAGCTAGAAATGTGCTCACCAAGAGAAGAAGAAAAGGTAAAATTTTTAAGGTTAATAAGAGAGGGGCAGGACGCATAGAATTAGGGGTCTTATAGTTGCCCATATTTGATTTACCTGTCCCCTTGAGCAAAAATATCTTATAAGGCGAATTATGAGCTGCAGTATAAAAGAACTCGTCCTATTTCTCCACTTTGAGACTTGTGGTGGTCTTAAAATAAAAAAGATATTGAATCATGTTTGGGGTTGGTGACGAAAGTTTATTTTTAATAATGACAGCAACTAAAGAAGTTAAATGAGCATAAGAGTTGGGATCAGTTGGAAAAGAGCTAAGACGAGATTATTTAAGAGATCAACGAGGTTGTGAGTGATTTGAAACCAAAAACCCGACTCTATATGTTGGCGGCTGATAGCAACAAATCTTGGATAACGGTGAGCTGCGTGGTCGTGAATTGCAGGCACCATTGCATAACATCCTGATGAAAAATCAAAATCTTGAGCTATCGAGACAAGCTCGCGGAGGCTAACAGTGAATTTGTGTTGATAAAAGGGCTTGCGAGCTAGAGGATCATCTCGCCCTGTAGGTTCTGATACGACTTCATCGCTTTGAGAGGTCACACCTTATGTGTCCCTGACTTGCTGCTCAGATTGCTCTTCGAAATCCTCGTTAGCATCCTCTACTCTGTGATTGCAACACCCACGACTTGACATCTACAAAGGAAGGAAAGGGATTAGGTCGCTAATAGTAGACCGAACCTAAAAGACTAAGAGTTTTCCTGAGTTTATTCTTCTAGCAGACCAAACCTAAAAGACTAAGAGTTTTCCTGAGTCTATTATCCTAAGTATCAAGTTGTGTACTTAGGGAACTACTAAGAATAAGGGAGCTCTATGTGCGAGTCCGTCAAATCTCTAAAGCTACAAGGGACTGATAGTCAGATTCCATACTCAACCCTACTTCTACAAACATGCTAGAGTTTTGAGTGCCAAGCAACTACAAATAAGAACAGTAGACAAATGCGCTTCCAGTATGATTAAACAGTCTTTTTATTCAAATTTTTCAGATTTTCTCAAGTAAAGAATGCGAAGAGTCACAAAATATTCAAAAAACAACAGAAAACAGGTTCATAGAAACAAGAAAAGCACAATACGAATCAAAACGAAAGCTAAAAATTGAAAACAAGTGTAAAAACTCACATTGAATGCAGTAAAAGCTGGGAAATTTCAAAGAAAGACGTTGAGCGACAGCGTCGGACGAAAGAGAGAAACTAGAAAGCCAAAAGACGTCTGGTTTTGAAAGTGACAAGTAAGAGAAAAAGATAGAGCAGCTCCACCAGTATATAGGCACCAAGTCCTGTTCATTAGATCTAAAAATTGTGTAACTGCCTTCGATTTGACGGTGCAGCGCAAGTCTCGGGATTTTGTCATTATACACAGTCGGTTGAGAGATGTGCACATTAAATGTGCACTATACGAGACGTGCAATGTACTGACGTGTAGGAAAATGCCACATGTTCAGAAGAGAAGATAGAATTTAAAGAGGCTACACAACAAGTCTCGCCAAAACAACTTTATCCATGAGCTCATAGCTCTCAGTCCGTAGAACTCACTGAGAGCTAGAGGGCTTGTGTTGGCTTGTGTTGTATATATTTTAATGATTTGAGAAAATAGATTGTTAAGGCCCAGTACTTCAGCTTAAGTGGATAAAAATTCAGCAGGCTCGAAAGTCAAGATGACATCGTAGAAGTGTAAGATGATGTGTCTAAGCCCACATACCGTTATTCAGCGAGCTCGCGATATGATTATTAGCTCACCTATCACCTCGGTCAACAAGCCTGGTATAGGAGCTGCTCGTCTATCAACTCGTACATAAACAGTTCGTCCAGTTGCTTGTACATTAGCTCGCCAGAATATCCTTTCAGTTTATGAACTCGCTATGATTGGTCTAGTTGACTTTCTAGAAGCCTGAATAGCCTAATTTAAAAAGAGATCAACTTTCCCATTTTGCAGCAAATTAAATATCGAGATTCTCGAAGTCAGTTGTCGGTTCGGTGTAGATAATTTTAGCGTCATAATTATCAGAATTAATATAGATTATTTTTTGTCTTATCTGAATATAATTTAAACCAATTCAAATTGTATCACCCCTCGTTATAAATAAAGGGTCAAATTCATTGTAAAGACGAATATAGAAATATTATATTGTTATTCTGTCAAAATAGAGAGTGACAGTCGTGGACGTAGGCCTGATTTCAACCGAACCACGTAAAAACTTGTGTGTAGATCTTCTTCTTTGTCTCTTTCTTTGCTTTTGTTGTGTTTTTTGTTTAATCGCAGGTATTGGACTTGAAGAATCGGGTTGACTAAAAAACAATGTCGACAAACGGAAAAGCTTAAAACTAAACTAAGAAGACAAGAAATTAAAGAGAACTTTTGAGAGAAAACTTAAACTTGATTTCATTTCTGTTAACATGCGAAATACATGAGCAGGCCTCTTTATATATCTGGAAATCATGGAGTCCTGCTTTAGTCAAACTCTTCTTTCATTGGTCCACGTATGGCTGACGTGGCTTAGTTAGTTAGAGGGTAGTTACAAGACCTGAACTCAGACTAACAGCTAAAGAGGAAACCTGAAGTGAAGCTGAGTTCTAAGTTTCTAAAGTAAACCTGAGCTTCTGAGAAGTGGCAGAGAATATCATCTAACATAAACTATGTATAAATAAATAGTTTGATCCATCATGCTCGAGAAATTAATGTTTGTTTATATAATATGTTACATGTTATAATTTAATTGATATAAAATGGGATAAATGTGGCCAATAATCTAATAATACCTATGATTAAACGTTATGACATGTTAACATTATCTCTCACATTCAGGTTTTACATATTTATAAATTAAAATCACATTTATTAAATAATGTAATTAAAATTGACAGAGTGGATATATTACACTTTAATATACAAATATATAAACATATATGTATTTTGGAAAATATCATTTTAATTGAATAATTCATATATAATCTCTCAACACAGACTCATATTCATGTAGCAACAGTAAGTATTATATAATTTTCCACGGATTGCACATTAATGCTAAAATAGATCTCTTATTAAGTATGAGGTGTCAAGTGATCCATAATCACCAGTTAGATCATCAAATACTGTAATTGAAAATGTGAAATAAATATTATATAGGTTATGGTTACAAACTAACTTTCGCTGACTTGATTCAATGATTATTTGTTTTTATCACTTTTTATTTCATGAGTATAAATTACATTTATTAAGTGATTTTTATTTATTCTTTTAAATAATCAAATCACTTAAAATCATCTAAAAGTCATTGAAAAAATATAACTATAATTTCTGACTTTTAACTGAATGTCAAATCACTAAATGGTTTAAATATATTATTTCTATCCATCATTCCCAAAATAATATATTTCTAAATTTATTATAATTTTATATTATACAGATTCATTTTAATGATATTTTTTAATGTTATTTTTGTTTAAATATATAATAATAGTAATTCAATTTAAGAGCATTTTATTTATTTTTATTTAAATATATAAATTTAATTTACCATACTGTTATAATTTATTTATGTATATATAATTCTCAAAAAAAAATGTTACTATAATAATTAATCATATTTTAATTATGAATAAAAATATCATTAATGTATACATAAAAGTAATTTAGTATTTACTTAATAATTTATTGAAAAAAATTTAATTTAGTCTCTAACGTTTGGTAAAATATTACTTTTTTATTAACTTTGTATTTCGAATTCATGTCATCCCTAACATTTCAAAAATATATCAATTTACTTCTTCTGTTAATCAAATATTAGTCAACGTTAATAGGGAGAGGGTTAATTTGATAATTTTAACTTGAATATATATTATATAATTTTAATATATGTATTTAATATAATATATATTTTTATATTTTAGATTTAATATATAAAAAAAAATTAAGTTAAAAAAAATAAAAAATAAGAGATCTCCATGGGACACCAGAAAAACTGGTCTCTCATGGAGACCTCCTTCTTACGAGGGAGACTAGAAAACTGGTCTCCATCGTCAGGCCTACTGGAGACCAACACTAGTCTCCATCGTCGGAGACCAGGTCCTGTCTCCACCACCGGAGACTAGTCTCCGACGGTGGAGACTGATTGGAGATAATGCTGTCATCTCCATTTTTTTTTTAATTTGCATAATTTTTTTTTTTTTTTTTTAAGATTTGAAAGATGTTTGGTTTGATGTTAAATATTTAATTTAGATGATGTTGGTTTGATGAAAATAATGGAGATTATGATTTTGATGAATGTTAAAGATGAAATTGAAGATAAAAAAGATGATGAGAGGTAGAAGATGAAGAATAATTTTTTTTATTATTATTATTTTATATTAAAAATATTATTTTTAATTAAAATATTTATTAACAATAAATTGAATTAAAAAAATTGATTCAATGATGTGTCACAATTTGATTGGAAAGTGATCAGTGGTAATTTTGTAATAATAAGGATGGTAATTTTGTAATTATCAGTTTTTAAAAGAGTAATTACGTTATTTTAACTATTTTAAATTATATCAAGGGTACATTCGTTTTTTCGTCTCATTTGTCACGTTTGACTGTTATGTTTTTGGTCAGATGGACTAAATTGATACATTTCCGAAACGTTAGGGATGACGAGAATTCGAAATGTAAACGTTAGTAAAAAACTAATATTTTCTCAAACGTTAAGGACTAAATTAAAATATTTCCTAATTTATTATAATTGTTTGTATTATATTATATGAAATTATATAACAACTAATAATAAAAAGATATAAATATCAAATTACTAATTTTTAAACAACTTTAACTTTTTTATAAAAAAAAATACTATACATTCAAAGGAAAGGGAAAAAAAATATCATTTAAATTTCATATTTCAGTTACTATTCAATCTTCAGTCTTCAGCAGTACTGTCCAATCTTCATATTAAAAAAATAAACGACCTTTTAATCTACTACTCTTTTTATTTTTTTTTGAAAGTTTATTAGTTATTTATGTAAAGGAATGGAAATGCAGAGTTGTATGCAAGTATGTATGTAATTGATTATTCATTAATAATAACTCAGTCACAAAAATACTCAAGCTCTTCTTGTTTGCTTTTCACCAAACAGCAGCTTAATTGCTATTGCTATTTTCATCGAACGCTTTTATTAACAGGTTTTACAAGATGTACATACATACTACAATAATGGTTCTATAATTTTACATGAAGTACAAAATGCGTGCTAGACAACACAATTTTTTTATTATTATGAGATGGCAAGTCATTCATAACAACAATATAAATTATAAGATAATATTTTAATATTGATAAAATAATTAATTACATCTATCATTTCATCCGTCCTAAAAATTTTTAATAAGATTTGTAATATGTAAGTTAAAAATTTAAAAGCTTAATTATGGTGAAGAATTTACGAATGAGAATGAGAAATTAATATGATTGTTAGTATTTACTTGTTTTAAATTAATCCGTAATGAGAAAAAAAATGTAGGTTTCATATAAATTTGAGTTTGTGGGATAGGATTAACATTCCCCCACCTCACTAAGAATTTTCATTTTCATTCTCATTCTCTTTTAAATATTAAAAAGTTTTTTATGCCACTATTTAAAAAAATAGAAATTAAAAAAAAAATGAGAAAAATCTATTTTATATTTATCAATGGTGTGGTAGATAACATTAACTTGTTATTAGTAAAAGGTCATTCTTATTATTAAAAAATAGTCCAATAAGCATAATATTATTATATAAAAATACATATTTCTTGATCATTAGAAAAAAAAAAAGCCATAATTTTCTTTCACAAATGTTAAAAGGATACATATTTTTAATCAAAGACAATTTTGTAACTTCAAACAATTTATTTCGATTCTAATTTAAAATAAATATCTTAAAAAAAATATTATTGATTCCGATCACGGTTCTTATAATTGAAGTAAATAACTTATTATGATTCTAATACATCAATATAATTCCAAATCATTTTAATTTCAAGATATCCCAATTACTTGTGAATAAACTCCTTAAAGTTTCGAATTTGCTATATGAGCCAAGTTGGATTTTCTTGGCGGAAGTTGTAAGAATTCCCAGTCCTCTTCATCAACTTTGTTGAAAAATCTATTTACCATTTCTTCACTAACCAACTCTAACTTTGGAGGCTGCCACTGTTTGATAAAAAAAAAATAATGAAAATAATGTGAGTTAAGGCTCTATTGTATTTTCATTTTCATTTTCAAAACCATAAATCTCTTAAATCTTATCAAAACTTTTCTTTATAATTTTCAAGATTTTACTATATACAATTACAAAAATTTTATAAAATTTATAAAGGACTGCTTTCGAACAAATAAATACAATTAAAGAAATAAAAAAACTGAAGAAGAAGAATAGTACCTTGGGGTTTTTGTCTTTATCAATTAGCTTTGCTCGTATACCCTAATATAAAGAATATATCATTAAAAAGTTACATTAAATAAATTTTAATTTATTCCTTCCGAAAAAAAAAAAAAAAAATTCTTCTTGACTATACCTCATAATAATCATTGTTCACTGTTCTTCGAATAATGTGACAAAATATTGTGTAGTCATCAATATAACATTGTTCAAGACTTTGTCTTCGACCTAACCTTATCTAAAAATGATTCAAAAGAATTTTGCACTTTATTAAAATTAATAATAAAAACAAAAAGATAAATAGGAATTGTATTAAAAATCTTAATTTGTTACCAATTTGAGAAAAATTTTGAGACTTAATGGGCAAACTGACTTCATTGAGTTTATTGCATCAACTATCCACCTCTCCTCTCCTATTATTGCGATCTGTTTCTCCTAAGAACAGTTAAAAATGATGTATATAATAGTTTTTTTTTTTTTTTCTGCAAAATAAAGGAAATTAAAATGAAAAAAAAGAAAAAGTAATATTCTTTAATTTTTCTCATAACTATACTTACAAGTGTCGACAGTATATCTTCAACAGTTTCTTCAGAAAAGCATATATTAACAATATTCAATCTGGTTCATCATAGCATTGTCAAAAGTCATGATATGTCATGGTATATATATGAATACTAGTACAAGTGAGAAGATTAAACATGTATCATTGGATACTAGTAAAACTTTAAAATATTGAACCGTACCTATTACAATTAGCGATATAATAGTCTGGTTTCAACATGCTTGGTTTGTTTGCAAATTTGTTGATAAGTTGAGAAATTGCATTTGTATCGAAAGAAGACAATGTTTCTAATCCTTTTTCCAACAGATGGAGATCCTAAATATGCAAGAAAAATTAGTAAAAAAAACGATACAGCCATTTTGTTATATTTTAAGCTACATATGTTTAAAATCAAACCAGTCATTTAAATAATGATTAATAAAAGCTGGAATTTGATGAAAATAGATATATCATACCTTGGAAAGAACAAAATGAGTTGCTAGACCACACGCAATCATTTCAGCTCCATCTATCCTGGCTCCAGTAAGCCCTAAATATTCTCCTAAAATGATAATAAATAAAGCGTAATATGTGAACGGCATAAATTTCTCTCTTACTTGACTTAGAAGGAAAAAAAAAAAAAAAAATCTCTCTTACTTTGTTACCTTTTTCTATTGTTTATAGATTATATTTGGAAAAACAATATGCAACATATAAATATTGCATACATAATTTTGTACTATTTTTTTTCAGGGTATATCACTTCTCTAACAACAGAGATTCAATCTTACACGTTACAGGAACGAGATCTAATGCTCAAAACTCACACCCACAAGGAATGGAGAACTTAGAGAGTTTTACCAAAATATCCGGGGAGTCTAGAAAGGTAAAACGATGCACCAAAATCAGGAAAATGTCCAATTCCTGCTTCTGGCATAGCCAACACCTATATATACAAGTTAATGTGATTAAGCTAGTATATATTATTCAATAGTAAGAAATCCTATCCCTCTTATATTTAATTAAATAGCAAAGCACGATTAATCTAACAAGTTATTATCTAGTATTAATGTCTAAAATTTAATAAAAATATGAATTTATGAAAAAGACATACAGTATTTTCAGTCACGATCTTAAACCTGGCATGTATAGACAATCCAACACCAGCTCCCATCACTAATCCATCAATGAGTGCTATCTTCAATTTCAATAAATTACATGACTCTGTAATTATATTTGAATTGGAGGGAAACAAAAGATAATTGAAACTTAAACTCATCTTCATACCAGGGGCCTTTTGTATGTAGCAAGCAAATAGTCGAGGATAAGAAGTTTCTCGCAATAACTTGCACCAAATCTCCAGTTTCCTGATTAATTAACTGATCATAAAATACCTAGATACTTTGAATCAAATAACTTTTATATAAGTATTACCTATCGTCATATAGGTATATCCAGATACAACATCCCCACCAGCAGAAAATACTCTCCCGTGACCCTGAGTGAAAATTTGTTGACACAAGATGGATATGTGTATCATACAAATCAAATTAAGGTGTCTCACTCCATATGTTTATTACCTTCAAAATCACAAGTTTGACCTGAGAATCGTTCTCATAATCTTTAACGTTCTTGAATATTTGAATGGTCTGCCAAATACACAGAAATAATTAATCGGATCTTAATCATACTTCTAATTACCCATTCAATGAAAGACATATTGATGAGATAAATTTACCATTCCATAAGTGATGGAATTGAACTTCCTTGGTCTATTTAATATTACTTTCTTCACACATGAATTCCCTTCAAATACCACCTAAACATGAATACGAAGATGGATTTTATATATTTTTTGCTTCTAATCATATAAATTTTAATTTCATTAGGTAAGAATTACAAGGATAAAAGAGAATCGAAAGAGCCAAGTACCTGATTAGCTTCTTCTTCAAACAAGCGACCGACAGCCATTAGAAAACTGTTTAGTCTACTCTATTTTTTCAAATTAAGGTAGCCATTGGAATTTATATGTTTAAATATGCAGAATTAAATATTATATGAGATGAATATGTTGCCAAACTAAACAACAATATGATATACAAAATAAAGAACTCTTGCAGAATTAAGATAATCAAAGAAATGATAAAATAAACAATCTTCACATCATTTCCATCCCAATAGGAGCAGCCGGGCAGTGCAGTGGTAATCACTGCTAGCCCACCATGATTAGTTAGGTGGTTACTGGTCCGACACCCTCTTCTTATAAATAGGGTTGATTTTCCTCATTAAGATGTGAATTACTCCCTTTTATATTGAAGCCGCTTTCCAGACTACACCACCAATGTCAGATTTCACTTTATCCCAACTGTTTCCCAAGTATAATCTAATGTAATCATAAAATAACAAAATAAAAACAAAAACAATAAAACAAAAACGAGCAGTAGAAATTATTATTTAATGATCACTTGCATATTTATTATAGCTGTAACCCACAGCCTCTTTTTGGATCCAATGCCACTCATGTGCCAAATGTCATGATAATATCAACTTTATATGTTACAAATTAAAGACATATGAATTGAACCCTTCTAAAAATATAAACAAATATATTGAATAAATAAATAAATAAGCAACGCGAATACTACTTGTATGCCAAGTGTCATGCTGATATCAATTTTATATGTTACAAATTAAAAATAAATTAATTGAACCCTTTTAAAATCATAAACAAATATATTAAAAAAAATATTAGCAATGCAAATACTACTCGTATGCCAAATGTCATGATGGAATCGATTTATATGTTACAAATTAAAGACAAATGAATTGATGACCGTTTCAAAAACATAAACAAATATGGTTTCAAAAAAATAATAATAAAATAAACAAATATATTAAAAAAAAAAGAAACGCAATCATATAATTTATATAAAAAAGAAGACCACAAAATGCTATTGTTGTACTAGGATTTGGGCCAAAGACCTCATAAGATTCTGTCGCATGTAGTTGATTTTTTTCTAAGTATTGCTATTTTATTGCTACCAGCTACTAAAATTTTATGGAAAGTATTCAACAATAGATACTATAGCCAAATCTGTTTTAAATATCCATATAGACATCCAACTACAAAAGAATGAACTCATGTTCCCAAATTAAAGAATAACATGATTTTTCATATAATGTGAAACCAGAATCCTACGATTTAGATTTCTTCAGTTCTACAAGAACTGGATTTATTTTAGGAGGTGTGCTCTGCAATCTTTGTTAAAGGAGGCCTTTGGCTCTCGTTCTCTTATCTTCATCTGCTAAAGCTGTCCAGCAGAGGGGCATTGACCGCCACAGCTGCAGCTGATAAAAGGGGAAGGCAGCCAAAGAGTACCTTCTGGACCATGTTCATGGTTTAAGCACAACCAGAGTATTAAATCTGGTAAACCACCCAATTACGACAGTCATAAACCCTACGTGAAAGGAAAT
The DNA here is from genome assembly GCA_022984855.1 of Dimocarpus longan. Taxonomy (NCBI): domain Eukaryota; kingdom Viridiplantae; phylum Streptophyta; class Magnoliopsida; order Sapindales; family Sapindaceae; genus Dimocarpus; species Dimocarpus longan. The sequence continues at coordinate 46,245,715 of CM041012.1, read as the reverse complement.
CAAAACTTTAGTAATCTCAAAATAAGAAGATACAAAAAATAAACTTGTAGACAAAATACTAACTTTAATACCTCGACATGTCAAAGCAGTGGTTGATACGAAGATTTTTCTTGTTATCCTGAAGACTCAAAGATGTAATATGGACAAATTCACAAGTCCACTTCTTATCCATGTCACTAATTGCAAAAAGTATAAAAACCAAGCTTCAATGCAACGGGGCCAACTCAGCCAACTCATAGCTTAGAGCCCCCATTGTTCCCCACACTGAATTTGATCTGCTGACTGCTGCAGCATGATCCAGGTCTCATACTTGCCTGTAAGCTTCCACAAGGACACTGAGGCTTAGCTGTGATACAGGAAATAGCAAATGCAAGTCAGATTCACTAGCCAGTAGAGAGAAACAATTTAATCATCAATCATACATCGTGTGCCCGCTAGAGTCTAGTTCCATTGATTTTGCAGGAACAGGACAAATTTACAAATTTTTCTACTATTTGAGGAGTTGAGGGCACTCTGAACAACACATAATTAAGTACATAGACATCTGAAGCATCCTGTTTAGATAAGACATATCAATAAGAGAAGACAGTGGTGGTTCAATAACGCCAATCAGCTTAACCTGAAATAATTGTCAATAATTTTTCCAAATCCAGAGTGATGAGTGCTTTATTATGCCTGCATTTCAGTAAAAGCTCTGAAACAAGGATAAAACCCTCTTGAAGGCATTCTTACTTGACGTAAAAAATAGTGCAAATGAAAGATATGTGCGCAAGGTAATGGGGTTTAGAATCATTCAATTTTCAGATTTCTAAGAGGAAAAAGAAGCCAACTTAGGCAGTTTAGGATATATTTCCTTATTTTCCAAGATCAATGTGCTTTGTTTGTACATAATTAGCTCATTCTACTTTATGAATCAAGGGAAAGAAGGTTTTAAACAGAATAAGCATTAACATCTCCTGTCAAGTCTACAATAACTCTAATTAAGCACAGTAGTATTCCCAGTAATATGATAAAACTGAATAAAAAGTAGGCTTAAGTGAATGAGATTCCATGTGACTAACTTATATTACTTCTTAAAACTGCACAGACGAGACCAATCCCAACACAACAAACTAACATGACAACTAATTTAATGTTTTCAATTTACAAGTTGAAAATCTTACAAATACTAATGAAGATGCAATTTATTTCAATAATTTCTAACAGCACCGATCTTACAGATTCCATGGAATGCTGCAACTAGCAGTAACTTCTAGTCAACAGACGTAAAGATTTTGGACAACATAGAAATTTAACTAGAACAATCATCGACACATACCTTTAGGGAGAGAAAACATGCAAGTTCCCACAAGCAGATAACTGTCACCATCGTACAGAATCCATTAAATTTGGAACAAGAAATAGGACTGGTAAGTGCAGGCCCATGCACAGTTATGGCTTATCAAAGTGAACAAACTCATTTGTTCCTTGTCAACCACTTTTGATAGAGGTCAAATGCCATGTCCAGCTCATTCATTTTGCAGTGTTTCTTAATAAGTATCCGATACGGAACATGATCGATCAACAAACCAGAGTTTTGAATCTTGGCAAAAAGCTCTTCCGCCTCCTTTATGTTACCTCTTATGCAATGACCTCTAATTAATTCAGTATAAGTTATTATATCAGGTTCACATCCCCTTCTCAGCATTTCATCATGCAATTTAAGTGCTAAACCAATGTGCCCCAAGTCACAAGCAGCACCCATCAACAGATTATAGGTAACCACATCTGGTAAAATGCCACTTAGAAGCATCTCTCTTTTAAGAGAATACGCACCAGAAACATTTCTTCGTTTTATTTGAGCATGAATTAATGCATTATATGTAAATACATTTGGTGCAACACCAAAAGACAACATTTGATCTCTAACAGAGACTGCACGAGTGAGATCTCCGCACCTTCCATAACCATCAATTACTAGGTTCCATAAATGAGGTTGTGGCACAATTGATTTCTGCAACATATGAAGAAGAAAGTCATTAGCTTTAACAACATCTCCTTGAACACATAGACCTTGAATTATCATTTTGTATGAAATCAGATCTGGAGAAACTCCTTCTCTTGACATAACACCATATATGTAACACGCGTCATCTAATTTTCCTTCTTCGCAAAGGCCGCTTAGGAGAGTATTGAAAGTAAAAGCATCTGGAGGTAAACCCCTTTTTAGCATTTGACAGAAGAACTTGTATGCAAATTTCATGTCCCTGCTCAAACGAAATCCATTGATGAGCACATTATAAGCAACAACATCTATTTGTCCATTCATTTGAAATATATCCTCCCAAAAACCAAGGGCCCGAATCATATCTCCACTCTTAAAATAACTGTCCATAAGTATAGTTGATGTAACTAAATCAGAGGTAGCCTTGACGTCACCATCAGCTAGTATCTCTCCAAGAAGCTTCGTTGCAACCCCCAAAAAACCTCTCTTGCATAGTGCATCTACAAGTATGTTACAAGTTACTCGATTTGGCCTAATACCACTATTTTCCATAGAAGAGAAAAGATAAAGCGCTTTATCCACATCATTCACGTTACAATAACCCTTGATAAAAGTATTGTAGGTTGCACAATTTGGAGCAGGACCCCTTTCTAACATTTCTCTAATTAACCAATCTGCCTTCCCCATGTCACCAGTTTTGCACAGCCCATTTATAAGATAATTGTGCGTAAGCACATCAGGAACAATACCTTTCCGTATCAATTTTCTCCACAAACATAGAGCGGCTCCCAACTTCCCTTCCAAAGACAGATCCCTAATCATCCCAACATGTTCTCTACAATCAGTTTCCAAACTGCATCCTTTAACACCTATCTTCACCAAAGATATGCTTTCCCTACAAAATTTTACATTAAAAACAAATAAAAAACTAAACAATATACAAAATGACACTCCCAATATACCACCCAACCAAGAAAATAAATATTCATCTCAACAAAAATATAGCAAAAATTCCAAAATTTCATCACTACTTTTTTATTTCAGTATCAATATTCACTTCATTGCGCCCAACAAGCAATCGAAAGGTCTTATCTAACAGTCAATTTTTAATTCCAAATCCAAATTCAACAACAAAGCTAAAGTAAACTTCAATTACATACATATCACAAATCCTAGATTGTAAAACAACACGACAGCAAGAGAAATACTCGAAAATGAAGCTAATAAGTGAATCTTCAAACTCGAAATGAAAAAGCTGACCTCATTGTTTTCAAGCGGTCCAAATTCTCCTTCAACATTGCATCCAACACATTGAAGACCGCCTGCGGATCTCCTTTATCGTCATAATCCTCCTTATTTGAACAAAACCAATCTTTAGTTCTCTCTCGATAACCATCAGCCACACTTGACATTAAATGTCTCAATGTACAAGGCAACAACACGTCATCATCACTACGAGTCCTAAACACAATCGCATTGCCATTACACGTCGAATAAGATTTTTTTTAAAAAATAAAATAAAATGAAAAACAGTACCTTGAGTTGGAAAACATTTGAGCGACATTGAGTTTGATGGATTCGAGAGTCTGATTGACGAATCGAAAGATGAGAAGATGTAACGAAAAAGTGGATTCTCCACAGGCAATCGCTAGCTGAAATAAGTATAAGAAACAGTTAGTGATTGATAAAGAGAGGATTTTTAATCGATTTTTTGTTAAAGAGAAGAGACTCACGGCCATTTTTGAGTTCGTTTTAGTGTCTGTTCGTATCGATTATGTAGCTCAAAGTCATCTGTACTAATGGCGCACACAGACCCGCAAGGAGTCGCAGTCGCAGTCACAGAAGCGAAGAAGCAAAACCCTCTGTTTCTGTTTCTTGTTACAAGGCTACGGCCCAACTGCCGCCCAATCCAGCCACATTTCGTTTTGTTTGTTTGTTTTTTTTTTTAAATTTGAAATGGCCCATTTCGTTTTGTTCGGTTGGCCTCAGAATCGTTGCTGCTTGTAACAGATTTTGTGCCTGTTTGGCATAGCTTTTTGACGGTCCAAAAGCTCTTCCTAAATTCAAAAGTGACTTATTAAAGTGTTTGGATGAATTCTCAAAAAATAACTTTTAGCTTTAGAAAGAGCTTCCAAGTGAAGCTGATCTTACCAACTTCTCCTAAAAGAGCTTTGGAGGAAAAAACGGGAAGCCAAAATTGTTTAATGAATCTTTCATAATACTCATTTTACCCTTCAAACTATAAATACCAAAATAAAATTCCCCCTTATCTTCTTCCATATGTTTTGTTCTTCTCCTTTCCTTGATCGATCATGTTCTCCTTTCTTACCAGATCTCGCTGAAGAAATTTGCTTGAATTGATCTCCTTCTAGCTTTGTATCTTCGCTCGACACCATGAATCCCGAGTAGTAAGCGCCTTTTTGTCTTGTTTTGTTGCAGTTTGTTAGGGTTTTTTTTTTTTAATTTGATTATGATATAATTCGATAAACCTCAGATTTTAGCTCTCTAACTACTCGTCTTGTTAAAATTTGTCTTTCAGTTGATTCATTGTAAGTTTGTGGGGTTTTAGGTACTTGTGTGGACTATATATGAGTTGGGTAATGTTGGTTTTTTGTATGCAGATATATTCATTTATTAGAATTGAATACAGAGTATGTCATTGAAGGTGTAAAGTGACATTGTTAGAGGCTAATCACTGCCCTGGTGCAGCTTATTGATGATCGCATCTGGTTCTTGTATTCTGTTTACTTACTTTTGCTATGTAATTGGCCTATTAAAAATGGCATTCTTGTCGTCTTGTAAATGGTGTAGGTTAAAATTTATGCAAACGCTTTGAGGGGATGGGTTCTGAAGTCTTTTGATTGACTTGAGCTTTTTGGGGGTATTTGTATGCAGCGAAAGGAGACCCTTCTTTATGTGCTCCCTATATCTACTTTGCGATTTGAGGTTTGGTTCTAAGCCCTTCTCCTATTTTAGCAAATAGATTATTTTGTTTTAATTTATCATCACCAAGTTTTCCAAATTATTGTTTTCTTTTTCTCTAAGACCTTGAAGGATTACTTGAGGACCTACACGAATCAGTATTCAACTGTATTGGCATTTTGGCGAATAGGTGAATACCATGTATTATTACACTTAACTAGATTTGGTTTTTAATAATTTCCATAAAGTTCAGAATTTATGAATAACTACTTAACTTATTGATTTATTCCAGGTTGGACTTACTCTGAGAGCTTAGGCAACCAACTAGATTTCATTAAACCTGGTGTTAGAGGCAACAATATCACAATTTATGGTGAGATGATTTGGATATATAGTTTGTAGTTGATGCATGTCACTAATGGTGCTTGGAGACTCAATTTTATTATGATTCTTGGCAGAAGCTAAGATGTTTGTATTTCACTAGTTTTCTTCTAATTACTTGAGATGCTGGACCTTCTTTTTGTCTTCTGTTTCTTTTAGCTTTTCTGTGTTGTTGTGTTGTAATGGATTTTGTTGGCAAAGATAATCACCAATGCTTGAATTGCTATGTGTGCAGGGGTTCCATAATGAGCACTCGATCTCCACTGAACCGCAACAATTTGTTCAGGTGTGGTTTTGGAAAATTTAGAAGTACATGTTAAATATGATAGTATTTAGCATGGATTTTGTCAGTTGTCCAGTCAGTAAGTTATTTGATTTTTGCCATAACCGATATTTAAAGGCTAACAAGATAATTTCTATCGTCAGTGTTTAGAATGTTGTTAATCGAGACAAGATGCAATCCTATTTCTAGAAATGGCTTAAAGGTTGATATTTTTGCACAAATTTGATGACTTGAGATTTTTGTCATGCATCTTTCTTTCAGCTCAGACAACACTATCAACCAAATTATTGCACTCAAAATCCACTGTAGAGTTACTGCTTTGTGCATCTTCTGAATAAGATGAAACTGAATTGATGCTCAATTTCAGCTACCTTTCTGTGAGTTCTCACCAGCACAGAATCAATGGCTTACAAGATCTCAATATCCATTGGCAGAGTTGTTGTAAATTTGTAATTTTTATTGATTATCATTTATCTAGACTTTTGTATATTAATTTCTCACAACTCTTTGAATTAGATTTATTATAAATTTTCTTTATTGTCTTGGTGCAGTTATTGTTTTGGGAAACATAGGAAAAGAACAGAACTTCACCTAGAATCTTAAATCTTTTGAAACTCAAAACAACAGAAGTTATTAGTTTCAGTCTCTCATATCATCATCAACCAGTTTCTTTCTTCCCACCCTTGACATGTCAGGTGTCATGAGAGCTAAATCATTTAGATAATAGTATTTAAAAGATCATAGAAGATTGATATACTTGCATTTAATATGGTGCCTGTTTAACCTTATATAATCCAATGCTGCTACCTAATATAATCAAATTGCGGGAGAATTAATGCTCAGATAAATTATTTTTATTATCTTTATCATTATAATTTCTTGTAAAATTATTGACATAATTTGTATGAATTATTATGCATGAATGTATCTGTAATTTTAATTTAATTTTTATTACTTATTTTATTTTAATAAACCATGTTTAGGTAAGTATAATTGAAAAAAAAAAGTTACATACATGTTTTTGTAGTAAATTATTTAAAAAGAATATATATATAACATGTAGTAATAATTTGAAATATTTCATCTAAACACATTTTAAAGTTCTTTTAAAAGGGTATAAAAGTCATATTATCATCAAAAGATATTTCAGTAATATTCCAACCAAACAGTCATAAAAGCTCTTCTGGATCTAAAGGCTCTTCTGAAATTTATAATCCAAACAGAATCTGAAAAGCTTGGGCTTTTACTTCTCTTCTTCTACTGTCAAAAGTCAAAAACAAAAGTTATCCCAAACGAGCCCTTTATAATTTTGGAGAAAGTGGTTTCGGTGAGTGATAAAAAGCAAGCCCATCCATATCTTTGCATTGAAGGTCGTAGGTTCAATTCACATAATTCTCACCTAAATGTAGGTAATTTGTTCAGTGTATGTGAATTGCCCTCTTTACCTTTTGGGAGGAGATCCTTAGGTCGCACTATAAAGTCCCATCTCAGTTGGTTTTGAAAGCAACCTAAGATGGTCCCAATAATAAAAGATATATATATTTTTTGAAATATAAATAATAAAATTGAAAAGGGAAATTGAATATCGAAATTTATTTGTACAGTTATAGTTTGTCATATGCTAAATAAGAATTCAAATCTTACCATGTATATTTATTAATATGAATGAAAGAGATTTCTTCTCATATGGTAGAAATAAATAAATCTCATCGTTATAGGATTAGATTTATTAAATGCACATTAGTGTTTAATTTTGATAAATCCAAATCCATGATCATTAATATTTTAGTAATTTATGATTATATATAGCTACTAAATTTTTAAAAATAACATTCAGAGAAAGATTATAGGGATTTAAAGGATTCAAAATACAAATAAATGTTTTTTCAACTTTCTATATTGAAATTGTGGGCCTAAATTAAGATATAACTCTAAGGGGGTATATTTATTATTTAATCTATAATTCATTGAAATTAAAACATTTTAAAAGCTGAGGTATATTCAATACAAATTTAAATAGATTTTATTAAAATTTTAATGTATTCAATTCGAATTTGTATGAAATCTATTAAATTTTAAATGTATTAAATTCCGATTTATATGTAATCTAATAAAATCTATAATTTTAGATGTATTAAAAAAGTCATTAACTTCATATATTTCATTTATGTGATGAATTTGAATGACCGTTAAAGTTATTTTTTATGATATATATATATAACAAATTAACCATTCTTCTTATGATTTTATTAGAAAATTATAACAAAACCAATACGAGGGCTATGGAATTGATGAATTTCACTAAAATTTATTATTTAAAAATATTTTATTAAACTTTAATAAATTTTAGATTAAATACATCTGCTTAAATGTAAAATGGGAGTATTTTAGGTGAATTAAGGACTCAAATATATTGGATTCAAATTGTATTAAGGTAAAACGACTCAAGACTATACATATTTAAAGTTAATCGTATTAACTGCCCGTAAATGTTGGTGACGGGAATTACTATGCTGCCAAAAAAGAATAAATGACTTGTGAAGTGTCTCAACTTGAATTTGCAAATATGATCTCAACTCGATTGAGGGAAATTCAGGTAGCCTATTAGAAGTTCTCGGAATCTGACTTAATTCAGTTATGAATTTGAGTCTTGAAACTCTCAAATTTTAATAATTAATATTCAAATACTTTAATTTACTAAGCTTATTTAATTATTATATTAATAAAAGAGTGATGCTAAACTTTTTTTTTTTTAAATTCATGTTCAAATAATATAATAGATAAATCATCAGTATTATACTAATTATCACATTATCTTATAACTTATAAAAATTAGATAACTCACATGACATATTATTCGTCGACGTCTGGATTTAGCCGACTAGGTTATTCTTAGGTCCAAGTTACAGTTTCGATCCAAGCAGTATGAGAAACATGTAGAAAGCAAAGGAAAAAGGTCATGAAAGAAAAAAGAGTGCACCGAGTATTTTTAAGTGGTTCGGCCCAATTAATGTCTACGTCCACCGTTCTTCCTCTCTATTTCTACATAGTAACGACCTTCAAAAAGTCTCAAAAGTACATTTACAATGAATTTCCTCCCCTATTTACAGATAAATGAGAGGTGTTACGGTAAAACGTAATAAGATAAAATACAGTAAGTCAAACTGAAATGATGGGTTACATTTAATGTAATTGACAACTGTCAGATTAATTATGTCAAAGCATGGGTTTAGACGACAATCTCATGTTGGTTAAATGAAATCTCCTTAATTCACACTGTAATCTCTGATGGGATTGGCGTGTACGGTATACCTTGAGTTGTAATCGGTTCTGACTGTTCTGACTGTAGTTGACTTGTAGTTTGAGAAATAAGGCAGAAACGAACTCTTTAGTAAGAAGAATATTCTGTTAAGTTGACGAGTAAATAAAACTTTGCCGAACTGATTTCACTAAGGGTTGTTGATAAAGGTAATAAGTATCAAATGATCTGATGGTATCAAATGATCTGATGGACGAGCTCATAAGGGAATACATGCAGAAAGAGCCAAGCAGTTTTGGCGAGTAGATTAATGAGCACATAATCAATCTCATAAATGAGCTCATTCACGAGTTGATAAACGATCACACGAGAAAAGCTAATACATGAGCCCATGGACGGGCAGATTATTGAGCAGATAAACTAGCAAATAGACAAGTAGAGAGTTGGGCCTTCTTGGTCGTTCGACTGTTTGGCCTACTCTTTGGATTTTTGTCAGTCCACTTATCTTGATCGTGAAAACATCCATAACATTATCTAAACATGGATTTGGAAAAAAAAAAGAATAGAAACAGAGCATTACTTTTAAAAAAATTATAATACTTCCTTCATGCATATCATTAAAAATCAAAATCTTTATAGATTACTTCTATGAATAAATAATGATACAAAACTGGATTTCCATAATTAACATATTTTACAAGGAAGTTAATATTCATTTTAATAAAAATATTGAATATTAAATTTATAAAAATATAAAAAATATTCTTAAAATATCGATCAATTAAAATAGTAAAAATATATATATATATTGAGATAATATCGAATAACGTGCCCATACGATTGCTCCCTTGATAAAGAGCCAAATAACTGAAAAAAGAGGTAAAAATTTGGCGCTTCATTTTTTTTCTTTTTAATAACAGTTTGGCGCTTCATTTTTGTACCGGATCGACGCCTACTTTCAATTTCAAATGAAAATTCACAAAAGGAAGGAAAAGGGCCAAAAGGCACTAAAGCAGGCAGAAGTCAGTGTACTATACAGGTGTACGTAATCCATCCATCTACGATACGTGGCGCGAAAATAGATGTCTGTCTACTCAATTTTTTTTTTTTCCAATAAAATCGTAATTGCGTGCGGTCGCGACTTGATTTTGAAAGAAAAAACAAAATCAAATAATACACACCAGTTAAAAATTAAAAAGAAAAAGAAAAGTAAATCCAACCGTAAAAAGAAAATTAAAAATAAACAGAAAGAAAATCTATTTCAAGGTAACTAAATCTCGATCCGGAATCTTTTTTTTAATATATGGTACGTTTTCTTTATTATCATGTTTTATTTAATTTTTTTAATTGTTTGGTGTTTGCGTACGTTGGTTTATATTCAATCAGTATTCAGTGTATAATTTTATTATTTTGTTTTGTATTTATATATATATTATGATCCGTTTTTCTAAGTTCAACTGAGCATGTTATGTATGATTTTGACTACAAGCAGAGCCGATTTTTGTATTTTTTTTTTTTTTTATAAATTATAATTATTTTGGAGTTCTGTTTATAGTAATAAAGGTTGGTTAGATTGATCTATTTTGGCTGTGAAATGATTTTGTCTTTGTTTTATTAATATTGTTTGCGAATTCACAGTAGAAGTTTAATATATATATATATATATATATATATATATATATGCCTATTTTATATGTCATTCTCAGTGATATGGTGCTTTTGTCTGCGGTTGTTGAACTCAATTTATGTGATTTTTGGTGCAGAAATGTTGGTTGAGAGTTCTGCCCCAAGTTCGGTTGAGGCAGCGATGTCTTTTGCTTCGAATCATGGGAAACAAGACTTGTTGTGCGAATGGGTGCCTGCGAAAGCATGGCAAAATAGTTCAGGTTGTGGCAAAGTTGCTACTACTGGTGGAACGGAGCTATTGACAGTTGATAGTCTATCTGCGAATTCTGGAATGAATCTGGCTTGCAAGCGGAGGAAAATCCAGAAGAATTCTGTTATAGTATTTCCGGTTGAGGCAGAAAGAGATGAAGTGTCTACATGTGCAGCCGAGGATGATACTTCAAAAACTCTAGCTGCGCATAGAAATAGTGTTGTTTTGTCTGCAGAGAACTGTGACACAGGTTTTGGCTCATCTAATGCTTTTGCCCATTCGCAAAGGGTTAGTTATGATATTTGCTCGGGAATTGAATGCTCTAGGAGTTTCGATGTTGATTCTAAATTGCAGATTGTAGGATCACACGAGGAGCATAGATGCGAAAGTAATTGCTCGTTCCAATCAGGAGTTGGTTTCTGCAACAAGCCGACTGAAGTTAATGACATTTCCAAGAGCCCCATTGTTTATGTTTCGGGGTTGGAAGTGTCTTGTATGCTGTGTGGAAATTCAGGAAATACTTTAAATATGTTGCTTTGTGATCATTGCAATGAGGCCTTTCACGTACCTTGTTGCAACACCAGGATAGAGATACTGTCAACTGACTGTTGGTTTTGTCATCGCTGCTCGAAATTAAATTGTAAAGTTTCACTAGAGAATTCCTTTCTGAAATCTTCAGGCATTAGTTGGAGCAATGCAGTATCTAGATTTGAAATGGGGCCAATAGCATTGATGTTGAAATACCCTGAGCCGTATAATTCTCGAGTTAGAATTGGAGAATCTTTTCAAGCACAAGTTCCTGACTGGTCTGATCAAGTTTCTAAGTATGTCATATTTGGTTCTCAATTCATTGGTTTCTGGATGTTGGATTACATATAAAATGTTTAGTATTGTGGTGTGTTTTAGAATCTAGTGACTTAGTACTTAATTCCTATCTCTTAACCTTCACATCTAGATAATTATAGGAGCTGTGATGAAATTCGGCATGTAGGCATCCACTTTCACAGCAGCCATGTGACAGACACTTTCTTTAATAGCATTTGCTTGAAATGGATTTTTCTTTTTCTTTTTCTTTTTCTCTCGTAATAAATAATTGCTCTCATATTGTTTTAATATAAGATTGTCTTTGTATTGCAGTAATGTTGATTCAATTGGTGAGCCAGTGGAAATGGATTCGGGTGAGTGTTTTGGTCTACAGGTAAGAACCTTTTCAGAAATGATGTAGGAAGAAAGAGGAACGAATCAAATTATGAGAAAGAAATATGTATATTATGAAACGAAAAAATGAGTTGAAGTTTGAGAATGAGTTGCTTTCAGTTATTTGGTCATCATTAGAAGCGTTTCAATACAATGCTATGGAAAGCAATAGTGTAATCTTTCTAGAGAATGGCTGGCACTGCAAAAGCTTGTGAGAAATAATTTTCACTGAAGCACATTTTAATGCATTTATGGTGGAGTTTATATAATTTTTTTTTGGTATTGGAGATGAGAAATAGTAAACATAGACAAATAGTAAAACACAGCCCTAGGTTTTGTTTCCTTTTTGAAACAATGTTCAGTTTTGTGAAAATTGCCCTGAATCATGACCTTCAGGTTTGCTTTTCGGATCAATTTTCCAACCAAGACTCTGCAAGTAATTGGCTTCAGTGTCGAGAAGTTTTGCACAGTGATACGAGTGAAGATGTTGAAGAAACCATATGCGGGAAGTGGCGCCGGTAAGGGTAATTATGTTTCTTTTTGGTTTTACCTTTCAAGTTTTAATAGATTCAGGATTATGATTGTGAAGTCAGTTGTTATAGAAAAATAGTGTATGCGTTGTTTTTGTTGGGTAGAAGTCTTTTGACCACTGTTTATAGGTCGTACATAATCTTTTGACTAAAGCTCTGACTGCAACAGATTGTAGGCATTTTGTCATCATTTAAATCCCTCTGCTGCCCCTTCCACCCTAAGAAATCTGAAAAGAAACTGAAAATTGAAAACGATGCCCTTTTGTTTGATCATGGGGTAAAACCATACTTTTCTTATACAATATCTGATTGAACAAACTTCTTTTCTTCTTCGTCTATTGGTGTAGCCTATTGAAGATACCACTGCTTTTCTTTTTATTTCTATTATTATTGAAGTGTATGGGGCTGGCTTTATATATAAATTCTGCTCGTGCATTCATTTAAATGAGTTGTTATGTGTTTACTAGGTCCTGAAATTAAGTCAGCCTGCTATGCATAAATACATAGCAATGTTGTTGTCGTGCTGTGTAGCGTTAATGCTTTTTATTTAATTCCTGGTATGGGGCATTATATATATATATATATATATATATATAGATATAGATATAACTGATTATGCACACCACTAGTTTGTAAATTGTCTTGTCTAGTTTACCATCTAGTGGTGAAGTTTAAGTGAAGTGTTTGATGTTACAGGGCGCCATTCTTTGAAGTCCAAACTGATGACTGGGACTGTTCCTGTGCTGTTCGTTGGGACCCATGCCATTCTGACTGTGCAGTCCCTCAGGTGAATTTTGTTTTTCTGTTTTATGTTCTTGTTTAGTTTATTATTCAGACTAGGTGTTATGTGGTGTACCTGGCAAGTGGCAAGAACTCTTACAGTTGTGTAACAAATTTTGGGTTCAAATCTTGCTCTCTCGTCGGGGAGTGCTGGATTTGGTTTAGATTTCAGGGTGTTTGGTGGGGTACAAATTAAAATAAAATATCAGAAGGGTTTGTCATTCTTATCATGTATTTTACCAACTTGTATTTTTATGCTAAATTAATTTGGGTTTTTGCATCTCACTATGGCTTATCCCTGTTTTTTTACAGGAATTGGAGACATGTGAAGTTCTGAAACATTTAAAGTATGTAGAGCTGGTATGAACACCACATTGGATATGTTTATGTTGTTTAACTTCAATCTAAATGCATTAGATGTCTCTTTGCTTAGTCTTGCCTTAACATAGTTTCAACTTCCATACAGCTGAGATCTCGTCTTGCCGCTAAGAGTAGAAAATTTGATTCTCTCAGCTACAGAATTGGTGATGTCTAAAATTCTAAATTAATGTAAGTTTCATACTGGTCCCATTACACTGAAGCTTAACATCTGCAGCTTCCCTTTTTTTTTTTCCCGAAATTCTGCAGGTTCCTATTATGATGAACATTTTTTTCTTTTTTTATTATCCAGTTTTTTGGCACTCATCTGTACGCTGGACGAATTGTAGGGAATTCTAGAAGGAATCCTCCGATCATTCTTTGATGCGGTGTGGCATAAGCCTTCTGGAGCAATAGGCATTGTATGAGTGTTACCGCCATTTACTACTGTGGTATTTTTAAAAAAAAATTGAAAAACTTTTTATTATTTTATAATGGTATTTTTAGTGAATTCCCGTGATTATTTTGGGGTAATGATTGTATCGACAATGTCATTTGATTTAAAATTTAGTAAAAATTATTCATTATTCTACATATTCATTCTCAAGTAATTGTCGCCAAACAACAAATAACACCTAAAATGCTATTTCTATAATGTACCAGAGAATTTGTGGATTTGTGAAAAGGGACCGATAATACAAACACTTGATCCTGACTTTTCGGCCTAAATTGGCAAAATCGATGAAGTTTGTGATATTGATAACATGAATAAAGTTGATGAAATCTGTGCAATCCGTAAAATCAATTGATATGATAATAATAACTAATTATTCTCACAAGAAAAGAAAGAGGTTTCTCCAATTTATTTTCAACGCAAAATGTGGGACTCTAGGCATTTGAATTGTCAAATGAATAGAATCATGAACCGTCTCAAATTTTAATAAGCATGTATTATACATTGTTAAGTATAATCTCTCAGCCATTAGTTACTTTTTAGGTCATCATGGTCTCTGTTGTGTAGCTTGTTTAGCTCTGAAATTCCTCCGTCTGACAGTCGAGGCCTTGTCCTGATTTCTGTTTCGATTCACGTTTCCAAATTTGAGAGGTACAACTTGCTCGATGTATGATTTTCCAGGAAAGTTTCTCTTGTCTTTAGCAAGTGCTTGTAGCTGTGGCAACCAGTATGCCACATACTCTCCTTCAGGATCATATGTTTGTGCCTGACAGGTTATTAATATATCTTAGATCACAAATATCTAATCTATCTTAACTAGATTTTCTAGGCTCTTCACTACGTAAGAGAAACTAGGAAGCCGTAGATTCCTAAGAATAACTAAATTTCATATTTCTACAGAGAAACTGAAAAGTAAAAGATGCAGAAGAATAGAAAGCTATATGTATGCTTACTTGCTTGGGGATGCTGAAATAACGATCTTCTCTTGGATCATTACCAACGCCTTGGAAGAATAGAGAGTGAAATATTAGTAATTGATTGCGCAATAATACCTAAACTTTAGCGGAACAAAACTATTGAAATGGAAGCTTGCAAGCCACAGTACGATTGGTGTATTCAAATTCAATCTACACCGATGTAGAGAAGGATGGATGAGAATAATGTATTCACCTGCTCCATAATTCCAGTTTCCATAATTGGAACACGGATCATAATCTAACAGGCATGTTTCGAACCATTCGGCGCCCATACGCCAATCAATGCCCATATCTCGGACAAGAAACGAACAAACAATCTGTTAAAATATCATCATATAAGAAACTTGAAAAATACCTAAGAAATTATAGCAGTGATGCCAAGATAAGGCTTCTAGAGTTTACCTGCCGTCCTCTGTTTGACATGAACCCAGTTGTCGCAAGTTCCTTCATGTTGGCATCTATGAGAGGGTACCTAACCATTCACGAAAACAAAGTAAACAAACGTAGCTTCAATTGGTCAATCAAAGAAATTCTGTTCTAAAGATGGAGAATCCACAAAGATTGGCAAACATACCCCGTACAGCCATCTCTCCAGGATTCAAACAATTTCTGGTCTTGACTCCATTTATACTCTACTTTTCTGGGGCCACCTAGAAGCCGTCATTGACATAACATGTATATTTAAGTGAATGCATTTTAACAAAGTTTTGAGATTACTACTTCGAACACAATTTCAAGTGTATATGATAGTAACAATACTAACCTAAATGAAAAAGGGCATTTCCATGTTTGAGTGAGATAAATCTGAAGTAGTCCCTCCATATCAGTTCAAACAAAACCCTGAATTTTCATATTCAGATAAAACATGAGAAAGAGTTGTCATGTATGATGTATTTCAATCAAGATGAGAAATCACAACAAAACCGACACAATTTTGTTTGTGTGCATATCTACAGAGAGATAGTGATGTACCAATATGTTGAATCATTTGCTTGCCTTTCACTTTCATATCTCTTTACCTGACGAAAATATAGAATACATGCTCAAGATTAGTCTCATCTTACAATATATCATGGTCTAGATTGTCAATAGTTGACTAAGTCTTCAACCTCTTCGTGTATGTAACGTGGAGAGAGGCTTCCTGAGGCAAGCCACGGAGAGAATTTTGTTGAATAATCAGGCCCCAACATCCCATTCCTTGTCTCTTTATACACCCTTAGAAGATCCTGCAAATGCGTGTGGGAGTTGACATTTTATGCTTTTCTTCTCAGTTCTCACCATCATACACTCATAATATTTCGAATTCTCTTTCGAAAATATGCCAATCGCTCTTCAACATAGCGTAAATAAAGATATTTGAGTGATTTTTTCTCCTTACCTTCTTCCAAAAGTACTCATATGCTCTGCCAAGAGCCGCACTTTCACCTCCCACAAACTTCATTCCTTTACTAACCTGCATCAACATCAAACGCTCTTACAGGTGATATTTGGATCCATTTTCAAAAATGGTTTTTTATTTTTAAAAGCACAAAATGGAGGAAACTGTGTTTGATAGCCTATTTTCAAAAATATATTTTTGGGAATGAAAAACATGTTTTCAAAAATTATAAGGTGGGAGTGAAAAATGATTTTTTTATCCCATCATTTTCAAAAATCATTTTTTTGGGGCACGGTACAACTTAAAAGAGAAAACACTCAAAAAATTAGTCATTTCTTCGTTACTTCTTTTACGGAGACAAAACTCAGATAACATATTCTCTTCTCTGTTCCTTCATTTCTTCTACAGTGAGAAAATCTCAGAGAATAGATTTTCTCTTCTTTGTTCCTTCACTTTTTGAGAATCTCAGAAAACAAATTCTCTCCGCTGTTCCTTCACTTCTTCTACAGAGGAGATTCTCTCCATAAACATTTTTTTTTTTTTTTTCATTATTCCACTGTACTTTCACTTTGTCTACAGCAAAGATTTTGTCATTTTTTTTCATAACATCACTTTCAAACAGGGGAGATTCTCTGAGAAGAAATTTTTCATTACATGATTTTGACCAAATTTTTCTCAAGAACTAGCTTGGCCTTCAACAATCTCTATAAGGGCTGAGTTGGAGATAATTTCCTCAAGCATTCTCTCATTTCTCACTGTTATTGTAGGTAAGAAAAGCAAGATTTTTTGTATATACTTTCTTCAGTTATATATGCACATATAAAACTTGCCTTTTGTGATTGAAGTCCAAGTTGATTGATGTAAGGAACACTTCCCCAGTCATCAACACTAGGTGCTGGTCCAAGAGAAGCTGGAATTTTGATGCAGCCGCGTACTTTGGACTTAGCTTCAACAGACTGAAAGTTCAGGTTTTATCAACAAATTACCAAGAAAATAAGACACAAAGGGCAATTCATACTTATCCATGAGCAAGAAATTAGTATCTGTAGAAACTGGCCTTGCGAAATTGAGTGTACACATCTGGTATAGAGCTGGAAGTGAACGGAATGTCATCTAAATGGTACATGGTTGTGCCCCAAATCAGTTGTAGCTTAGGACTTTTCGAAGAATTCTTGTTCTCGAATTCATCTTTAGATAAGGATGATGATGACCATGATGACAACACCAGTTTCCCCAATCTTTTCCTAACCAAATTTTCCACGTTAACCTCCTCACTACAGGTTTCTTTTTGGGCATACACCTAAGTACATTGCATAGAACATCCGCATTTTAATAATTGAACCACTAGAAAACTTCAACAAACCATAATAACCAAAAAATTGATTAGAATCACTGAACTGAATGTGCACCAAAAGATTTTGCAAGAGAAGGGATAATTTCCTCAGGTTTCCCGTGCTGAATCATTAAATTCAAGCCCCGATTTATCAAATTCTTTCTCAAGTCATCCAAACAGTCTATCAAAAACTGCCCCCTCAATGCTACAAAATCAAACAAATACAATCAACAACAAATATAACTAAGGAACACAAATTACAACATCCACATGCACCAACTTCTAAGATTCGAAAACATTCTAAATTCACTACAAACAAAAACTCCATGCAAAATGAAATCTATCTTTAATCTACAAGAGCATCCAAACATAGAAAAACCAAAATGCAATTTAAAAAGCAACACAACAACGAAATAAATATCGATACACACCAATGTATCTCCATATTTTTCATATTTTATGAATATTTTCCTGATAAAATATTTTCGTCAAAACCAATGTTCACTTCTTTAGCAACAACAGATCAACGGCGATACCTCCAGTTTTTGGGAAACCGAAAATGTAAGTAGTCTGAAAAAGACGAGGATCGACACAGTACACAGGCAAGAGCATGTCCGAAGAAAGCCAAGCTTTAAACAAGGCTTCATTGTCCAAAACTCTCAAATCGTTCCTGAACCAGACAATGGCGGTCCCTTTACCGGGTCTATTCAGTGTCGTCGACGACGTGTATCTTTCAAAGCTTTGGCTCACAACAAGGCCCATTTCCACGGCGTCCAGTTCAGGAACCTGTCGTAGACGGAGCTGATCATCACTGGGATTGGAGGAAGTGGAGGTGGTCATGATCCGGGCAGAGAATGCGAGTTTGTTTTGAGTGGATTGTTTCAGACCAAGAGAAGAGACTGAGTTACGCAGATTGCTGGCCATGCCCATGGCCAATCTCTTACCTTCTTTTAAGCATTTTCAAAAAAACAATAAACTAAAATAAAGGCAAGTTTTTAAGCAGTTGTGGACTTGACAAGTGGAGTGGTAAATTTGGGTGCAACGTAGCGGCCTCGAAGCCTCTCGTGCTTTTAAACGCATCGTTTTGATTTAGGGTCCGTCACTGGGGCGCATGGACCCATTCATTCAAAGAGACGCTTCTAATGGGCCCTTTTAACAAACTTGTATTGGGTCCACTACACAGGAAAAAAAATAATTGCAAAAATGACTTATTTTAACATGATCCACCTCAAAAATAAATTTTATATTCAAATCATCTCAACTCTAAAGTTGAGATGATTTGAATTTATATTAGAATTCACAACTTAAAAGTTGAAATTCTCTACTTTGAGGTTGAGATTCTCTACCTTAAGGTTGAGATTCTCTACCTTAAGGTTGAGATTTAAATGAATTATTAAAAGTGGGTTAGTTTTCAATAAAACCCGACAGAAAAATTTGTTACTATTAAGACATTCCGCTGTTGGGCTGACTGATAGCCCAAAGCATTACTGCAACGCCGAGTGTGAAATAAAACTATCTAATTACATTACAAACACTTTTTTCTACTTTTGTCTAATCTTCTCCATCATAAAATGGAACTTATAGTCAGTAATATATTCAGGATGCAACATGGTATGATACAAAAATAACATGGTGTCACTCTTTGTAAATTGTATCAAGAATTCTCGGACAAGGGAAGGCTGACAACAAAAGAAATCATTATTGGAAGCACATATCTTCAATTAGCAGAAAGTCCATTGTAACAAATTGTGTCTGATGATAAACCGTTTTGACACCAATTCCATTCGATATTTTAGCCGCTCAAATTTCAGAGCGCTTCAATAATCAGTGTGCTAACCAAGGAGGACTGACAAGGACACTCTTTCATTCAATTAAGCCGGTTTTCACCTGAGAAGTGGATTGCCAATCGCAGCATGGCCATCCCTGAAAAACATACATAGAACGTGAAAAAAAAAAGAAAAAGAATTCATTCGTAGCCTCTAAAGCATAATGTTGTAATAGCAGTGTAAAATAAGTGGAACTATGACGTGAATCATCATGAAAGAATACCTAATGATGGTAGTTTTGGCCTTTCAGAATAGTCCATGACCTGAAATTTAAACAGCAACGAATCCATTAATGCTCCTTCTGACTGTATATTATCATCGAAAAGCAAAGATGTTAATATTTAAAACTCTATTTGCTAGTAAAGTAATATTTGAAAAAGAGAATAAGCAGAAGATGTCGTGGCAGCGGCATAGCCGTAAAACTTGTTATCATCCAGTATCCCCCACTATGAAAACTGAATACAGTTTAAATATGCACTCTACGCCTGCACATTATGATTTATGAGATGATCCAAAGTCAAGGTACAAAACAACAATAAATAAGCAATAAGTGATCTGACAATAAATCTTTGTCGAACAAACAGAAACTAATGAAAATTGAAAAATCACTGGCAGGAGAACAAGGCAAATGGACAACATGTCAAGAACAGATGTTAATTAAGAAAATTTAAGTCCTGTACTCTTATTGGATAATTTCATATTCCGCAGCGTCTTTACTTAAAAAGGGGAATGCATGTGGTGCATTTCAGAATAAGGTTTATAACACAATAGAAAAGAAGCTTGGGGTCTCAAATTGCTTTGAAAGGTAACAAAAGAATTTATGGATAAATTTCACATGTACAAGGCGAATGACCAATAAAAATAGGTCGGTTAACATAACTGAAACAAGGAATCTAAAAAAGTTGATATTAATACAGCATGATAGATACAGGTTAAGTTCTTCCAACTTTCAGTTTCATAGCAAACAACTTATCAATGAGCATTGTTTAACAAGATATCGACAGAAATTGTTAGTAATGCTTAAAAGAAAACCACTATCTAATAGCTATACTGTATCTTAAGAAAATTGGCCATTCAGTAAGATCATCCACCAACTGTTCATCACCAAAAAATGTTATACCTAACAGCCAAGAGATACGCTAAATAGAGATTACATCTCTTTGTAATAAGCATTATAATGTAGTAAAAAAATTCAACAATGATTTTCCCTTTCCTATATAACAATGAGAGATGAGTAGCTCACTACTATTAAATTGCACAAGCCTAGCAAGGAAGCTTCTATGATGCCCTATAAAACACAAAACAGTACATCTTTAACAGCATCACCATGCGTAGCAGGATTTGATGGGAAGATCTGACTTGTTAATGATAGCTCAAGAACTAAGGAGAAGACATAAAAATTTCATATTGAATCCTCTACAAGGAACCCTTCAAATATTTTCCAGTTCTCTTTATCGAGTAGCAACTAAAATTGATTTTAAACTAAAATCACACACTTGAAAGCCCAAAACCTTTACTCTAATTGAAAATTAAAAAGTGTCGAATGCAATATGCAACTGCAGACAAACCTTTTTTTTTTACCTGTAGAGTTGTTCTATAAGAACAAGTAATGCAATTTGATGATTTAAAACCATTGAAGACAATTTGATTGAGATGTTAGCACGTTCCCTCATTTTCCGCCCATGACCATAAGGTCCACCGATGCAAAATGATAACCTCGAAGCTCCCTTCAGAAAAATGAAAGGCACTATCCATTTAAATTCATATTCAAGTTAGAAAACAAAATCCAACAACCAACAAATCTACAGTCAATCTATATCAATTAATAACCACTTTGTGCACACATGTAAAACATTAACAACGAAAAATACTTCAACTGAGGAGCGGTCCTCACTGTATTCCCTGCATCCCCAACCAACTCAGCCATCTTCTCGGACCCAATATCTAGTCCGTTCTCATCCAACATCACCACCTACAAATCCCAACATTTTCAAACAAAATATTTTCACAAAATTCAACAGAACCGAAAACAAAATCACAATAGTTGACAATAAAAACCAAATCTTGACACAATAATCCACCATAATAGCAAGTTTCCAACACAGTACCCAATCATCAGACCTAATCAGCCCCATCATCGCCGCATCTTCGTCCTCAACCTGAGCCCTCACATCACTACAACAATTCATCACAATCCACCACAAACACACATGCACCATAAAATTAAAAAAAAAAATCATCACTATACCGGGCATTTTTGGGATTGGAGCGAACCAGAACATCATCAACACTACAATAGTTCTTGAGCTTCAAAACATACTCATCCACTAAAAGCTGCACACCAGGTGACCTCTTTTTCCCTACTGTTAAAATCCTTACTGGCAATGCTCTCTTATACAAAAACAAACAATAATCAACATCAAATTGATTGAACATAATCAACCGGACAAGAGAGCTGAGTTTGTTTACCACTGATTGACCCCTGTATTTGCATCGTTTGGTTGAAAAATCACGAATTCCATCACATTTGACTCTTGAAAATGGTACTGTTAGAATCGTCATGATTCCAATCTCTACTAATTCAATGGAAAGTTGTTATTTTTATCGAATTATTTTCCCGCAAAAATATTGACCAGACCCAGATTCGGTTTATTCGGTTAGTTTTGAGGCCCAACCGAGTTTGAAGGTTGCATACATGTAGGGCCTAAAATATTTTTATGAGGGTCCGCTCAGCCCATGAGCCAAGTTAACATCTCTAGTTTGGTAAATCCATGGACGGATATCTGCAACCCAACCCATCGTTTTTTATCGGTTTGAATTAGGATAAATTATAAAAAAAAAATTTGATTGGATTAAAAATAACAAACGCTTATTTCTAGAACTAAATTCAAGATTTTCTCCTCCTAGAAGAATACTTAGGATGAGAATCAATGATAACATTTGTGATAGACTGAATCTTCTATCTGTAATCATTAAATTTTTATTTATATTTATTTTATTTATAATCAAATTATTAAAACTATTAGCGTTACTAATTAAATAAAATTAAGTATGTGATAGATTAAATCTAACACAATTCTATTGGGTTGAAAAATTTATTGGATTAGATTGGATTGGGTTGAGAGATTTTCAACTTTATCTTAACTTAACTCAAATCGAAAACCCCATGTGACTGGTTAGAAATTAAAACCAATTCTGGGTTTGGTTCTAAAAGCATCCACAAATGAAATTCTTTAGAGCTCCATTCTTCTCTCTTCCATCTTCAAATTCTCTGGGATTTCATCTTGATTATGATAGAGATGTCGGAGTACGAGAAGGTGGTGAAAAGGAAGCTGAAACTGAAAGGCAAAGCTCTTGATGTGAAAACTAGTGGTAGTGGCGTTTCCAAAAAGAGGAAGAAGAAACGTAGGACTGTACGTCTCTCTCACCTATCTACAGGTATAGTCTTTTATCCGTATTTCTTAACCAGTGTATATCTAAATTATGCTAATTCTATTGTTGTGTTGTTTTATGTTTTCATATATTTTTGACTTGTTAGGAGGAAATACAATGGGTGATGTTGATGTAAGTGGTGGTGGGAAAAGAGAAGGTGTTATGTTGGAGGATTATCTAACCGCGGCTGAGAGGAAGTCATGCAGCATTGGGAGAAAATCGAACGACAAAGACTGGTTCAAATGGCCACAAAATCACACCGCGATAGGATTCACAAGTTCAACCAATATTTGGCTAATTTAATCGACCACTATCACATTCCCAAAGTCGGTACTGGCTAGCCTCTTTTTAGTCTATTGCATAGTATTGCTGTAATGTTTTAGTTCTCATTGCTTGGCTTTCTAATGCTTATGTCTAGAATTGTATGTTATTGTTGGCAACAGTGTGATATTTACTTGATAATGTTATGCACAAGCAGTGCCGTCTATTATATTTTATTATGACGACCAATACTATTTTAATCCTAGTATAAACATGAAATTGAGATTAATATTGAAAGAAAATGAAAGAAATAAAATAAAATAGTGGAGACAAGATTTACATGGTAAAACCCTTAATATGAGTAAAACATCCACAAACCAACACTGAAAGAATTTTATTAAATCAACAAATACAATACAATTTCTTTTTAAAATTTTATGAGATACCTAAGAAAAAAAGAACTCTCAAATGTATCTAATATGTAGGACATAGAACTTCGGATGGGATGATTGAAATGAATTAATGTCGTGCCAATATATAGGCAAACAATGGCAGTGAAAAAAAAAATGTGGGGTGCAAATTAATTCACTTGGCGTGCAACGATTTGTTTCTTTCAATTTCGACTTTATGTTTCACCAAATTTAAATTGAAATTTGTTTCACTGTCTTTCAATTGCCTTACTTGTCAAACATTGCGACTCCACCAAATAATTACTTCACTTAACTCTAACTTTTTTTAACATATTTGTTTATATCATCATCCCTTGATCTTCATGCCCACAGGAGCAAAAGCTACTAAATTACATTTAGATCAAGTCAAAAGCTAAGGTCAGATAAGAGACTGTTTGGATGCCATAAAAAACTTGGGCAGAAAATTTTCACGAGATAAATATTTAGCATACATAATCATATTAAAAAATGCAGATCATTGTTCAGGTTTGTGTAACAAAGCACTAAAACGATGTCCACTTTGTTCACTCATGTAATCAAATCAAAATCATCATCCATTGTGTTCTAAAATTCA
This sequence comes from Dimocarpus longan, assembly GCA_022984855.1. Taxonomy (NCBI): domain Eukaryota; kingdom Viridiplantae; phylum Streptophyta; class Magnoliopsida; order Sapindales; family Sapindaceae; genus Dimocarpus; species Dimocarpus longan. The sequence continues at coordinate 46,221,462 of CM041012.1, read as the reverse complement.
GCCACAATAATTGAATATTATAGATTGGCCATGTCAAACCATTCTTATATATACAGCAAATTATAAATTGTTGGATATATTCAACTGCGTAAACATAAATATTAATGTTCAATCATCATGAGAATATCATAATATATATAATAAATTTTTATTTTTTATTTACTTTGAAACAACATTTTGTTACTGAAGATACAAATAACAAATGTAAATCAAAACAATCCACTTAAAATGAATAGATCAATCAAACTTCATATCTTCAACTTCAAAACAAAAATTTTCAATTTTGAGAACCCGTATATAGTTTGCAAATCCTGCAAGAACATTTGATCATAAAATAAATCAAAACAATATAAAACTATATAGTAACTTAAAACATTTAAAAACAAATATAAGCTCAACATATACATACTGTTGGTAATGAATGTTGATAACACCAGAGTCCGGGTCAGCAATGGAGGCAACTGCTTCATTGGACAAGCACTGCAACAAAACAGTTGCCCGGTATGGTCGACTATCCATATCGGGTAGCCTGCCCAGTGTGGATGCTGCCGATATGGATAATTGATATCCATGGGTCGACCAGTGACTAGTCCAATATCCATACCGAGTGATGCCCGGTATAGATAAGTATGGATATAATTAGCCATATCGAGCATCCACCCGGTATGGATACTTATACCCATTCCGGGCTCCGACCCGGTATAGATAACTTTGTCTATCCTGGGTCAGTGCCCAGAATGGTTAATTATCTATACCGGACGACTCGGTATGATTAATTTTATCCATACCGAGCTTGTTTCTGATATGAAAAATATTTTAATTTAAAAAAAAATTAAAAATTATATAATTTAATATTACAATAAAACTAACTGTAAAATAATTTAATATTTTAATATTACAATATATAATTAATTATTACAATATTGCAGAGTATGGCGAAGAGGAAAAATCACAGCAAAAACTTATCAAAATGATGACACCATGAAGCACCAAGTATGGTGAAGTGGAAATCTTACAATGCTAACATAAATTTCTTTGGAACAAGAGTGGTACACAGAATCTATGATATATACCTCAAACATTAGATCTTCAATTTGGCTATAGTACAACAGCCATCATTTTAGCCAGTAAGCGAACATCCCTTGTGCCCCCAGAAGTTACCCTCGGATTACCTGTATTTCACATTAACCACATATTAGACTAGGAGTGAGTGAGGGGACCTCCATATTTTATAGTTGTCATTGGACATGCACCACTCCAATAAATAATACCTACTACAAAAAATCAAGCAGGAATGCAGCTTGAATCTAGAGGGAAAAGAAAAGAATGAATAAAATTAACTAATATCAATCATGCTGTCAACTATAGCATTATATTATGGTTTACATTTAGTCAACAGATTCTATCAAGTTTGAATGAAAAAAATATTACTTGCTCTATCGACACAGGTGGAAGCTAAAATAGCTGAAAGATGCAGTAATATTAACCAAGTCAACTTTGCATAGCAAGGAAAGAATGCTGCAGAAAGAAGGAATTTTTAGTACACATTTTTTGTAGCACCTCTAGCTATTACCCTTAAAACTAAGCAAAATGAATTGACTTGTCACTAACTACAAGACCAAGCCTATATTACTTGACAAGTAAAATGCCTAAGAAGGGCCATCGTTGGTGTTTCTAAATCTACTACAGGTATGGCTCGCAAAGTCTTTGAACCACAAATAAGGACCGTTGTAATGTGTATATATATATATATATATATATATATGAAGGGTGATCAGGTTTGTTCTAATCGGGCAAAGTATCAAATCAACCACTAAAACAAACTCACTTATGGTTGTTAATTGTAAACTAGAAACAGCAGGAAAACAAAACAACCACAACATACACAAAAAAATGAATAATAAGGAGAAAAAAATCTGCAAACATGAACACAAAGCAAACCAAACACAAAATAATAAACCAAAGTTGACCGCTAATAGCCCACTTAGAACCAAAATACAAACATAATCTCATAGAATTTGAACAAACCAAGGATCGGAAAACCCAAAATCACATCCAGATTTCTTCTTCTCCCAAGGTTGTTAATTCCATATCCTGAAAAATAAGAAAAGCGAGAAAACAAAAATAACAGTTTGAACCAGCCTCAATAAATCTAATGCTCAAACGAGTAAATCAATTTGTTTACATATGTTAGCAACACTCAACCACTAAAACCTCTTAAGAAAACTTTACAACTCTAATAAAAAAAAACCAAAAAAAAGAAAACCGAAAAAAAAAAACCTTGCATGCTTCTGAAGCAAAGATTTGCGAACTGTGTAGGACCCATATTATCCATACCGGGTGGATCGGACGCCCGGTATTGATAATCTATTTTTTTATTTTTTTTAAAGTAAACTATTCATACCAGACACTCAAGCCGTCCGGTATGGATAGTATTTATATCGGGTGAGTCGGGTGCCCTGTATGGATACTCAAATTTTTAATTCTTTTTTAAAAAGAATTATTCATACTAGGCGTCCGACCCGTCCGGTGTGGATACTAGCACTATCCATACCGGATGAGTCAGATGCCCGGTATGGATACTCGATTTTTTTAATTTTTTTAAAATGGACTATCCATACCGGGCACTCGACCCATCCGGTATGGATACTATATTATATCCATACCGGGGTGGCCCCACCCGGTATGGACATTAAAAATTCTTTTTTTTTTAAAAAAAAAAAAAGATTTTTCATACCGAGCACAAATGGTTCGGTATGAATAATCAAATAATTTTTTTTTTTATATTATTATCCATACTGGGCCATTATTGTCGGGTATGGATAATCAAACTTAATAATAATAAAAAATTATCCATACCGGACACTAAAGGCTTGGTATGGATATCCCAGTGTAAATATCTTATTTTGTTGTAGTGAAGTCAATATATCCCCGGCAAGCCCCCGAACAATGGTCGGTGATCTTCAACACCACCGTCCCACTACCACGACATGGAAAATGAGTGTCGGCGTGTGTACCATTAATGCAAGTTACTTGGTAAAATTGCCCACAAGCAGTGCCATTGTTGAAAGTACGGTCGCTGCTGCCATCATCACCCCATGATCTTCGTAACTGTAGCAATCAGAGGCTATATACAACATAAACCGTACATTCGCCCAATAAAACTATTTATTAATAACTTTATAATAATAAAAACATGCATGCATGACAATGTGACCACACAGTAAATGCCTTTAGTGACAAGGATTTTAATGTTAAAAGTTGATACAATCTATATTCATGTAACTAAATTTGAATATAAGACCTCTAGATAAAATTAATGTACATTAACTTAAAGTTGTTACACAAATGCTTACGCATGTAGGGAGGGCCGTAATAGGTGGCCCTGCTGGATATTTGAGCCGATGCTATGGAGAAGAAGCTCAAAATAAACAAGAGAATGAGGGCTGAGGAAGATTTTATCAATTGGAATGATATTCAATGTTACCATGTTAGAGACAGTGGAGGAAGAGAAAGATAGGGAAATCTGTTTGGAAGCTCAAGTATGGTGAGGTTGACAAGGAGTAGTGCTCTTTTTATGGTGCAAAGAAGGCTATTTATAGCGTTTGAATCACTTAACGGCACACAAAATGACAAATGCACTACTTAACGAAGACTAATTCTCATTTTCAATTTTAAAGTCATTAATTTTTATATTGAATAACCCATTGGAATTATATATTATAAAATATCTAAAAATTTACTTACAATGGAAGATATCTACCCTTGTAATGATAGAAAATGTGGACTTAAATCGCTATCACGAATGTGAAGGGAAAATAAATATTAACCATATGAACTAATTTAATTAAAATTCAATAATAATTAATTGTTGTTCATGTAACTATACTGATTTTGTATCATAATATGACATTATAATCAACTTGATTATCGTGGATTTTACTGGTTCAATTAAGTTTAATTCTAGGATTAATTTGTAGCACACCAAGGTCGGCAGTTCCATTCAAACATGCAGGCTTTGAGAGTTTTACGTATTTTGACCATTTAGTATGGATAATATTAAATCCGACAAGTTTTCTTTTTGTTTGTTTTATGTATTTTAGAAGCAAAATACACAAATAAAAGTCATTTTAGCCAACGGTTTCTGCCTAGAACATATTGAACTCTTCAATTTACGTAAGGACAAAGAGTACAGTAAGGCTAAAGGCCGAGTGTTACTATATATACTTTGATTCTTGAATATAGGTTTATTGAGTCGTTGTGGAGTTTCACATGATCTTCGGATTTATGTACAGGAAATACAAGTCCCTCTAGCCTATAGATTAGTCTTTTAGATTGGATATCCAATTTCTGAAAGCAGCGTCGAGAGTCTGTTTGGTAGTATTGAGGCCATCTATAAGCCAATGAACTTAAATGAACTATTCAGAAATATAACCGTGAGAAGAGTGTTTAGTGTTAATGCTTTTTATTTCCTTCCTGAAACTCGAAAACTCTAATGATGCATTTGCTGGTGGGATTAAATAACAGAAATGAGGAATGTATATGATTATATGTGTTTGCTTACTTTAAATTAATTTATAATAAAAAATTAAAAATATATATCTCACTCAAATTTGGGGTTATAGAGTGGGATTATCATTCTTCCCACCTTTCTAGTATTTCCATTCTCATTCACTTTCAAATCTTAAAAAGTCTTTTATACCTCTATCTAAGGGAAAAAAAAAAAAAAAAGAATGAGAAAACCTATTTTATATTTACCAATGGTGTATTAGATAACATAAAATTATTATTAAAAAACCGTTATTATTATTAATAAAAATAGTTTAATAAGCATACTATTATTGCAGTAAATATACATATTGCTAGATGACAAAAAAAATTACATAATGTTCTTTAAAAAAATGATAAATGAATATATATATATTTAAACAAGGGCATTTTTGTAATTTACAGATGATCCATTCCAATTCTAAATTAAAGTAAATATCTCAAAAAAAAATATTGTTGATTCTGATTATAATTCGTTCAATTGAAGTAAACAACTTATTTTTATTCCGAAAAACGAATCTGATTCTAGGTCAATCCAATTTCAGATCATTTTGATTTTAAATCATTCCGATTACGTGCAAATAAAAGTACCACAAATGTTAAAAGAAAAAAAAATGCCAGAGATGATTTGATGCTTTTGATTGTAATGAGGAAGATAGAATCTACCATTTTAAAATGCAGAAAATCATTTTGCTTTAGTCTTTGGTTGTATGAATTACTCCTATTTTAGACGACTGGCGTTAAGCAAAATTTTACTAATGTATGTTACTATATCTGTTTCTTGCAGCTCCAAGGGCAATGGAGAAGTGTAGAAACCATAACTAGTTTGATGCCGTCGGCGCAAACAGATGAAATGTTGTCTGTGGGCAGAAGGAAAATCAAGGTTGCTGCTGTCCGAAAGTTGGAAGTTGTTAATGTGTCTTAAAACCAGGTCCAATATTCCTATTATGCATGCTTTCTAAATACCCAGGATTTGGTGTACTAAGCAAAAGATGTTCCTCGACAAGGCAAGACATAACATTGTAGACTTTTGTTCCAGGTTCTCTTGATAAATGTATCCTCCCCTCAACTTTCTCTTTCACGTATTATGATTGCTGGCTGCTCAGAATCACAAATCTTGTGTGTAAATTGTTTGCTTGTTGTAGCAACTCCATCTCTCTCAATTGAGGGAACAGAATAGGTTAGATTGAACTCTGGTATTAGAACAAATGTTTGGCTCCCAAGAAACTCTTATATTTAAGTCTGTCCTTTGTTTTTCTTTCATTATGGTTGGTTAGTTGTTGTACAAATTTTCTTATATCTGTCTTTCGCTTTTCTTTCTTCACGATTGGTTGCTTTTATATTTGTTGTATAAATTCTAACCGGGTGGCTAAAAAGAATTGATCATGTTCTTCTTTTGCTTTTACAGTTACTTAGTTTAAGAGTATATTTCACTTGGCATACGGTAATCCTTTCCTTTTATTACACAAAATTTCCCTTTCAACCGTTGATAACTTGGTTGACACCTTTATAACGATAACTGACTTATTCAACTTATAAAAGTATGTGTTAGAATTACTTCCTAAATTCCCTTTAATTGGACTAAAATTTTAGTTAAATTTTGGTACATTTAACAAAAGAAAAAAATGGATTGGATGGTCTAAATGTGTCAACGGGGATTCAAAAGAGACCAGGTCAATTCCCGTGATAGACACTAGATCCGTAATAATTCTTCAATCATCCATTATTCCAAGTGAACCTCAACATATCATAAGTTTTTAAATGGGAGCGACAAGGAGTGAAAGTTCAAAGTACAACAAAATCCACTATTTGATCATGCCGAAAGAGTACGCCATATTTCCCAAAAAGAAACATCATTGTACAAAGCACATTTTACATCTTTCATGGCCCAAGAATAGCAGTTAGAAATGAAAAGACAGGGTCTTTTGGTAACACGTTGAATTCAATTTCAACGCAAAATAATTAAAAGAAGAAAGTTCAAAATAACTAGCCAACTACCACAAGTAAAGTAAAACTCAGAGAAGCCATAACACCTTCAGATGACACTGAACATGTATATTCAAACATCCTAAGCAAGTCTCAAAAACCCAAATGGCTTTTCAGTAAGGTCTGAGGACATTTTTACAATGCAGCTACGGTAGCATAACAATATTAAATTGCACTAAATATCAAAACTATTTTCCAGTCCTAATTGTAAAACTAAAATGGATTCTGGGTTCACCTATCATTCTGACAGAAGCAAGTATAAAAGCAGTTCCAATGCAAGGCAGGTATCTGAAGCTAACCCAAGTAATGAATGCACCACTCATTGAAGAAATTACTTAGACAACATATCGATAGGTGACATAACGCCCAGCAGTCTCACTTGGCCGAATAATCTTCACAACTTGTCCACGCTTCAGCCCATAATATCTTGCAATTGGATCGCTCACTTGAATACGAGGCAACTGAGCTCCAAAGCCCAAAGAAAATGGCAACATTAGAATATTGGAAACAAATATGATTGCAACAGAAAAGCACACTGAGCTATATACTAAAACGCCCAATACAAAACTGACATCACAACCTTAAGTAGCAATGAAACACCACATTATAATTGATCAAACATTAAAAAAACACATTAAAAGCAGTATCTACCAAGCTCCCAAAATACAAAAGCCCATAACATAGGCAAATTGAAAAGTTGTAATTCAAGAAGGGTTCAAACTCACAAGACAAAAAAATATATATAAATGATTAACCCGTTAATTCATTTTGAATCATTCTTTTAAATCTATTACTCTACCAAAAAAAAAAAATCCTATAAATTGCTTTAAAAAATGACTGTTATTCAAATCAAAACAATTTCTCATCAGAATTTGTAAATTTTACGTAACACCGTGTTAGCACAAAAATTAAATGAACTTAATTAACAATAAACATACATACATAGTGTAAATCATAACCTGAAGCATAAGCAAGCTTAAGGCAAAAGAAAATTTCTATTTAGAGGTGACCTTAAAACCTCCCTCTAAGAACTGCAACAGTGATGCATCTATGATGCAAATTTCAATTTACAACCCCACTAATTCTAGTTTAATCAATCTTCAATCAGGATTACAACCCCTTCTGAAAAATTAAAAAAAAAGGCCCAAGCACATGAAGTAGACGTGCTTCACATATGTACATTTATGGGAGAGTCCATGTAAAAACAAATAAACAGCCTACAATGAAAAATCGTACTAGTTGATAAAAAACACCTTCCATAGAGCTTTAAGCTACATCTACTAATAACAAGCACGTGCACTTTTTCCAAGCTTGCGTACTGTTATCTTAACTAAGTTAACACAGCATCCTAGAATTAAAATTGATGGGTACTGCAAAGCCTTATTTAATGAACCTGATTTCTTTTCAGCCTGTAGTTAAGCACATAACATCCAAAGACTCCATATAAACAAGATAAAGATATCAACATTGTTGGCACTGACCTGAGTCTCTTTGACCGTATACCTTTTCAGCAAAGTCTTCTTCTCTTCATTTGTAAGCACCTGATGCTCAGGAACAAGAACATGTTCTTTAATGTTGACCAAAAGCTCTGCCTCCTGTATCAATGGAGTAAGAAAATCATTAGAACGTAAATAATCTTCTTCAAGTTCAAGGGATCACCATTACCACACACCAACCAGTAAAGTAATTCTTTAGACCCAAGTGCTTTAACCTTGAAATTGCTAGAACGGGCCACAAATAATATATATAATCATCAAATGAACCTACCATCCAATCTGACCATGATCTTAGGATATAGTACAAAATTTACCCACATATGACTAAGTGCATTAGTTAGAATTTATCTAGGAGTTAAAGCTCCCAATAATATCTTTGTATAAACAGATTTTACCTGGAATACCTCCAAGTGGAACTTAGTGGATATCTCATTTATACATGTCCGAGCGAAGGGAGTCAAATTCTGTTGAACGACCAATATTGCGCTGAAAACATTTTCTGATTTCATACGATTGGTATAAGTCTTCATTGTCTTAACACCAACCTTTTGCTCATCAGGAAAGAAAACATAAATCTGATATAGGAAAAATAGAAAAAAGAAACAGCAATCAGAAGAAAAAAATACATAAATTATGTAAACATTGCAAGTATCACACTAACTTTCATATAATTAAAATGTGAACCCATTTAAAAGAGTTAAGAAACTTTCAAAACAAAACTGGAATCGGATAAAGAAAAAGAGACAGAGAGAAAGAAACGAACTTTTAACCCTAAGTGTGCATGGTTTCATATCCAGCATGGTTAACTTCCCAAAGTAAACATAAACAAGCACTATACAAAACTGGCCTGAGTCTAATATTTTAATTGAATTCAGAACGATAAAGCCAGGTAGATGAGTTGCTCAAGCTTGCCTTGATTTAATACCCTATAGTTTAATCGATTAAAAAACCGATTGCACATAATTAACTAGCCAATTCAAGTTGTTCAAGATTTATTTCTCCCTCCCTACACTCACTCATCACCAACTCTATATTTTCACTCTGCTGTGTCCCTCCTCATGCATATCTTTCCAACTGCCAACAAAAAATTACATAACCGAAAACGAACAAGTATATACCTGATCAGAGCTATTGTTGCGCATTGCTTTATTGATAACAAGGTCCTCCCTCTTCATATTTTCCCCATATTTAGAAAGAAACTGTTCTTTAGTCATGTTGATCTCGAAATCACCAACAAAATAACCCCGATCACTCAGCATTTGCATCACCGTCCTCCGGATTCTGAAAAGCCTTTTGATTTCTTCATCCGACAAAGTCATCTTCTCACTGGTAATTAGTTTCCCAACACATATTATCAACCAAATAGTTTAAAATTCTAAACTAAAACAACTTTTCCATACACATAACATCAATCTATTTCTAACATAAATTAAAACAATTTCTATTATTATAAACGTTGTTTGTGCTTAAAAACAAAATGCAAGTTAGAGGTTTTACCGGCGGCGGAGGGCAAGGAACTTGCGAATGTCGAGTGTGCAAGAGAAGCATGTGGTGGGTTTAAGGAGTCGGAAGTCTATGGAATGAAACCGTTTTGAAGATTAGGGTTTAACAAACGAGAAATTTATAGTTTTTACCCAAATAAAAAGAAAATTTTTGTTTTTACCTAAATTTTAATAAAATTTATTTTTGACCTCTCAAATAAATTATTTCCATTGTATACCCAAGATTACGAAAATACCCTTAAATTTATATTACCCAAATGCCCAACATTAAAATTACGAAACTAACATTCTTCTTCCTCACAATATCCTCCATATTTTTTTTTCTCCATTAATGGTTTTTGAGATTTGATTCACTATTGATTGTCCATATTTCCTCTTCTTCTTCCTCACAACAACCATTGAAGGTTTTTGAAGATTCAAGTTTCATTCATTGAAGGATTACAAGATTCTTGAAGCATTTACGTGTCAAAGATAATGTATATGTTTTTTCGATTAGTTTTTAGGTTATTTTGTTCATATTTGCGTGCTAAAAGACTATAAGAATATATTGGTTGTGATGGTTTTGGTATTTGATATATATGACGAAAACTGCAAAATCTGCCACGAAATCGATTTTTCAGTGACTGAAAAATCGAGTGAAGAGGCGTATTAGTTTTTCAGTGACTGAAAAATCGATACCGAGTTTTCAGAGATTGAAAACGGTTTTTCAAGTTACTAAAAAACCGATAATGAACCTGTAAAAATCCGATTTCACCCTTGAAAAATCAAAATTAACAATTTTTTCAGTGACTGCTATATTTGTGTTTGGAATGCTGTAAATTAAATTTTACTGTTATGTGTACTTCGATATAATTGTATTTTATTATATTTGAGTGGAGAGTATTGTGAGTGCATAATTAACACGTTTTAGTGGAGCAAAAAACTGGTTTCAATAGTCAAGGTCCAATTAAAAACCTAGTTGAACGCATTGTTAGCATAATTCTGATATTTTTTGAGTTATTAATGTTGTGTATTGATTTATAGTGTTAAATTTGATTAGATAAGATTGTATTTTGTAATGTTGCCTGTTGACGTCTGGATTTGGATCCTAGTCAACGAGATTCGTTTCTAGGCCCAAACTGCAGCTTCGGATCGTGGATATTGAATATGTGAGGTAAAGAAGTAAATGAGAAGAGGTCAGAGGCAAGGAGAAAAATACAAAAAGATTTTAGAGTGGTTCAACCTAATTAGATGCCTACATCCACTGTTCACTCTCTCACTATTTTGATAGAGTATCGGCCCTCCAAAAAATTGTACATGCTTCACAATGAAAATTCTCCCCTATTTATGAGAAAGGGGAGGTGTTACGGTAAAACGGAATAAGACAAAAGTATACAGTAAACTGAAATTACAATAATGAACTACATTTAATGCGTCGGGGTTTCATTTAATGCGATTGACAGTGTATTTAATGCGGTCGAAATTATATTAAATGCGACTGAAACTATCACCTTTAAGCTCTGTCCGAGTGTGATTTCAGGCGACTAATCTGTACAGGTTAGGTGAGGCCACCGTAATCTTGGCTGTAGTCTCTGGCAGAGATGGCGTGCATGGCACGCTTTGAGCTGCATCTTGCATGGCGTCTTCGGCTTCTGCTGACTCGCGATTTGGGAGGCATGACGAAGATGGACTCTCCATCAAACGGAATATCCAGTTGAGCTGGCGAACAAATGAGTTTCTGATGGATCGGGCACTTTGAGAGTTAATGGGATAGATCATGAATCAGTTCTTCCGTGACCAGACATAATATTAGGAGAACAGTTTCACAAACGAGCAGGCATACGAGTATGCTTAGAAATTACCGAGCAACCAGACGAACAATTCTGAATAAATAAACTTAAGTTGGATAGATCTGTCGATCAACTTCCGGCGAATAGGCCTATCGAACAGATCAGCTCAGGCAAGCAGACATAGCGATCCACTGAGGCAAGCAGACATAGCGATCAACTCAGGCGAGCAGACATAGCGATCAACTCAGGCGAGCAGACATAGCGATCAGCTCAGGCGAGTAGGCGTAGCGATCAACTTAGGTGAGTAGACATAGCGATCAGAATCAAGGACCGGTATTGACAGCAGTCGTATGCAGGACAACGAACAGATCACTGATCAGGCTACCAATACTATTCGCGAGTAGATCGACGATCAGCGGGGGGACTTGGGATATGAAAAAATTGGAGAGTTAATCTAATGAACAGATTTGTTGTCAGGAAAGCGATCAGAAAGAATGACAGATTGCTGAGCCTTTGGACCATTGGACTTGTACTGTAGATCTTCTCTGACCTAATCGGCTTGATCGTTAAATTACTTATAACATTGCCCAATTGAAATGAGACTAATTTATTAATAATATTATTTCATTTGAATGTTACAGTAATGACTCAAGAGACAATTGTAATCAATTTTGACGGAGAGTGGAATGGATGTAATTACGTTGGAGAGGAGTCAATCATGTGTAAGGTTTATAAAAATACTAATTTTCCATCATTAGTGGATGTTGTGTACAGAGAGGTTGGTATTGATAGAAGAATGTGTGATATCCGTATACATTATTTACTATAAAGTGCGACAAGTGGTCAAGTTAAAAAGATACACATCATGTCTGATCTTGATGTTGTTGGTTTGATGATGATAAAAAAATATTGATGTTAAAGAGATTTATGTGGATAAGATTGCGAAAGATTTTAGAGCTGAAGTTAGTAGGCATATCGTTCATCCGATTATTACCGATTCAGTAGCAGACAGCAGACATGATGATGCAGATATGTCAAGACCTGTAAATCCTCATATGGTTGAAAGTCATTTTTATCTTACTTTAGGTATCGAGAGCAATCAGGTTGATACTGCAATCACCCCATTTACATCTACAGAAAGTCTCATTTGCGATGTAAACGATGACTATATGAATTATGGTACTGATGATGAAGATCGGGACATAAATGATAATGATGATGAGATATGGGATAGAGACGAAAATGAAACTAAAGATAGTGATAACAAGGAAACTCGATTTGATGATGTCTTTGAAGAAGAAAGGTTTCCAGAAATAAGATTTTCAAGTTTATAATTTCAGAATAATCCTTTACAACCATACTGGATTGTTCCTGGTGTTGAATTAGGTGACATTGAGGCTGTTTCAAGTGTTACATCAACCGTCTACCAACGTGGTTCATTGTATAAGGGAGCAATTTTTAATAGTAAAGAAGAAATGAGTATAGTTATTGGAAAATATGCTTTGAAAATGAAATTTGAATATCGAGTTAAACGTTTAGACACAGAATGATTTGAGGCCATTTGCGATGATAAAACTTGTAGCTTTATAGTTCATGCAAAATGCAGAAAGGGTTGCTCGATATAATTTGTTTGAAGTATAAGGCGGAGCACACGTGTCATCAGACAGCCATGGAATCACATATGAATATATAAGAAATATATTATAGAGATGGTTTAATAATAGATGTGTTGCTACTGAGAAGCTGACAACTTATGTTACCGCCGCTGCATACGATCGTATCATGTTGACAAAAAATCTATCAACGGAAGGTAGTGTACATATCATTACAGAACCGTTCACGTACAATGCATGCATCATAGTAAAGGAGATGCGATAGTTAATAGTCACAAGCACACATGTACGTGTAAGCAATGGAACCTAAATCAGTTGTCATGTGTTCATGCATGTGCTGTGGCCAGGTATGATAATTGTACATTGTTGTTTTCGATTTTTCATGTCATATCATGACACTTAAATTTGGGTTTTTTCATATTTGTACAGGTTCAAGGGCGTCAATTGTGATACACTTTACAGTTAGTATTATAGCATAGAATGGTTGAAAGCTGCATGTGCAAGTCCGATCAATCCAGTCCCCAAATTAGTCAGTTGGAATGTTTCTGCGGAAGTTAGAAGCATGGTTGTACTACCACCCATAGGGAAAAGACAATCAGGTAGACCGAAGAAGGTTCGGATTCTTTCAGTTAGAGAAAATCATCGTAGAAAAAAGTGTGAAAGATGTGGTTAGAGGGGGCACAACCGTCTTCGTTACCCTAACCCCCCTACTTCTACCAGTGGAGGGACGAGCGCAACCATGGATGAGGAAGCTGGCACAAGTACAACTGTTAATGAGAATGTTCTACCGTCCCAAAAATGTCTCTTGTATCATAAGACTGGATACAACCAACGTCAATGTCCCCTACGATTTCCTACTCCAAATCCAAAGATAGATAATGATGAAAACAATGAGTAGACATTGACATTGAACTTATGTTTCATGTATATTTTAACTTATTTTGTTAAATTGATATATTATAATCGGATTCGTTATTTAGTTTAGTTTTTAATGAATGAATGAATGATAGGAAATTTATTTGTAATGCATTGTCATTGATATCATGAAATAAGTAAATATTAGTTGATATGAAATTAATTAATGAAGTTTAGTACTTGTTAAAATTGTTTCTTCAATCACCAATCGGTTACTGCGAACTTTCAATGTGTTAAAGTTACAGGTGAAAAGGAATGAAGATATTGGATCGATTTTTCAACGTAGCTAAAAAATCGGTATTGGTTTTCTAGGGACTGTAAAAACCGATTTGAATATTTTCAGGTAATATAAAACCGATTTTGAATCAGTTTTATACTACGTCCACAGTGGGTGAAAAAAAGATTTGTTTTTCAGGCTTAATAGAAAACCGATCCAAAATTTTATTGATTGATTTATTGATTTTAGCGATTGATGATTTATTGATTTTACTAACCAATGATTTATTGACATAACATACTAACCCATAATTTATTGATTTTATTTAACCGGTCCTCACTTGATTTTATTGTATGGATCGATAGAATGATTGATTTTAGTGATTAATGAATTACTAATTTTACTAACAAATGATTTATTGACATAACTTACTAACCAATGATTTATTGGTTTTATTTAACCGATCCTCACTTGATTTTATGGTATGGACTGATCGAATGATTGATTTATTGATTTTAGTGATTAATGATTTATTGATTTTAGTGACCAATAATTTATTGACATAAATTACTAACCAATTATTTATTGATTTTATTGTACGGTTTGATCGAATGATTGATTTTTTAATTTTGTTGATTTATACGTAAAATCATTGAAGTAACAAAATCTATAATTTTATTTATATACAAATCTATAATATTTATTTAATTTTATTAAAATACATGAAATTATTCATCCAATTACTATTATACTGTTTAAAATCAACACCAAACAATCTTTTTCACAAATTAGTTACCTTAAATACCTACTTAATTAAAAGTTAATTCCATGTAATCTGACACAATCAAGTAACAGGACCTTCTTTTGGTAAGTGTCAAAGATACTGTCCATTCTTCTACAAAATAGTTACATTAATAATTAATTTCAACAAATTATCAATTAAAAATATTTTAGTTTAATTAAAAATTATCAATTAAAAATAATTATCAATATCACTAGTAACAAATTTAAAAAAAAATCTATCCAGTAATTTTATGTAGCTAGTGGTTTTCTTAATTAAATGTGTATTTATTTCATTTGAAGGAATCAGAATGATCTGGAATCGGAATGACTATAATTATATATCACAAAAAAAGAAATTAGTAAACAATCAAACAATTTAAATAGTTATATATATTAAAAAAAAAAAATTTGTTTTAAATACCTCAATTGTCAACAGATCAATCTCGTAATTGTATGTAATACCAATTTCGATTTTTCAGATTCAGCATAGTAAAATCCGACAGCCTGAAAAATCGAACATACCTTTTTTGGTTTTTTAGGCAGTCTGGAAAACTAATTTCGATTTTTCAGCATAGTAAAACCTGATTTCGATTTTTCAGGCTTAGTAAAACCCGATTTCGGTTTTTCAGGCATAGTAAAAGCCGATTTCGTTTATTCAGACTTAGTAAAAACCGATTTTGGTTTTTCAAACATAATAAAAAACGATTTTGGTTTTTCAAGCACAGTAAAAACTGATTTTGGTTTTTAACCTATAAAAAACCGATTTGTTGATTTTGGACATTATATTATTTGACCTATACATAAACTCATTGAAGTAACATTATTTTTTAAATAAATGATGAATATATAAAACTACAAATTTACTTATATACAATATCCTCATCAAAGTCAACTGTCTATTTTCCAAATTGATTTACTTTATATATAGGCGTCGAATACATATATATATCTCGTATAATATCTGCCTTCAGTGCGATGGCGTTTGCAGCTACGTTGGGTTTTCTTAATTTCCATGTACTCTTTGGACTGCAAAAGGTTACGTACATACATGACGACATATACTCCACAACTCGTCCTGTGTCATACATAAATGAATTAAATATTAAAACAACATAAATTAATAAATATTAATTTAGTTATAAATTTACTCACCAATCGGGTTGCTAGGATACAATTGATCTATCAAAACGCTCAACTTTCCACCGTTCATCCATGGTAGATATATCTATCTGGGTCTTCTCATAAAATCCTATGAACCGCAACAGGATGGGCATGAAACACACCAGCGGTTCAAGTGTCTGAAGCTGTTCCGCTACGTCAACATTTGCTAGGGGATCATATACTAAAATTTTTTGCTCTCTAAGACACACCTGACAAAGGACCCAGTGATCTTGATTTAAACTACACGGTAATAGCATTTGTAGATTGAATACGTTAGTGCTATAGGACTAGTTTGGATGATCAAATAATAAATAGTAATTTTCGCACATAACACTTACATTGTCAACACGCCACCACGGGACTGATGCGTCTATCTGCCCACATCCAAATGCATGCTATTCTGAGGGTACCACAATTGTAGCCGGATCAAATTTTGCATCTTTTGTTACGTATTGTTGTTTATAATATATTGTTATGAAAGTCTGCATGGTAATTAAATATGTTATTTAACTTCAGGGACACATGAAATGAAATTATAAATGTATAACTAACGAAAATATAAATACTTACAAATAAAGAACTGTTAAGGACAACGTATCTGGTATCCTTAGCTTCATTTCACCATTTTTTTCATAGGCATATCAAGTACGCATCGAAGTGCTCACCAGTCAACCAATGATTTTCGTTCTGGAGGGTGATCAGTGTGGTCGGTATCACACACCACTCACAACGATCAATCGCACGCCTAAAAAAAAAAAAAAAAAAAAATTAAACATTCATGTAATTTTTCTTACATTTACAACTTGCATAGAAATATAATTATACTTTTATTGAATACCTAAGGTCCAAAGATGTTGAAACTTTGTATTCATTACAGACTGCCTCTATGGGGTCTATAGACTCCGTCACCTTCTCGACTTGCTGTTGAGCCACTTTCTTTTTCTTTTTCGGCGGTCTAGGATCCGTATATGGCGTCTGTAGAGGCGCAACTGGCTTGGTCTTTCGTTTGCCCCGTTCCTGGATGTCCTCTTTCTGCAACCGTAAGCAAATTAAACGCATGATTTATACATTAACAATTATATGTCAGACTGTAACACACTACATATACTTTGTTTACCTGCTCATAACAATGTTTAGTCTCTACATCTGATACACCTTCTAAGTCCTTCTGAAAGTTAGACTGCATCTCTTACTCCTTCGGCTGATAGGGTGACTGATGAAAACCCTGTGACTGAAGGACCTCTTGAATCTCCTGATGGATGATTGATTGGCCCGCATCAATAGCTGACTGATGGACCACCTCGTCCTCATAGAGAGATTTTTGACGGACCCCCTTGTCCTCATGGATAGGTATTTGACGGATCCCCTCGTCTTACTGTAATGCTGGTGGTACTGGTGACGGGTCATAGATGTGCTCTTTTGGGACAAAGCTTCCATTGTCATGATAGTCATCGTCACCATCGTCGTAATCTGGATCATGGCCACTAGTCGAAAACCTATAAATGCTCTTCCACCCGTCTCAGTCTCCTATCAATGTCCCCAACGATCTTCAAAGTTGTTTTTTGTCTTTTATCCATCCTACTTAACTTCTTATGGGTAACCTTCTGTAAATCTACAATATACTCAAACAACCGCTTCACTTGTAGAAAATAATCATATGTATCATTTTACATAGTGAACATAATTACAAAAAATTTTGACAGAGTCTCTCCTGCTTTTTAAATATTCAAGGAAATATAACTTGCATAGAAGAAATTATACTTCGTCTATCATGTTTAGAAACTCTGTCTTTCTGTGACTCCATACTACCACACAACAATGTCCATATCTTTTGTATTTACTAAAATGGATATTCACTGAATAATCATATAAATAGTTTGATTTGTACCTCAGGATGGACGTTTGGTACATCGTGCGCCTTTTTTGTTCGAAACTCTGAAAAGGTATCCTCTGATTCTGATTGCACACTTCGGACGTCTTCATTTGCTATAGAGTCACCTTCAACCTCGTCATCACCCTCCACCATGACATCATCATTTCACCCTCCACCATGACATCATCCTTTCCACCCTCTACCTGATAATCATCATGTCCCCCTACACCATTATCATCGTCATCCTCATCATCATCATCATCACCACCATCATCATGACCATCATCATTTACATTGTCACTCTTACTCCCTCCGCTGCCAACTTTATGTACTTCAGCCGTAACCAAATGATTCAGATTGAATGATTTCCAATAATTCGTGTTTCTTTCGGCATTGATAAGCTCAAGGATTTGCGCAATGTCAACTATCTGCATTATATACATATATATAGTTATACTATAGTGGTATACTTCATATAAATAAGGATAGTTAAAACAAACAATTAATTTAAACCAATTTAGTTTACGTTTGCTACTTACGGGAGGAAAATCATCAAGACTTTTCGCGTTTGTCGGTGTCATTTTAAGTGATCGTTTATTACATCTTGGCAAATCATTTTACAAATACTAGTTACTTTTTGATATTTTCTCTCTCAACACCGGGAATAATTCTACCAACCATCACTATAATGCAAAAAATAAACATATAGTTAATACATAACCATATTAGAAAGTAATAAATATTAAAAGTATTAGTTATACCTGAAATGCTAAGACATAACCATAAATATTAATGTTAGACAGTGGGTTTTTGATCCGCTCTTCATTCAATGCTAGGTGGAGGAAGTGCAACAGAACACTATAATATAATGTGATTTAAGGGAACGAGTTCCACCTCTCTGTATTCTTAATTAAGATCCATATAAATTGCAGAATTTTCGCCTTGTCATCCTACCCTATGAAGAGATGGAAAGTGATCCCCAAATTCGCTAACTTTAAAATATCTTCATCATTTATTACATTATCACCTGCATGGTCCACATGACTTCTTGCCTCTAGAAACATGGTAAACTCAGTTATATCCGGCAACACTCCATTAAACTATCGCCATAGAAGACTGTTCTGGTCATTTTGCAATGTATTGAAGATTTTTCGGTCGATGCCCCCAAAAGGAAGTCATGTAACCAATAAAAACTTCTGTTTCCCAAACCTATATGTTCTCCCACCTATTTCAAACCATATTTTATCAAGGCATCCACTCACTTCCACTTCTCTAGTAAGAGCCTATAATATCACAGAGACAAAATCGTATTGTTGGTAATCTTCAAAATATGTCCAAATGGGCACTCCTTTATTAACCGATCGTATAACATTCTTCAAGTAAGAACGATAATTATTTTATTAACCAATCTCTGACTAATGTGTGTATTCTCATTCATATCCTTGAAAAATTTTTGTAAACTATATTTATATCTAAAATCCATCTGTAAGAAAGAAAAATAGCAACAAAAGATCAGTATCACGATGAAAAATCGAATCAATTTTTTATTGTATTTGAAAAAATTGATCCTTCTCATCGATTTTTCAGTTCGGTTATTCACATCGATTTTTCAATTCGGTTGTCACTTTGGTTTTCGATTTTTCAGATTGGTTTTTGAGTTCTGTTTTTCCCTTCGGTTTTTCACTTCGGTTATTGAAAAATCGAAGTGAAAAACCAAACCGATGCTGATGACGCTGCTATGGTTGGAATTGGCCATTTTCAACACAAATCAGGCCAAATACTTGACAACCAACCTAGTCTAAACCAAATATTGATAACCCAACATCCCTATTACACAAACATGTCAAAATCGTGAATTAAAATAAAAAAATACAAGCGTAAAACCCGAAAGTATACCTTCGCAACAAAATACAGCTCGTCGGCGATCGTAGCTCCTCTGAGAAGGTCGGAAACGTTGCTATTATGATCGAAAAATGTGGGTGTGCGTCGTCAGGTCGCGATCAGGTTTGGATCACACAACATGGATTGATTTTTGCTTTTGCTCGGTGATGAAAAATGCATTCCATCAATTTCTAAGCATTTATATAGGTAGCGGCTGTTTCGTAATTTTACGTGTCGATTTTTTATAAAATTATGAGAGTTCAGGGGTTTATGGGTAATTTGGGTATATGATAAAATTAATTTATTTGAGGGATAAAAATAATTTTTTTTAAAATACGAGGTAAAAACAAAATTGACTAATTTTAAATGGGTGTTTGTTGTAAGTTCCACTTAACAATATATATATATATATATATATTAATCAAAACAAACTCGCGCTCTAGATTCGAGAGGAGCTTAAGTGAAATAAGTATAATAATTAAGCGGTACGCTTGTCCACTTAAATTATGACACGTTGCCATTTTAATTTTAAAGCTGGGAAAGTTTCAATTTGGTCATTGAATTATTATGATTATTATGATTTTAGCCTTTTTGTTACCTAATATTAATTGTGTTAGAGAGGATTGTTTTTTTCACACCATAGTACTAGTGAAATGTTAACAAATGCACAGTAAAGTAAGGAATAATGCTAACCAAATAATTAAAATATTAAAAACCAAACCCTTGAGGTTTAGTGTTTTACAGGCCTATTTGAAGTCATAAGCATCCACTTTGTCAATAAAAAATAATCAAATTTGGTTGACTTAAGACGCTTTTATTATTTATCTTAATTATTATTTTTTTTTAAAGTATAAAAAAATAAAATTATTAAAAATAAAAAAGAATTTGAATCTTCATCGTCCATCTCAAATAGACGGTCAATAATTTTTATGAAATAAAAATAATTTTTAAAAAACAACTAAAAAAAAAACTAAGATATCTACCATCCATCATAGTAAAGGATGATAGAGAAATTTTTTTTTAGCAAAAGAAGATCCAATGATCTTTATCAATGATGGAATGTAGACCAATTCAAGTCTTCATTTGCAATAGAAACATAAATCTAGTGTCCATATTTGTGATTGAGTACCAAAGTTAAGTCTTCGTTGTGAAAGACCCAAGTTTTGAATCACTATCACAATAAGAGAGATCCAAAGCTAGAGATCTTATTTTGGGTCTCCATCATTGTAATGGGAATCTAAAATATAAATTTCTATCATAATATAATCTAAAATCCAATTTCCATTGCACCTATCCATCAAAAGCGATGGAGACCAAATTTAGTTTTCCACTGTGAATATAGGTTCCATTGTTGGGATCTTCATCATCAATTACAACTAGACATGATCAGGTTCGGTTCGGTTCGGTTCCAGTTCCAGTTCCAAACTGACGGTTCTGATTCTGACGGTTTCGGTTCTAAAAAAACTAGAACCGAAACCTTAACCAAGATAAAACGGTTTCGATTCGGTTTTGGAATCGACGGTTCTGTAACGGTTCTGGTTTCGATTTCGATTTCGGTTCTATAACGGTTTCGGTTCCGGTTTCGAAACTTTTTTTATAAATAGAAATTTTGAAATTTATAAATATTATAAATTGACAATTTGAAATTTAAAAATAATAAAATAAGATTTTGAAATTTAAAAATAATAAATTAAGAATTTGAAACTTCAAACAATAAATTGAAAATTATAATTTATAGATATAATTAAAAAAAATTAAAAGAAATTAAGATTAAGAGTTAAGAGAATATTGAAATTAAGAGTTAAAATTGAGAGAAAGTTGAGATTAATGGAGAGGAAGAGAGTTGAGATTAAGGGAGATAGGTGTGAGAAGAAATTAAGCATGAGAGGGGTATTTATAGAGGAAAGAGAGGGGTTAAAAGAGAAATTAAAGGGAGGGGATGAAATATAAAAAAAAAGTGACCTTGCAGTTTTGGTTTTTTTTTTTTTTTGTTAGAACCGGAACCGCTACAGTAGTGGTTCCTTTGTTTTGGTTCCGGCTCGGTTCGAACCGGATGGTTTTAACCGAACCATGATCATGTCTAATCACAACTAACCTTAATCTCCATCTAATCTCCATCTTTAGATGGAGTTGAGCAAACATTGAAGTCTAACCTTCATCTTTAACACCATTAGCTTTCTTTTACAGTGTATTTCCTCCCTATCATCAGAGCTGTGATGCCTCTTCTTAAATGTTTGCTTTACAAGTCTTCTTTTATTATAGTGGTCGTTGTTTACCTTCTTTTGTTGGAGAAGGTAATCACTAATGAATCATATTTTTTTTTAATTAAATATAACAATAACCAACTATTAACAGTTATCTTTAAAGAATTCATTGAATATTAATTTAAATATTTAGTGGGAAAACATAGGTATGAATCTTTAAACCAACAGCCCCATCCTTCCATCGTGTATGACATGAATTCAACATTCACCTGTCAAATCCAAATTATATAATAATAACAATATCAGTTCTCTTATCATTTGTGTGAGTTAATCTTCCATTCTCGTGTGGGTCTCCCCCTATCTTCATGTGAACAAATCTCTCCCAATCAGCAATAGTCTCTCGATTACGCCACCAATGTCCTATCTCGATTGATCCCGACAGTTCTCTTGGTCTATCCCAGTTACAGTTCTTGTACTAAAAAAAAAATCTTTATAAAAGAGGTAATTTCAGTTTTAGCCCAACCAAAAATTATTTATTTTTGCTAAAAAAAAAAATGTTATTTGTAATTCTAAATGAAATTTCAATTATTTTTAATTTTTTTCAACCCTTTGAAATATTTCTCGTGTAATATCATGTATGAGTATCATCACTTGAAAACATTTCATACAAATGAAAGCATTTAATGTACGACATTGAACGTAAATGTTCACCGCATAAAATGGATAAAAACAAATGTTATGTTTGGGGTTAAAAATAAATTTTTGCATTTTCTTGGGCTAATTCTTACCTTGCCTTATAAGAAAAAGTGAAGGAATATCCAATATATAAGTTAAAAGGTCCAAAGTAGGGTTTAAACCAGAATATTGGATTCTGCAGGTGACAAGATGAAGCTGAAGCAGTTGGAAAGCCTATTGGGTGACGTTCAACAATTCTCCAATCCAAAGGTGGAGCTGGAGCAGTACCCTACTGGACCTCACATCGCTTCTCGCTTGCTTTACACTGTCTGTATCACTTCCCATGAAGTTGTTATATTTCTAATCGTCGTTGTTGTAATGAGTTGCGTGTAGTTATCTTCTGAGGATGTTTTGTGTGTTACCCCTTAATTTTAATGTACCAGGCTGAGAATTCATTTGGGGATGTGAGCAATAAGGTTGTGGCTGATTTCGGATGCGGGTGCGGTACTTTAGGTGCTGCAGCTGCTCTCTTGGGTGCAGAGTGAGTCACTTTTTAACCTTTCGTTCTTTTATGTCTGTTTTAGTAGCCAAATATTTATCTGGATTATATTACTTGTCTCAAACCCAGTTACTGATAAGGATTGGCTATGCTCGTCATGCCTTTTCTCTAGTCTTTATCTTGTCCTTGTCGATTTGTCGAACCAGCATTCCAACTCACCATTCCTTTTCTCAAAAAGAAAGTTAATAGGGAATGTCGAATAAGTGCTTGCGTGTGCTGATTTTTGTTATGTTAGCGTTGGGGTGCAAAATGTTTTCTTTTTGCGTTTCTTCTTCTTATTGTTTCAACTTTGGGAACAGGCAGGTTATTGCTTTTGATATTGATACAGAGTCTCTTGAGATAGCATCAGAAAATGCAAAAGAGCTTGAGGTAACCGGCAGCTATTTTTATAGCTTTTGCTGGTTATATATTTGATATTGAATTAGGAATTTTACTGTTATACAAGTTTTTGTACTTTCCTCGTTCTCTCTCTTGTTCTTAATAATGTGCTTGTTGAACTAATTATTCAGTAATTAGAACAGTTGCTGCTACTGGTGGATGATTGATGCATTGTTGTTTTCTTTTATCAAACTGGCAGTTGGACATAGAGTTTGTTCAGTGTGACATCAGGAACCTAGTATGGAGAGGTAACAATAACTGCACACACCCCACACTTGCTGCATACATAATTGTTTGTACTTTCTTGTCCCAAACATCAACGACATTTCTTTTGTCATTGGCCTTTAAAATAAGGACTACTGCCTTTGACTTGGTCTGAAAATCAAGGCTAATTGAGATAGACAATCATGATAACCTAGCATGATCCTTTATTGTTACCTAATATGTGCCAAAGTCTTGTATATATGCAATTAGTTTCATTTTTATGCATTACCTGGTTTTGCTTATCTCCGATTGGTAGTTTTGTAATTTTCTCTTTTCACCATGCATCAGGCAGGACCCCATTTATCCCATACGCAAGTATTAAATTATTAATGAAACTGAATCCACTTCCAAGATTAGCGTGAGGGAGATTGATCTCAAGACTACTTGCCTAATAGAAGATTTTTAACTAACTGGGCTATTCCCTTAGGACCACTTGGGATTTCTTTGTTCTCTATCAAATTTTAATATTTGAAGTCAAAGAAAATTGTAGCATGGGTTGTCGTAATTCGCTTTTCTGTTGAGAGTCTTTGCTATATGATGAAGGTGCATATGGATGATCTGAACTGGCTTGGTAGATACTTGTCAATTTATTAATGGGAATAACAAGGTTTATAATAGGTTTTCTGTTGTTTAGCTTTTTTTAAAGGAAATGAGTAAATTGATATGTAGTGCTTCTTTCGGTTCTTGTTATTATGTTGGAGATTTGATTATTTCTGGTTTACTGAAGATCTAGTTATCTATTAGGTATTTGTGTTAACTAAAATATTTGAATAAAATTGATAGTTAAAAAACAACAGAATTTCTATGTTTAAACTAAAATATATGTTCATAAGAACTTTTCCATCTACTTTATTATTGTTTATTTATGTATTTACATGTTTGCCCTTGGTCTTCATCTCTTCATTAGGTCAAATTATTGATACTGTTGTTATGAATCCTCCATTTGGAACTAGGAAAAAAGGGGCTGACATGGATTTTCTCTGTTTGGCTTTGAAGGTAACAAAAGGAACTGAAGTTTGATGTTTAAAATGCATCTGTCATCTTATTTATTCTGATAGACATATTGTCCCTATAACTATTGTTTTGTTAGGTTGCTTCTCAAGCAGTTTATTCCTTGCATAAGACCTCCACAAGAGATGTAAGTTATGTTGTTTGTAACTTCTTACTGTTAAAATGGAGACCTGTCATTGTCACTGTTACATTGTCTGATATAATCTGCCATTCACATTATAACCTATACATCATTGTAAGTGTTAAATAATGAACAGTGAATAAATGTAGCTACTCATCTTTTCAGTGCCTAAAGTGGCAACACAGAAATTTTTGGCAATGGAGGACCCCTTCATTGAGCCTCTAGTTGGAACATTGTTACTGCAAAATATCATCATAATGAGATGAGTTTGGACTTTGTGATGAGTAGTGATAGTCTCAGAAAATTTATGTGATTGTTACAAATTTTAAACGTTGCTTGATACTTGCTGGATCCAATTATAGGTTGTCTTATGTTTTTCTTTTTCTTTTTTTCTTTTTTTCTTTTTTTATTTGTTAGCCAAAGCAGGGTGGCAAAACAGGTCTGGTAATTTGTGTCTATTTTCAACTTTTTGGATATTGCATATTAAGTGTAGCATCATAAGATTGTATACTTGTTTTGTATCAAATGTAGCTATGAACATTTTTGCTTCTTATGAATTAGTTGTGTATTAATGCATTTGTACCTAGTGTGAAGGTGTAGTACGTCTGTTGTTTTGTATAGACTTTTCTTTCGACTAACAATGATGGGATCATTTCCCCTGGCACTGCAGCATGTGAGAAAGGCAGCCTTGCGGGACTTCAATGCTAGTAGTGCTGAGGTTTTGTGTGAGGTAGGTGAAGATAGTTTATCTCGTGGATTAATTTGATGAACTCCTCTAAGAAGTTTATACGCTGACGGTTATGCATTACATTGATATGTTGGGCGTATTTGATTGGCATGCATGTTAATAATGTTATAGTAGTCTTGCCACAGTGCTTGATTTGCTTTCTAACTCCTTTTCTGTCATTCTTTCAGCTTCAATTTGATGTTCCACAACTATACAAATTTCATAAGAAAAAGGAGGTGGATATTTCTGTGGACCTGTGGCGGTTTGTACCAAAACGAAATCAGGGAAAGGGTCTTTAACATTGTGTGAAGAATAACCATGAAGTGTATCGTACTGGATGTACACATGAAAGATATCCAACTACTTGTACATCTACAAAAATTAAAGAGAAAATCCACACGTTTCCTTTATATTGTTTGTCAAACCTTTATTTATCAATCATTTGTGTTTGTTTTGGAAATTAAGATTGTTGGCTTCGTCATATGAGTATGTTCTACATCATCTACAATAATATTCTTAGCTAAACTAGTAAAACCTTTAAACAATGCCTTCAGAAAAAAAGTATTTCTGTACTTGATGAATTTGAAATACCTCTCTTTATCGTCCAATATCAGTAGCGGACCATATACCGAATTGAAAAGCTAGCTTACTTCAATAACAACAAAAAAGAATACAATTTCTCTCTCATTCAAAATTCTGTCACCCTTTATATTTTCTTGGTTGTGAACAAGTGTGCTTTACCTAGTTTCTTGTTTCTGACTAGGATGAAATGCTTCCATCTTATGCTTCAGTTTCCGGTTTTGAATCTTCAGTGTTCTCTCCAAGAGTAAACCGAACAAACCTCCGGACTTTTATGTTCTCACCAAGAGCAGCCACAGTTTGCTTGATCAAGTCTTTCACCAAAACACTATCATCCTTAATAAAGGGTTGTTCTAAAAGAGCAAGCTCTCCAAGCCTCTTCGAGACCCTTCCTTCAACTATTCTTTCCCTTATGTTCTCCGGTTTTGACAAAAGATCTTCTCTCTGCATCTCAAGTTCTTTTTCCTTATTTACTATGTCCTCAGGAATGTCTTCAATGGATACGGATTGCACTTGTGGGCAGGCTACAATTTGCATTGCTAGATCGTCAACCAACTCCTTGAATTTTTCACTTCTACCCACAAAGTCTGTTTCACAATTGACTTCAACGAGTACTCCAATGCGAGCATCATGAACGTAGGAACCAATTCTGCCTTCTGCTGCAAGCCGGCTGGATTTCTTGTCAGCAGTTGAAAGACCCTTCTTTCTTAGGTACTCCTGTGCCTTCTCAAGATCTCCTCCAGTTTCAGAGAGAGCTTTCTTGCAGTCCATCATACCTGCTCCCGTTTCCTCCCTTAGTTGTTTAACAAGTGCAGCAGAAACTGTTACTGCAGGTGGCCTGTAACCGGGAGTTGAGCATATGTAAAATGTACAACATATTCAAACATGTAGGTTGCATTATGTTTTTTGCAAGCAGTAAATGAAAATTGCTTTCTTTTATTTGCACCAGTTTTCTCAAGTCTATTTAATGGAAAAAAAAACATTTCAATTTATTTTAAATACTGAGCTCTGCTTGCACTATATTATGCCTAATTTTCCTTGCACATAAAAAGAATTCATTTGCTATATGTATTATGGTTAGTCTCTAGAATATTCAAAACCTCTAGTCTGAACATAACCATTGCAATATTATACAAGTCTAAGTTCATAGAATGCAGCCACTTACTTTTGAACAGTTTCCCTTGTTTCTACTGCAGCAGGAGCAGGTTGTTCTTTTTCTGCTGGTTTTGCTGCAGTTTGAGCGGCCACCTCAGCAGCAAAATCCTGGCTTTTCTTCTCCAAGCCCTCTCCAAGATTGTACCTCACAAACCTCTTCACTTTAATATTTTCTCCAATGGTTGCAATGTTCTGCTTCACCCAGTCCTTTACCACCATCTTATCATTCTTGATGTAGGGCTGTTCAAGCAATGCCAGCTCCTCAAGCCTCTTCCTGATCCGTCCTTCAACAATCTTTAACCTGATTTGCTCCGGTTTAGACAAGAGATCTTCTTTCTGCATTTCAATTTCCTTTTCCTTGTTCACAATCTCTCCAGGAACATCTTCCGTAACAAGATACTTTACTTGAGGGCATGCAGCCACCTGCATGGCTAGATCATCGACTAACTCCTTGAAAATTTCACCTCGGGAGACAAAATCTGTCTCACAATTAACCTCAATCAGGACACCGATTCTGCTGTCATGAATATAAGAACCTATTCTTCCTTCAGCCGTGGCTCTGCTGGCTTTCTTTTCTGCACTAGCTAAGCCTTTCTTTCTGAGAAATTCCTGAGCTTTGACAATATTGCCTCCAGTCTCTGCTAGTGCTTTCTTGCAATCCATCATTCCTGCTCCCGTTTCTTCACGTAGCTGCTTTACGAGAGCTGGTGATATGGTTGCTGAAATCCACAAGCATAAGAAATCAATAAAGGCAGGCACATCCACAACTAGGATTTGCCATTAATACATGAATTACACAAAATACAATGACCGTACAAGTGGAACAATGTCCAATAATCATTGATGAGTTTCTAACCTATATTCTCATTGATCACACAATCTCTCATTTCACTGAGGCCAAAAAGCATTATAAGGAGAATTCCAATAATTTCGATAGCATCTATCTGAAAGTTTTGGTACTCTCTAGTCTCTACTGCATCATATGGATCGTAAAGATAAAGGAATTTGGCAGGTCAGCATTTAATGATAAACTGTGATACACAATATCACATGTCAACCATCCAAAACACACTCCCACCATTAAAAAAGTATGGGAAAATTAACCAAAAAAAAAATGGGAATTACGAATTGATGTTGCTAGTTATGTTATCAACCTCTGTGCTTTAGCTTTACAGCAAGATATTATCAGGAGACCCTGATAAACCCCAAAGGTCGCAAAGTATAGTTTCTTTTCCACCAGCTCATTGTAATCATGCATTCTGAAATCACACTCTTGTTTTTAAGAACTGTATCAATGATGAACTTCTGGTTACTATTTGTGCTAAAAATTATTTGAATTTTCATCTACACATTTGTACTGATAACGAGCATCAGCTTCCAAGTCAACATTTTGGACTTGGATTTAATGCAAAAATTTTATGAAATGCATTGAAACAAGCATAAATGATAGCAAAAAGGAATATGAATAATGTATATACCTTTTGTTACGTTTTCCTTGAGGGAAGGGGTGTCATTTTGTCCATTTAAATTTCCCACATTGCCACCTTTCTCAGAAGCAGCTCCTGTCTCTTCATCTGCAACTCCTGGGGCGGTAGTAATTTCACTCTCTGAAGTGGGTGTCTGTATTGGCACTTCATCCTTGTCATCATCAACTTGATTCTCCACAACTTTCAGGCTGACCTGATTTTCTGAAGACAGAATTTGATTCACAGCTGATTCTCCAGATGGATCAGGATTTCCATTAAGTTCTACTCCATCTGTACAGAGACACATGTAATGATAGTAACAATAAAGGAATTTGGCAGGTCAGCATTTAATGATAAACTGTGATAATACACAATACCACATGTAAACCATCCAAAACACACTCCCACCATTAAAAAGGTACGGGAAAATTAACAAAAATAAATAGAATTATAAATTGATGCTGCTAGTTATGTAATCAATCTCCGTGCTTTAGCTTTACAGCAGGATATTATCAGGAGACCCTGATAAACCCAAAGGTTGCACAGTATGTTTTCTTTTCCAGTACCAAATAATCATTGTAATCATGCATTCTGAAATCACACTCTTGTTTTAAAGAACTGTATCACTGATGAACGTCTGGTTGCTATTTGTGCTAAAAATTATTTGAGTTTCATCTACACATTTGTACTGATAACTAGTATCAGCTTCCAAGTCAACATTTTGGACTTGGATTTAATGCAAAAATTTAATGAAATGCATTGAAACAAGCATAAATGATAGCTAAAAGGAATATGGTTAATGTATATACCTTTTGTCACATTTTCCTTGAGAAAAGGGGTGTCAATTTGTCCATTTAAATTTCCCACATTGCCATCTTTCTCAGAAGCAGTTTCTGTCTCTTCATCTGCAACTCCTGGGGTGGTAGCAATTTCACTCACTGCAGTGGGTGTCTGTATTTGCACTTCATCCTTGTCATCATCAACTTGATTCTCCACAACTTTCTGACTGACTTGATTTTCTGAAGACAGAATTTGATTCACAGCTGATTCTCCAGATGGATCAGGATTTCCATCAAGTTTTACTCCATCTGCACACAGACACAGTATAACTGAAACGATATCCAAAGGGAAGTAATGTCCATGGAAATAACTTATAACCCACAATTTGCTTGATTCTGTAATACAACAATGAAGCCTGATGATAAGTAGAGAAAGAGGATGTAATAAAATTGAAGAACCATAACAATTAGTCAGTTTTGAGTGCCCTCAACAAAACTTTGTTGTCGGCAGAACCTCACTCATATCCAATAAAATGTACATTACCATTAAATATTTGCCAATTGAATATCTCAACCACAAATTTTTCACATCACGTTTTTATTCTACAAAATCTAATTAAGTACCATGTATCTCTTTAAATTTAAGAATTATGTGTTGGCTTCAAGTTGCATTTGGATATTATATTATGGCCAAAATTTCCCAGGATGCAACCAAGTAAACCAAAAATATGAATATAAAGAATAGTTATGAACCTTTTGATTCCTTTGGAGAAGGAACATCTGGCTGTACACCTGAACCAGTGATATTGCCATTTTTGTCAGCTTCATCTTCAACTGGTGCAATGGATTCCTTTTCACTCTCTGCAGAAGGTGTTTCTATTTGCACATCATCTTTTGCTACAGCATCATCAGTTTGACCCTCTATAACTTCTTCGTCTTTTGGAGCTTCAGAAGACGAGATTTGTTCAGCTACATCTCCAGATAAACTGTTTGAAGAAACCTCCTCATTAATCTGATTCTCAGCAGACACGCTCTCTGCAGGAGACAAAGATTTGATACTCTCCTCTGTTTCTTTCTCCACAGTTTGGAGAGACCCATCAACACTTTCTGATGAGCTGGAAACTACACTTACTAGGTCCTCACCATCCTTTGGAATGTCAGCTTCCCCATCCTCCTCCTGTGATTGAGCTTCATCTTCAACTGTTTCATCCACTGCAGAAGGAGCAGTGACCATACCCTGATCACTACCTGCTGGTCGGTCCTGCACCTGAGAAGTATTAGTTTGGCTTTTGCTTAGGTTTAATGATCCTTCTATTCCTCTCAGGGGTTTCTCTGGTTTTTTATCTGCCTTCTCTGCCTTTTCCCTCTCATCCAAAAATGCAGCAATATCTTTATTTTGACGGAAGGCCAAGACAAAGGGGTTTGTTGCTACATGGACAACCCCTTGGCTAAGCTGTGAGTCCAATTGAGTATCTTCTTCTTTCTTCATTGTCAAGGTTACCTGTCCCCTTGTAATGCGCAATACCCTAACACTGACTTCTTGACCTACCTGCAATGATGAGCCTCCCAACATGTTTGCAAATCCATCGTCGGATTCTTCTGAGGTGGGAAGAAATCCTTCCTCCCCCTCAGGAAGAGATATAAAAGCACCGGACCTGGTCAAATTCTTCACTGTGCCCTCCAGGTCCTGTCCCTTTGCAAACTTGGTGGTTTTCATCTCATTCCTTCTTTGACTAGGCTTTGAAGTGTTCCGTCTGGCAGGCCTTGCCTTCTCACTGCTGGCAGGAGCATCTTTCTGTTGCTGCTGTTTGCCAGTATCATCACTTTCACGCATCGTAAGAGAAATACGTCCTGTCTCTGTATTTGCTTCAATTAACCGCACCTTGACTTCTTGTCCAACAGAAACAAAACTTCCAACATCCTTCACAAAGCTATCGCTCAACCTTGAGACATGTACCAGGCCATCTGTAAAAGCTCCAAAATCAACAAAAGCACCAAATGGCTGGATTGATCTTACTTTACCAGTAAATGTTGCACCAGGAATTAATTCCTCATCCTTTACAGGAGGCATCTCAGTTTTCCTAGCTGGTCTTGATCGTTTAGACTGAGCTGAAGTGGGACCGGCATCTGATTTTTGGGGGGAAATTTCACTTGTTTCAACCACATTGGATGGAATGTCTGAGGCTCCAGCAGGATCTTCATCTCCTGCAGGTGAATCTGATTCTTCTACTGCATCTGCTACATCAATTCCTGTGGCTGATAATATATGAACTTGAAACCTACAATGACATTCCCTATGGTATTGTGAAAAATATCTAACAGAAGATGATAGAGGTAGGACATATCTCTGTGAGGATATCAGATGTTTTGTAGATTTCCTTGTCGAACTGGATCTTGTTAAACAGTTGTTCTTATTTATTGTGAGAGCAGTCAGAGGAATGAGTGAAACATTGCTCATAGAACATGGGATCACAGGCGTCATGTTGACTTCAATAGCAAGATTTCAGAGTCTAATCTGCAGCTAAAACAATTTCTTCTTCCCTATCTTCACCTGCACATAATGTAAAAACAATGAGGTAGATCAATTAAACCTTCCTGCACATGACATCCAGATAGAAAATAGCAAAACCAAGGTGCTTAATAATTTTTACTAGAATAGAAGTCAGAAGCAGTCACTTGGTTTAACAAGCATCATCTCGGTCACATGCCAGAAAATTGGTAAATTTGATTGACAAACCATTTTCTTTTTATTTAATTCATCAAAAGATGCCAGGTCTACATCTCAATGTAAGTATGGCCCAAATTTCTTACTGGTGGAATTTGGTTACAAAGTTAATGCTAAATCACCAAAACATAAGCCATCAGTGAGACGTCAATGACATAAACTTCATCCAATAGAATTATGATAGTGCTGAGACCCCCTTAATGAAAAATATTTTCCCATTGAAAATCTTTCACTAAGTTCAATAAGGTCACTTTTGTTAATTTCTTTTAGTGCCTGGTATGCCTTATAACTTAATTTAATTACCTCATCTAAGTAAATTCCACGGTACATCATAGATAGCACATCCAACTCAGTGCAATAACGCACAGGGTTAAGTTATATATCAACTGTAAATAACAAAAAAAGTTCCCAAATTTCTACTACTCTTGAAATATTTCATAAATTAATCAAACACCAGTACAGTCTCAATATCCTTCTATAAAATTTTCACATAACTCATAAACACTGATCAGTCATAGCTTCAAGGATAAGAATAATCAGTTAGGAATGCTGCATTCAACACAGTTGTCTGAGAATACAACTGCACATACGAAAACGCCTTCACTTACAGTAAACCAAAACATAACCTTCCCTCACTCCAAGCAAAGGCGGACGTCATCATTATTATTGCTTTTAAATTTTCACTTATCAGTTAATTGTCTGTAATTATCTGTACCGACTGATGATATATCTATCTCAAAACCGGGTGTTACCACCCTCAACCCCTCTTATAGTTATTATTAGCTCAAACAAAATTATTACTAGTAGCTGGAAACATAACAGAATTTCAAAAAACGAAAATTTACAAATTTCTAGAACTCACATTCAACAAAATTATTCAACTGGACATTGAATTATCACAACCTCATGCACACTCACACACCAAATGAACAATAGCTTAGATTGAAAACCATAAGAAACCATGCCAAGAATCAGAGAATAATGAAAACCACATGAATAACCAGTATTGGTAAAATGAAGAAGCTTATATTGAAGCAATAAGTGTACCTACAGATGAGAGAAAAGTGTGGAGGACGATAGAGTGTATTGAAGCAGAGAGGGACATAAAAGGTGAGGCTTCAAATCCTTATCTTGTGAACCACCCCTCCCGTATTATTTTTCCCCCTCTTGGATAAAAATAAAAATCATGGTGAATAGTGACGTTCGTTTGCTCTTTCATTCTGGGGACCCACGTCTGTGATAGAAAGACACAGACTAGAGCATTCATTATGGGCCAGCCCCAATTCATCTAAGCCCAACGATCGAGTGGGCTTCCAGTTGTTGTTATCTTCCTTTTGGGCTCCAATGAGTTCCTTTTATAAAATGTGTTTGACTAGACTGTTCTCCACGAAAGTTTCCAATAAAGCATTAAGTGTTATAAAATTAAAATAAATAAATAAAATTAAATCAAGGGGTTAAAGAGAAATTTACCAGGGACTTGATATGAATTTTGACAATTGAAAGTGAGAGCAGGAGAGAGAGATGCGAGAGAAATCAAAAAACAATAAATTTAATAAAAGCAATAAAGAGAGAGAGATAGAAAAGAAAAACACAGATAAAGAATATAAAAGCATATGTTATTCATCACTTAAGCTTTCTATTTATACACAAAAATAGTCGGTCACATAACCGACTTAATAAGATTTTTATATTATTATTTTATATAATGGTGCATCCAGAAGCTTCATAACACTCCCCCTTGGATGATACCATTATATTACATTTGTAAAAACTTAATAAAAATTTAAACAAAAGATATTTTGTGATCTGCAGGATCAAAATATTATAATCTTCTGGATTTAATAATATTTGGATGTGCTTAAAATGACTGCCTCATTAAAAACCTTATCAGGAAAACCCAGTGGGACAAAACCTGATTGAAGGAAAAAAGAGTGCAGTGCACATATGTCCACAGTGATTTAATATACTCCCCCTGAAAAATACTTCAAAATTAATTATGTAATTTACATACTCGACGCATCCCAATGCCATAAATCAATTTCTCGAATGTTGATGTTGGTAATGTTTTGGTGAATAAATCTGCGAGATTATCTGGGGAGCGGACTTGCTTAACATCAATCTGCTGGGTTTGTTGAAGCTCATGAGTATAAAAAAACTTTGGTGAGATATGTTTGGTTCTATCTCCTTTGATGTATCCTCCTCTAATTTGAGCAATACATGCAGCATTATCTTCATATATGATTGTGGGAGAACTTGAAGCAGTAGATAGTTCGCATGTACTCTGGATATGGTGAATAACAGATCTCAACCATATACATTCTCGGCTCATTTCATGCAGTGCAAGAATTTCAGAATGGTTGGAGGATGTGGCAACCAAAGTCTGTTTTGTTGAGCGCCATGAAATTGCTGTATCATTATAAGTAAAAACATACCTGGTTTGTGAACGAGCCTTATGAGGATCTGAAAGATATCCAGCATCAGCATAACCAATCAAACCTGCACCACTATTAGATTTTGAATAGAATAACCCCAAATCTGTTGTTCCACGAAGATAACGAAAAATATGTTTGATACCATTCTAATGACGCCGTGTTGGTTCAGACCTGAACCTGGCCAACAAATTCACTGAAAAAGAAATATCAGGCCTAGTACATTGTGCTAAATATAATAAAGCACCAATTGCACTTAGATATGGTACTTCTGGACCAAGTATTTGTTCATCATCTTCTTTAGGTCGAAATTGATCCTTTTTAGGATCAAGAGATCGAACAACCATAGGGGTACTCAAAGAGTGAGCCTTATCCATATTGAACCGTTTTAGGATTTTTTCAATATATGCTGATTGATGGATAAGTACTCCGTATGATTTATGCTTGATTTACAAGCCGAGACAATATTTCGTTTGTCCCAAATCTTTCATCTCAAATTCTCTTTTTAAATAGTCAGCAGTTTTTCGGAGCACTTCAGGTGTTCCGATTAAATTCATATCATCAACATAAACTGCAACAATAGCAAATCCAGATTCTGTTTTCTTTATGAAAACACATGGGCATATAGGATTATTAATATATCCTTCATTTGTCAGGTATTTGCTAAGACGATTATACCACATTCGCCCAGATTGTTTTAATCCATACAAGGATCGTTGCAATTTAATTGAATAAACATTGTTGGCTTTTGATTTGTATGCTTCAGGCATTTTAAATCCTTCAGGAATTTTCATATAGATATCAGTATCAAGTGACCCATATAAATATGCTGTCACTACGTCCATAAGCAGCATTTCGAGCCCTTCTGAGACTGTTAAACTGATTAAGAATCTAAAATTAATTGTATCCATCACTGGTGAATACGTCTCATCATAATCAATCCCTGGTCTCTGCGAGAAACCTTGTGCAACAAGCCTTGCTTTATGTCTTACAATTTCATTTTTTTCATTACGTTTCCGTACAAATACCCATTTGTATCCAACAGGTTTGACATTTTCAGGCGTTTGGACTACAGGTCCAAAGACTTTACGTTTGGCTAAGGAACTTAATTCTGCTAGAATTGCATTTTTCCATTCAAGCCAATCGTGTCTTTGTCTACATTCATTAACAGTATGTGGTTCATAATCATCGTTCATAACTGTCAAAGCTACTGTATATGAAAATATATCATCGATGATAATTTCATTACGATTCCACATACCTTCAGCACAATTGATTGAAATTTCTTGATTTCCAGAATTTTGTGACTCATCAATTGTTTGTACCTCTTTAGAGGTTTTAGTCTCTTCAGGGATTGACAACTCTTCGAGAGTTGATTTTTCAGATAGAATGGATTTCGTAGTTTGAGTATTATTTTCAGAATAATCAGAATTTTTCATTTTCCGTTTCCGGGGAATACTATCTTTTGAGCCAATTGGTCTACCACGCTTCTGGCATGCAGTAGATGATTCATTTACTGTGTTCTGATTACATTGTTCTGCAGGAACAATTATTCTAGCTGGTGTATTGGCAGCTGGTATGTGTGATTTTGTCACTTTAGCAGCATCAGTAAATGCATCTGGCAACTGATTCGCAATCATCTGAAGATTAACTATTCTTCGTACCTCACTTTCACATTGGGTAGTACGAGGATCCAAATGAGATATTGTTGTCACATTCCATGACAGCTCATTTTTCTTTCCAATAGTGACATTTTTCTTGTTCTTCTCTTCAGGAGAAATTTTTCCTCCCCCTAATGGTGGAAAAGTTGTCTCGTCAAAATAACAATCTGCAAAACGAGCAGTAAAAAGATCACCTGTCAATGGTTCAAGATATCTGATAATTGAAGGTGAATTAAAACCAACATATATTCCCAAACGACGTTGGGGTCCCATTTTAGTTCTTTGAGGAGGAGCAATAGGGACCTGTACGGCACAACCAAAAATACGTAAATGAGAAATATCAGGTTGGTGCCCAAGTACAAGTTGTAATGGAGAGTACTGATGATAAGCTGCAGGCCTAAGTCGAATCAATGTTGCTGCATGTAAAACAGCATGTCCCCAAGCAGAAACCGGTAATTTGGTTTGTAACAATAAAGTTCTAGCAATCACCTGGATACGTTTGATGAATGATTCTGCTAGACCATTCTGGGTATGTACATGTGGGACTGGATGTTCAACATCAATTCCGATTGATGTGCAATAATCATCAAATGTTTTTGATGTAAACTCACCAGCATTATCTAGTCGTATACTCTTGATTAGATAATCTGGAAATTGTGCTCGGAGTCTAATGATTTGAGCAAGCAATCTAGCAAAAGCAATGTTACGACTGGATAATAAACATACATCTGACCACCTTGCTGATGCATCAATTAATACCATAAAATAACGGAATGGTCCGCTGGACGGATGAATAGGTCCACATATATCTCCTTGTATTCTTTGTAGAAAAGATGGAGATTCAAAACCAACCTTAGAGATAGATGGTTTAATTACCAATTTTCCTTGTGAACAGACAGTGCATATATTGTCATTGGATAATAGAATCTTCAGGTTCTTTAATAGGTGCCCATGAGAATTTTCAATGATTCTACGCATCATTGTAGATCCTGGATGACCAAGACGGTCATGCCAGAGTCGAAATATTATTGGTTTAAACAGCTTCTGGCTTGAAACTACATAAGTTTCAATTGATCTCATAATTGTATAATACAACCCAGATGAGAAAGCTCTGAGTTTTTCTACAATTAGCTTCTGGCCTGAGATAATTTTAGTAATGCATAAATATTCAACATTCTTCTCATTTGTAGTTTCAATATGATATCCGTTACTACGTATATCTTTGAAACTGAGTAGATTTCTTCTAGATCTACTAGAGTATAATGCATCATTTATATATAATTTAGTACCATTTGTCAATAAGATTATGGCTCTTCCAGAACCTTCAACCAAATCTGCAGGACCTGATATAGTATTTACCTTGGCTTTGGCTACTGTCAAATTTGAGAAATATTTCTTATTCTGAAGAATAGTATGTGTTGTTGCACTGTCGACAATACATATATCTGCACCTTCCTTTTTGAGAATAGATAATTCATCCATATCCGTCTTTCATCAGATAAACCATATGTTAGTACATCATTGATAACAAAATATAAAGCAAAATAAATTATCTTACTTCTGGAAGATTACAAAAATATGTACTAATATAACAAAAGTTAATATGACTATATTAACTAGGCAACTTTCTAATTGGTATGGATATCTCCATCACCAATTGAGTAATCCACTTTTCCATCCGCATTATCAAGAAAATCTGATAAATCCAGGCTTGTGATATCTTCAGGATCATCACCTTGATCTGCAAAATTTGTATCAATTTTCTTTTCTTTCCCCTTTACAGAGGCTTGATACAGATCAACCAAATGCTTAGTCGTACGACAGGTACGAGACCAGTGTCCAGACATACCACATCTGAAACAAACATCTTCATAATGTTTAGGGGTATATTTCTCTACATTTTTGCCCTTGTTATGTTTAGCATTATAAACATTCCACTTTTGAGAGATGTTTTTCTGGTTTCGATTACTTGAAAATTTATACCCCCCACGACCATGATTACTACGTCCGCGTCCACGTTCACGTCCACGGCCTTTACTTGTACTAGCATTTGCTTCTGGAAGTGCAACTGCGCCAGCAGGGCGAAGTT
Source organism: Dimocarpus longan (assembly GCA_022984855.1). Classification (NCBI taxonomy): domain Eukaryota; kingdom Viridiplantae; phylum Streptophyta; class Magnoliopsida; order Sapindales; family Sapindaceae; genus Dimocarpus; species Dimocarpus longan. The sequence continues at coordinate 46,182,896 of CM041012.1, read as the reverse complement.
CATGATTTTTCATCAGAAGCTCATTATTTTGTTCTGCCATTAAGAGACATGAGATTAATTCAGAGTATTTTGTAAACCTGCGTTCTCTATATTGCTGCTGCAGGAGCACATTAGATGCATGGAAAGTAGTATATGTCTTTTCCAACAGATCTGCATCAGTCAGTATTTCACCACACAAGTTCAGCTGTGAGGTTATCTTAAACAGGGCAGAATTATAATCAGCGACTGATTTGAAATCTTGAAGTCTTAAATTACTCTACTCATGTCGGGCTCTGGGGAGGACGACGGTTTTCTGATGGTCATACCTATCTTTTAGATTTGTCCACAGAGTCAGTGGATCTTTAATTATGAGGTATTGAGTCTTCAGGCTCTCATGTAAATGACGGCGGATAAAGATCATTGCAGTTGCTTTATCCTGTAGAGATGTTTCATTATTATCTCTAATTGTATCAGCTAAGCCTTTGGACTGCAGATACAGCTCTACATCAAGGATCCATGAAAGATAATTATTTCCTGAGATATCCAGTAGAGCAAATTCTAATTTTGCGATATTTGACATGACTATACACATAAAATATCACAATTAGTAACATAATCAAAATGATATATTTGAAACTTCAGGTTGCCAAAAATTTCATTTATATTTTTAGAACTTCAGGTCAAAAATAATAACTTCAGGTTTTAGTAATATATATTTAGAACTTCATGTTCTATTGATTCAGATCCAGAACTTCAGGTTCTAGTACATTATAAATTAAAGAGAATAGAAAAACATAAAATATAAAAGAAATAACTAAGCAATTAGTTAATATAAATGCTATATTGAGCCGGCATAGCCGTGCATGGGATATGCAATAAAACCAGTAAATAATAGAGGTAAGATTGTACATATAGTATATAACAATAAATAAATAAATAAAATTAAATAGTTAGATCTGTAATGCATGATAATAATAATAATGAATTATCAATAAGGTTAGTATAATAATTGAGTCGGCAGAGCCGTACATATATTGAGTCGGATGAGCCGTACATTGATTGAGTCAGAATATCAAGAACTTCAGGTTCAAGATCGTGCTGATAACGTGTTATAAAATTAAAATAAATAAATAAAATTAAATCAAGGGGTTAAAGAGAAATTTACCAAGGACTTGATATGAATTTTGACAATTGAAAGTGAGAGCAGGAGAGAGAGATGCGAGAGAAATCAAAAAACAATAAATTTAATAAAAGCAATAAAGAGAGAGAGATAGAAAAGAAAAGCACAGATAAAGAATATAAAAGCATATGTTATTCATCACTTAAGCTTTCTATTTATACACAAAAACAGTCGGTCACATAACCGACTTAATAAGATTTTTATATTATTATTTTATATAATGGTGCATCCAGAAGCTTCATAACATTAAGCACTTATTCAACCTGGACCAGATGTGATATCTATATATATATAAAGTAAAACTCTAAAATTAGACTTAAAATAATTAAATAAAAATTACATTCTTTGGAAGAACTCCAAATTATATTAATATTCTTTTAATACAATTTTTTAATGTGAATCAAATGCTTCCTTAATGTACAATATAAAATTTAAATGTCAACCGCATGGAAAACGCGGTAATATTGTTTAGATCCTTAGATAAGAGACGTTTCAAGAATTTATGTGTAATAACAAAAATTGAGGTGATTTTATGATAAGTCACTCAAGTATGTATAATGAGATTATGGGCTTAAATCTTTTTTTTTTTTCTAATTTTTATGGTGCGAAAGATGATATTAAATTCAGATAAGACTACCTACACCTTTTGTTTGAATATAAGTATAAAACTTAAACTATTGATCTCTTAGAATTAAAAAAAAAAAAAAAAATACTCAATCACTCCTAGTAATATGCATGTATATAAATCATATTTTTTTCACTAATTTTTAAATTTATAATAACAAAAAGAGAAAAAAAAAAAAAAAAAAAGTTGTGCATAGCAGCAATTGATGATAAGTAGGCCCTTTCTACTCTATTGTAATTAACATTTCATTTTTCTTTTCCTGTAATTTTTCCTATTAAACTGATTGTGAACTGTAAGCATGATATCACTGTATATTCCATGCTCAGTGTGGGATCCCAATGTTTTTCAAATCTTCCGTAACATTTATATTTTCTGAAGGATCTAAAACTTTTTCTTGATGGAGTACCAGAAAACATTTTTTTAGGAGAACACATGTCAGCCCAACGCCTTAAGAATGGTGAATTGATGTACAAATGTTGAAGTTAATTATATCAAATTAGAGCAAATTAATGTGACTACATGCATGCATGCAAGCTAGGTTTTGAATTCAAAAGAGTACTATGCCACTTGCCACATATATTTTTATTGGGCAGCATGATCAAATTCCACATAAAGTTTTGTAAAAGAAGTAATAAACAAATGAAGTGAGCATGGGTGGAACTATAAAAAAATGATATCGATTCACCATGGAGGAGTATGACCTCATCGCTGCTTGGATCATACACTACAAGAAGACAATAAAAAGTCATGAAGTTTCTTAATTGTTTGTTAAACAAGCAAAAACTTTATAATGCAGATTCTTCTTTATTCCGTATGTTTATTACAAACAAATTTAAAAGACTCGGCCACGTGGGAAAGGGTGAGCTTTGTAGTTGGACAGATGCTGTCTAATTAACTAAATAATGGAATTTGATTCTGATGTTGTTGTGTCTAAAAATCTTCTTTTAGTGAAATTTAATTTCTACATTATGTATTAGATAAATATATCAAATAATTTTTTTCAATAATATATATACCTTGATTAATTGTGGCAATATTTAATATGAATTTGTGTTATAAAGCGATGATCCACTATAATAATGTTTGAATTCTTCGAGTATATTGTGTTGTAAATGATATTTAAAATGATACTAATAATAAAATTATTATTATTTACCATTTTCAAACAGCTTAAGTGATTCTTAACTTTTAAATGGCTATTTGATTTGTTGGAACAGAACTCCTTAGAGATCTCATAATAAGGGTTCAATAAAATATGTATATGCAATAAGATAAACCCCTAGTGGATGAATAAACTAATATGCATTCCAAGATAATTCTAATTACGATTATCAACTAATTAAACAATACAATCATAAAGAAAAAGATGCGATGATGATGATGGGGTATATTATTGGAATTTCAATAATGGAAATTAAGTTAACGACGCTACTGGATTCTCCAAATCAACAACATAACAAACCGTATCCAAGATAGATCATAACAGCACTGGGGATGTTGGTTTTGGGACTGGTATTTTCAATGGAATAGGAGACAAGATGACCAAATGCATTAATTCTGCAACGTTTCCAAGTCATTGTGGAGCCTTTTAATATTTTTTTCCCTATAGACCGCAGTATCCAAAATTGCCAAGTGTTGAAATGGAGCAGCATCTCCACATGTGGGTCAGAAGCTCTCTTTGCAGTTTCCGAGGTCCCATTTCCAGTTGTACCAACTCCCCTAATCCCGATTATACAATTCATATAGACTTTCTGCAAACAAATTATATCATATCAGAAAAGAAAATCTTCCACCTAGGCTTAGCATGGATTCAAGGATATTATTTTTAGGCTAATCAGCTTTGCAAGCTAATTAAATGAGATATAAGGTTCCTTGACTCAATAATGCAGTGCTAGTTAAGCATATAAGCATCTTGGTCACCACCTAAAAGCATTTAAGTGCAAGCGCCCCACATGATCCACCAAACCAGAGACTCCTACTGAGGTTTATAAACTATAAATGATTATAATACATATATATATATAAATTGGGCATACATCAGCGCTTATAAGATGTGCAAATTTAGGAATCATAGAAATTAATTATAGTTTCATACTTGACTTATGAACTTATTTTTCAGGACAAATGCCTTGGAGAGAAATGTGCTTATATATTACGTACATTGTAATACTTAAAATGGGTATTGCTTAGCCCTGTCTTTTGTAAGCGATCTTCCATATGTCCTAGCTTGTAATGTGATGCTTTGGCTGTGTTATATATAATGTAAAATACAGGTGAGAAGATCTAAAGCAAACAATCTCTTATATATATATATATTAATTTTATCATCGGTGTCTCATAACTTTAAAAAGTTAAGACGAATCAATCAAATTCATATATTATATTCTTTTTTCTATTTAATTTCAAATACAATTAATCGGATGAATTTAATTGGTTCGTCCTAACTTTATAAAAAACATTAATTATAGAATTATGCTCTCTCTGTATATAAATATTTGTATAAGGATTAATCATTTTATATTGAGATGATTCAAGTAGCAATTATTGTATGGTAGTTAAGGGAATAAAACCAAGGAAAAGGGAAATTTAACACATGAGGTCATCAAAATTTATATTTGCTACACACAATTTAAGAATGGAGAAATTATATATATACATATTTTGATTAATCATTTTATATCGAGATGATTCAAGTGGCAATACTTATATGGTAGTTAAAGAATAAAACCAAGGAAAAGGGAAATTTAACATGAGGTCATCAAAATTTATCTTTGCTACACACAATTAGGAATGGAGAGATTATATATATATATATAATGATCAATCATTTTATATTGAGATGATTCAAGTAGCAATACTTATATGGTAGTTAAAGGAACAAAACCAAGGAAAAAGGAAATTTAACACATGAGGTCATCAAAATTTACCTTTGCTACACACAATTAAGAATGCAAAAATTAATATATATGATCACTCTAATTAATTTTATCCACAACTCGTCTAGATTGCGAGATTAATTATTTTGACCTAAATTATAAGGTTAGTGTTTGGAATAACTGTCTTAAGTGACAGCTCCACATAAAATCGTTTTGGTGATCTTAAACTATTATTTTCTAGACATATAGCTAAACAGTAACCGCAAAGTTTTATACACAATCGTATAGAATATAGTTAAATTTTGCATTAGCCCTAGTGTTTTTTTTTTTTTTTTTTTTTTGGGGCATCTAAGTTATAATGAAATGTAAGTTCATGAAAATTCTGTTGTATAATCATGGTAAAGGCAAAGGAACAAACTTTACAAAGGATCCAATTTTGGCTAGAAAATTTAAATTAATTATAATATTTTAAATATATTATATATGTTAGAGAAATTGATGAAATATTCAAATCTTTCTTATTTTAATTTCTTTTTGGTGCCACTAAGACATAAAATTTTGTTGGTGTAAAGTTTAAAAATAATACACTAATATATTGTTTATAATTTATAACAAAAGGAAGTACAATGCATAAACATCAAACGGCATAATCGAAAAAGAATGTTAATAAACGTAGAGAGCAAATCACACTAGCAGATGTGATATTGGTTCAATCTGTTTTTTAAGAATCTTGGGGGGATTCGTTTTAATAATTTACACTTAAAAAGGTTAAGATACCTAGACTTGCTCTTTTACTCTCACAAGCAGAATACACGTTACAGTGTTACACATATCCAGCTTGTACCTTAACAATCAATGAAATGAGAATTAAAAAATAAAGAAACCCTTCAGTCCAAAAGATGTTTGGTACAAGTCCCCGTGTACAAAATATGAAGAATCTAATAAAAAATGAGATAGAGGTTGATTTGGTTTTATAGTTTGGATGGATTTTGGGTCTTGAGACACATAGACAGCGTTTTCGAAGGGACATCATATTTGCTTTGCAAATCGTGTGGAGTAATGCACCCTGTTAGTTTGCATGTGCCCACAATCTACAGTAGATATGATATTCTCTAAATCTCTCTCCACTAAGCTTTGTCTTTGTTTCTTTCCTTCTAATATTATATTATTATTAACAACATCACTCATCAAATCACACGTAATCAACATAATCCTTTCTTTTCTTTGCTCATCTGAAAAAATCTTTCATAAAATTGTATTATAAATGATAACATGTAACAGATCAATAATAAATGTAAGAGAAAAATAAAATATCAATGAAAGAGGTCAGAGAAAAATAAATTATATTATTTTATTGATCCATCTTATTACATCAATTATAAAACATAAAAAAAAAAATCTTTTATGGAATTATCTCATTGTTAATATGGTGAAACGTATCAATTGAAAACGTAAGAGAAAAAAAAAATCAATGAAAAATATAAGAAAAAAATAAATAATATTATTTTATTAATCTATTTTATCACATAAATTATGAGATAACCCGATGAAAAATTTTCTTCTTTGTGTTCTATCTTACTACTAATACTATTAATATAATTAGTTTCCTACTCATTTTTCGATGTTCAGGGGATAATGACTCGTTAGTTGAAGCCAGCCCATTCTCTTTAACAACTTAATCCCATTTAGATTTTCTTTTGATTCAAAACAAGTACTTTATTTTGGGCAAAATTAAGAAATGTGTAATATTGCACCTAAAATTAGAATACAATCATATGATTTCAAAATTAGATAAAGATCTATATATTTACCCGTAAAACCTCAGCAAAAATCCATACTAGACATCACATCTTACTATAAGTGATTATGTACTCTCTATCCTCCCAAAAAGTTGGGGGTCTAATATAATTCCCACCAAATACATATATTATAATTTGTATATATGATTATTTTTTTTTTAATAGTGGGTGTAGTTTTCTCTTAGTCATAAAAATAATTTTTCAGGCCGTACAAATAGTGTTTAGTCTTGCAAGAGTCTATAGCTTATATGGCCATTTATTTCCCATTCATTGAAATAAATTTTTGGATTGCCCAAATAATTAATGTTTGATGCCTCTACAGGTATTTGACCTGTTTATTGTTTACTTTCAAAAAACATAAAACAAAACAAAACTTTCTACCTAATTCTAAGACCATATGATTATCTTTCAGTTTTAATAAATTTTAAGAATTTTTAAAATTTTCCTTGTATTTTTTATTTTAATTGTCAAGGAAATATATACCTATATAATTTTGGTATTAAAAGAAAAGAAGTGTTTTTTTTTTTTTTAAAAGACCAAATAAATCAAAACTTTACACAAAGTTATCGAAATAAATCATTATTTACTCGATTTGGATATTTATTTTTATAATGGACATAATTACTTTTATAATAAAAAGAGGAAACTATCTACGTAAAATTTGTAAAAACTAGTGATATGAATAAAGAGATGTATAGTAAACTGTGTTCAGTGAGTATGTGCAAAGAAAATATGATTTATATATGTTTATACGAAGGAAAAACAAGACATGACTTATGCATTACTGAAGTTACGTAAGTGGTCTTAATTTCACGAAAGGTTCAACTTATACAAGTATATAAGAAATCTTAAAAAAAAAAAAAAAAAAGGTAGTACAAGCAAAGCCTCGTTCGCTCTGTTATATATATATATATCAGAAGGAGCTTGCTAGAATGAGTTGGTTTAAAATTGTTAGGTGTAAAAACCCTTTTTTAGTATCATCTGATTCACGACTTGTCTTATTATATGATTGTTATTGGGAATGGTAGTATTTTATACTCCTAATAAACTACATTTTTCATCGGTTGTACATCAAACATTGATAATCAAATAAATTTTATACACTGGGGCTGCATCTGTAGGCCGCAAGAACAACCAATGAGAAACTGTTTGTATTTATCTCATACTACAAGCTAGCAATAATATATTATTAAGACAATAATGTATTAAGTGCTTAATTTAATTATAATTGCCTGCAGCTCAGTTATTTCAACATCTTTGAAAATGAGTGATGGATCAAACTATATTATAAGAAAGCTAGGTTGCGTTTTTGTAAAAGCTAACCTTTTACCCTATTGACTTTGGCTTCAGATGTTGTAAATTAAAACATAAAATAAGAAAACAAAATTATTTTAATTGCTCATCAATTTCTCAGATCTGGGTTAATCTCGAAACTGAATAATATTAAGCTCATCATCTACAAATGATTACTCTTAATTAAAGACACAATAATTACTATTAATTAAAGCTACAAAACTGAGAGACAATTGGTGCTGTGGTGTAGCCATTAAGCCTAAGAAATATGTTATTCTAATCACAGTACTGAATCAACAATTATATATATATATATATTTGTTTCTACATGTACATTTTGCTTTTTAATTAATAGGGTTTGTATGGTAATTGCAGTGAGTTCACATGTCTGTTTAAGAAATTGGAGGATTCTCACTTTCCACCACACAAACAACTCATAAAATATGACCCACAAATCATGCGTGAAACAGCTCAACTAGATTTGGTTCCTACTAATTCGCAAAATGATCATATCTTCTTCAAATTATCGCGATCTTTTGGTCAAATTTATCACCTTATGCATTTATTGTTATATTCTGTTTTAGAAACTAGTTAAATTTTTGAATATTATAACTCTGAGTAAGATATATTTTACATGCGTAGCTTTTTCAATTTACATGTACAGTTGGTATTGTATAAAGAAATAATTTTATAGTGAAATCTAAGTACCGATATAATGCCGAGAAATCTGTAGTTTCCTCACCTACATGAAAATCCCTATGAAGCTGCAAATAAGATTTTTAGAATCTATTATTTAAAAAAAAAAAAAGATTTATAGAATCTACAATTTAAATGTGGTTTGTTTATAGTATTTAATTGTTTTTTTTTGCCCTTTCTAATTAAGTTTACCTGTACAAATTTCACAGCTAAGGCTTCTTAGGGTTTCAGTCAGGTAAGACGATTTGATGATGGAACTGAAACCACGTGCAAAGTGGGACCCCTTTTTATTTCAGAAACTTGAATGGTCATCAACACAATCTAGATGATCATCAAATGAAAGGATGGTCCCCAATGACATGTACCATTAAAAAAAATAATAATAACTCTCAACAGATTGTATCCTATTAATAATGAGTTACTATGAATTACAATTACAGATCACGAGAAACACTACCTTCCTCCAAAGAGCGTGACATACACTCTTAAAATCGCACAGCACAGGAAATCATTGAAAAATAAATAATAAAACCTATCTAAAATTATAAAATTGTGTGTTTCAAAAAAAAATTATAATTCTGTGATTAGATATAATTATTATATTAAATAAATAAATTATATGCATTATTGATAACGACTATTGGTTAAAAGTGATGGCCACGTTATACAATAAAATTCTTTTCTCTTCCATTCACAATTAAGAAAAAAAATAAAGAAAAACAATTTAAAACACAATCCCTGATATTTAATAATTGTTTTTATATATAATGTAAATATGCAATTGTAAAAAAATAAAATCATATCACTATAAAAGATCACGTTTCAACTCAAACTATATTACTAAGGTCAAAATCAAATAAATAATTAATAAAAAAAAATCGTTTGCTTAAAACGCCTCGATATATTTTCGCTGTCCGGTGCACAGCATAATCAAAGAAGAAAAAAAATAATTAATAGGTGTTATATATGCATTTATTATTTATGCGCCTAGATTATAGAATGACAGTGCAGAGGCGCGTAGGATGGCATTATCTTTTACGAGTAGAATTTAAAAAGAAACATTAATGGAGGGACAATCGCTTTCAAGTCGTAGTCTCCAAAGTCCATAACTAAAGGGAAATTATATAATAATAAATGTTAAAAATATTATAATCAACAATTTATAGAAGTTCTCAAATCAAATGAGGGCAAAAGAGAAGGTGGGGGATAAATAGCATAAAATCTATGTGTATATATCTAATAAATCTTGACACAATCTGATCCAGCGATGCAATAATTACTGTGTTTCAAACAGCTTAAAAGGGCACTGGGAGATCTCTGATTTATCAGCAGCAATAACAAGTTTTGCAGCAAGAGATCGGAAAGCTTGGGATTTGCAAAGCAGTCTCTCTCTCTCTGATTTGCCTCATACACAGAGATAGCACAGAAAAAGAGAAGATGGGTAGCGGTTATTTTGGCGAACCAAACTTGGGAAACGAAAGAGGAGGGTCTTCTTCAAGGAAGGGCAAGAAAAGCAATTCAGACAAGCCTAAGCAACCCCAGAGAGGTCTTGGCGTCGCTCAATTGGAGAAGATCAGATTACATGGCCAAATGGGTTGTAATTACCATCCTTCCTTTCACACTCCATACCCTACTAATTTCAATCAGGTACTCTCCTTGCTATAAGCCTTCGAATAGGGTTGTAAGATTGTAAAGTTATAGCATTTTCATATAATTCATTTATCAATATTCATGCAGGAGGACACGAGAGTGCAGACGGCTTATTCTTCAATGCAATCATCATCTTTTTCTTATTCATCAACATCCTCGGCATCCCCAACTTCTTATGGTTATCACCCCACCATCACGGTATATAATACTATATATGGAAGTCATGAACTTGCTTAATTTTCTTTATTGTTTCTTACATGCGCTTGCAGAAATAGAACCACAGATTCTTGTCATTCAATGATATTATTGATTGGCTTTCATGTCTGTTTTGACCTGATTTTTCGTGTCACCGCTTACTTGTTATTATTGGATATCAGTCATGATGATGTGAGATAAACTGTTAGGGAAAAACACAAACAGAAAATTTGGTGGATTTGCATTGAATATAGGAAATGGTCATGTCTATCATCATCTCAGGCTAGCTGGGCCTCATTAAAATAATTTATTTAATAAATTTAAAAATGAATCTATTTAGATATCGGAAAATCCTCCGAGTTGATCATTTCCATTTATTTGGATGCTACTTATTAATTGGTATTAACCCTAGATATTTCTTTCCAAATAAGGAATTAAGATCCACCCTTGATTATCGCCAGCATCATCACAAACATCTTAATGATTATCTATAACAACATTACTTAATTTGTGATTGAATGTGTTGCTTTATTTCTTTTTAAGTGATCTTGAATGGTTCCTAAAGCTGCCAAAATCGCATGTTCTTGCAGATGGGATTAGGGGAATATGAAAGATCAGCGATTATATATGGTGATTCACAGCCTACTACTCCTACAGCCAGGTACTTCAATTATGTTTCTCATTTCCATGCTTCTTAGATTTTGATAAGCAAAGGCTTTTAAAAGAAAAATCTTCTCTTGTGTACTTCCAATATTTCAGGAATTTTATTTAGGGTATGCTTTTTTCTAATTAATACTTTGAAATTCTGTATAGCAGTTGGAATCCTGGGAGTGGAATCGTAGAGAACCAACATTTTGCACAGCCAAGCATGAATAGACACCTTCTTAATCTACATGTTGAGGTTGTTATGATTAATCCTTTGTATAGATTTGTATTCAAATAACTTGATACAAAAAATGATACTTGATTTCTTAGGTTTCGTTTTGACATCATTATGTTTTACATAAATGATAGGATCCACAGCCGCCAAAGAGGAACAAGAAACACAGGAGTAGCTCAATGGGCTCTAGCAGTCAGAATTCTGAGTCCAGTGACAATCAAGATGTTGATTTGGAGCTCAGACTATCTCTTTAACTAACCAACCGCTGACTTTCCACTCAAATGAATGGATTTAAATTCGAAGCTCTTTTACTTATGATTGGAAGTTGAAGATATAACCGGTTATTTTAGAGAAATTGAGGTCAATTTGAGCAAAGGTAATGAACATGTAACATGCATGCTTGAAGTGTCGTATATTGGAAAGAATCTTATGTAATGAAAGGTAGATCTGACTTTCTGCATAAGACAATGAAAGTTGCTTCTTGTTTATGAATTAGTGTCAAACAATTGAGGAAATATAGTACTCCTGGCAAATACCAACAGCATTAACTGGATTGAAGAATGTTTTCATTCTCTCTCTTTTATCTCCATTAAGTGTTGAACAATGTGCAACTTTTTGTAAGAAAATAAAAATTGGGGACCATGTACAAAACATCAAGTAGAGATTATATAAACTTTCTTATTTTAGGGTTGGAAGCTGTGTCTGACAGTTTCAATGTCAAAATCATATAATTTTTCGTATACACTGTTGTGCTTGTTATTTTAGTTGATTGAACAAGAAGCTGTTTGTGTACTTTTTGGTTACAGCACGTTACAAATTAATGTCTAAGCTTGGAAGCTCCTATTATAATTAGAAGTTAGTTATATTAATTGCTGATACTAGAATTCTGCTTGGCGTTAGTAAACCTTAATCTGAATCTTGGAGACACATTAGCATAATTATTCCTTTTGCTAGGAGGCTATAGCTTCAATGGTGAGTATTGATAAAGCTCCCAATTCCTTTTGCCTCTCTTTATGTCTCTAATTTCTTCGCATGTTTAGACACATAAGCATAATTAATCTCATGCATGAAAATAAAATAATAACTGGAATTGTTTGTTTAGTTTTTTTATTAGGATACAAGAGGTGACCAATGCAGTTTAATTATATATTTTGAGTTAGAACATTCAGTTATAGTCCATTGCATAATAAAGCTTCACATCAAATCGAAAAGTAGGTTAACCAAACATTTTTTAATGGATGACGGCTGAAAATATATAGCTGGTTGAGAAGGCCACGGATGCTGATACTGGTTTCACATACAGCAGAAATGTGTGCTTGTTTTTTTTTTTTTTTTTTTTTGACATTATAAACGTGTGATTTTTAATTTTGAAGAACAATGCTAGCAGGGAATTTTCATTTTTAATCGTCACACTTTTAGAATAAAAGTGTGGTCTCTCGGTAAAAGTAACTTTTGTAACTTTTTTTTAATTATAAAAGTGTGACTTTTAATTTTCATGGAGATTGTTATGCATTAATCACATGGTAATGAATAAGGCAGTAGCAGCCTCCTTGGTCGGCTCTACGTAGCCTTTCCAGGAAGCTTTACGAAAAGTGAAAAGTGTAAGGTTTTACAATTTCTTGTAAAATCTAGTGAAAATTAACCTTGCAAATTAGGGTTTCTAATTATACTTGATGATGATCTTAAAACATCTTGTGTTGAGTGGGCCAGTCTTTATTTAACTATTTTTGTCATCACCCAGGCCGCCAGCCACGGTAATATCACAGGCGACCTTGATGTGTTTATTTGCCTTGCTTTCACTATAGTTTAAAGTAATTAAAGCAGCTGGCTACTTTATAATCAAGAAGAGAAATTAATGGTAAAACAGCTGTATTAGTGTCAAATCACTGAAAAGATTTGCCAGGACAAAAGAAGCTTTATTATGATTGATTGTACACAACCAGATATAACTTGTCGTACAAAATTATAACGTCAATTATTTTCAATTTCAATTATCTGTCTATGCTAATTAAGGCAAATAATTCGGCAAACAGTATCTCTTTCTATTGGTTTGCTTGAAAAAAAAATTATATCATTCACTCCTCAGTAGGGACGACAGATACATTTTGTTTCATATATATATATATAGTTTCCAATGAGGTTATTAGATTAATCCTATTGTTAAAATTGTTAGAAACTTTAAAAGAGAGAATGTTTGGTAAGTTTTATTGTAATTGCTGTAAATTTATAAAATTTCTAAAATAGATATAAAAATAATATCTTTTAATTATAATGTATAAATATACTTCTATATAATTAATATTATAATATAAATAAGCGTATTTTACAATTAATTATGACAATCATTTGGTCATTCAAAAGATTCAATAGATCTTGCCATAAATTATTTCATAAATATTTTACAAAATTAACTTTTCACCCGTATTTAAAAGTGCTAATAGATCTATTCAGATTATTAAATAATCTTCTTTATATATTTTACTAGACACATTTTTTATAGCAAAATTATTAAATACTAAGATTTTAATTTCTCAAAAATAATATTAAAAATTATTTTCTTTCAAATCTTTCCCCCCAAAATAATTTTTCCCAATTTGATCATAATACTATATTGATTTTTTTTTTTTTTAAAAAAAAATATATCCTAATACTTATAATAAACAAAAGCTAATTGTTATATCGATATTTTTTTTAATGAAAAATAATGTGAAAGTTCGGTTAGTCATTATTACTCCAACACTATTGTCATTTTATTTTTTAAATAATATAAAACCATTTCTATATAATTTTTTTTATTATATCTTAATTATGAATAAAATCTTAAAAAAAATAAATACTTACATAAAAAATCATATGAATACTTACATAAAAATATTTTAAGATTTGTTAAATTATTTAATTTTAGTTATATGTATTCAAGACTGCTAAGTTTTAAAACCCAATAATAATAATAATAATGACTTGTTAAAAAAAGAACAATAATTTAATTGCTTTTGAGATATGATTTAAATCTCACATCAACAGCAACCTTCTAATGTTACTATTGTTTCGTTTTATAGATTCTTATCTTAATTATACATATGCTTCGCTTATGAATATAATGATTTTGTGGATCATGCCTATTAATTCCATTGAAGCTAGGTAGGTTGTTGCATATAACACCAAATTCATTTAATGTCATATATTTGGGTAAATCTTAAAAAACTTACCTTAAATGATCTTATAATTTAATATCATTTGATCAATTTTTAAAGATCATATGACATCTACAAGTAACGCGGGGAGATTTCCCCCTTTGTTAGCAATGAGTAGAGCTATGGACTCAACTGCAATTTAAACAAAAATATTTTGGCCTCATGTAGCCCCTTCAACCCCACAATCAATCTTTCTTTCAATATTTTTGTTTTTGTCATTGTTTGATGATGACAGTACTATTTTCTTACTAAATTGGGCAACACTGAATCACTTCTCAATTAATGAAACTTAAAAATTGAAGACATAGATAGTAGATTCCCACTCTCAATCTCTTTTTACAACTTTTATTGAATCGTTCTCAATCTCTTTTTACAACGTTTAATAGGTGTTATAATTTTTCTTTGTTAGCAAAGAATACACATGGAAAAAGAAAAAAAATCAAACAACAATAAAAGAAAAGAGAGAAGAAGAAGAAAAGCATGCACAACGATTTTTACAACACTCTCCAACCACTTTCAAATGGAACTCCACTAATAATAAAATGCAAATAGTGTTTGATCTACTATAACAACCCGATCCCATCTTTTACGAACTAACTTGAAAAATCCATCTATCTTCTTGATCTGCTAGACTCATGAATTCGTCTTCTCAACTCACACACAAGCAAAGTGAACTCTCCTCAATCATTGATGCTCTAAGAAACTAAGGTCATAAGATGATCAACTATGCATACACACACATGCAAATATGTGTACAATCACAAGTAATATGTTGGAACAAAACACACTATAAAAGTGTATGCCTTTACATGAATAAATCTAGACTTATGCAAATAATTGTCTTTCCAAAACCTTACAATAATTATATGTTAAAAAATAAATTATGTGTCTAAAACACAATTGATTTAAAGTTCAAAATGATTTAGATATAACTTTTCAAGTTAGATTCCTATTTTAGTTCAATGTGGACTTCATATTCAAATAATAAAGCTAAATAAAAATTCCTAAAGCCCATCAAAACAAAATTTATTTCCATTCATTATTTCAAAAAATAAAAATAATTTTCAAATGTAAAAATGGAAAAAAAAAAAAGTGTAGAAAACTATTAATGCGTCATTCAACCCACCACTGGAGCGATAGAGCCTATAATGCGTCACCATCAGTGACCCCAATAGTCACTAGGAAAGGTAATACCAGTGATCGCTTCAATAATTAGGTCAATGATCATCCGCTGACTACAACCTTTGACTTTTGAATTGTACGATACTTCATTGAATATGTGTATCTTCCTCATCTTACCTCAAATTGACTTGCGATTTGTTCCCATTGTTTGGGCATTGCAATGTTACTTAAAAATAAACCCTTAAACCACAAAATGACCTACCACTAGCCATCAAAATCAATTCATAGCTCATATCAATCAACCAAACCAACCACCACCCAAATCAAATTCATTCCTAAAGCACAATCACCATTGAAGTTAAACGTTAAAACAAAGAGAGAAGAGAGAAATGAGAGTGTATAATGGAGGGATGTTCTTGCAAATAAGAGGTTGAAGAGAGAAAGAACGTTACATAAGCCTTCTCCCAACTAAGGGAACGTTGACATGAGCCTCATCGAAGGTGAATGGGGAGGCCATTTGCTCTTCCACTTTGCTAGTGAAGGAGGGGGATTGTAGCTTTAATTTTTCCTAATTGATATTATTTTATCATTCTATAATTATTTACTTTAAAATTTTAAAATACACTTTCAAATTGATTGTAATGATTTTACAAAAAATGAACTCTCACAAAAGATTTAGTTTAAGAGGAGATAAGAATGATTGTAGGCTCAAAAGATGAATGAACTCAAATGGAATTAGTTAATCTCAATTTGTTATGAGAAAACACAAATTTTTAGATTCTATGTGTGGAGGCACTTTAAATGTGCATTTTCCCTCCACTGGACAACCATTGGACAACAAAAACAATAGTCATTACCAAATTTTAAAAGGCCTTATTTGGCAGATAACCTAATGGACAACTCACATGTTTAGTGATGACCTATTTGGTCACATACTTGACCCCTCATCCGATCTCGTACGTAAAAAGTGAGCACCAACCTAGCTATACGATATTTGAGACTTATTAATGGCTAAGTGTCCGTTATAAATCAGTTGAAAAAAAAAAGAAACTCAAATGAGCAAAAAGATGTTGAGCAAAATGCAATATGCTCTTGAGTAAAGTCTACGTAATTGTAAACTTCATAAAAAATGTAAATATTTTCTAATGTTAGGAAGTGTACTAATATGTAATGAAATACTTGTACAAGCTTTCTTAGTTTCCCAAAGAAGTTTTTTTAATCGTTATCTTTACATTTAACCATATCCATTAGCTCTTAACCAATTATTTATGATCATCGAAATTATAAGTTGGAAACCTTGAAGCTTACAAAAAGAGTGGAAAATAAAAATAAGTAAAAATTAATTCATTTGTAGTCATTGAGTATTGACAAATGACAATAACCTCCATGAAATCTAATAGAATTTTAAAAATTGAAAACCAAAAAGCACAAATTTTACAAACTTTTTTTTTTTTAAAATGAAATTTATTTACAAAAACGAGCATGAAAAGATAAAATTTTTCTTTTGACAAATTGAAGTGACATTAGAAACTTAGAAAAATTAAAATTCTTAAATTCGAGTTTCTTTAAAAATGAAGTGTGAAGAGGAAAAAACAAAGAACTGTAAGTAGAAAATCTATTTTTGTTTTCTCCTTTTATTTAAAATAAATAAAAGGTTCTTTTTGGGTTAGACTTGTTTGGGCTTGATGATCCAAGGGTTTGGGTTTACATGATGAAATGAATCATAATTTGGAGTTGCTTATTACAATGAATTGTAGGCGGAAATCTTCTTTCGGTTTTCTTCTTTTATTGTATTGAGCCCATTTCTCCCATGTAAGTGACGAGTGGTGATATTTGCACCACTTAATAAAAATTGTATTTTAACCCGATTTATATATACAAATACGAACTCATTAGCCACGTCATTTCTTTTAATTTTTTAAAAAATATCATAAATAAAAAATTTATAAAATAATTAAATTAATACATGACTATAATAATAACAACAACAACAACAACAACAACAACAACAACAACAACAACAACAACAACAACTTTCTAATCAGAATGATCCTTAAATAAAAATTTCAAAACCTCTAATTACCGGTTACAACTACCACCACACATTTTCAGCGGGTTCCTCCATGATAATGGGACCCGTTAGCAATGAGTGATGATAAACAATGGTCTTGAAATAAAAATTAAGAAAATTAAGTTACCATTTTACCCTTTTTCTAAAATTAGTTATAAATAAGAAAACTTTAGCAATTTTACCAAAAACATTAAATTAAAATAAAATGAAAACTAAAAGGAGGCACATCTCTAATTTCCACGGCCTGTCTAGGTTGGATCTCCATAGAGATTTAGAGGAATGTCAGTCAGCTCTTCCTCACAAGAAATGAAGGTCTAAGAAGGGACCATTATCATCGGCGATAAAGGACCGCCTTCCTTCACACGATGAAGCTTCGTGTTATGATGGAGATTGAAAAACAAACCAGATCATTAATGACAATCTATTTGTTGAAACTAGATCGTCGTTCGATGATTTGGTGGCATTTGACGATATGTAAAATTTCTAGATCGTTCAAAGATCTAGAAATTTTCGACTTGTTTTTAGATCATTTGACGATTTTGATCTGAAGCCAGATTGTTCAATGATTTGGTTCTTACCAAATTGAGGTCAATATGTTTCAACAATTTTTCTCTTTTATTTTATTTTTTTTAATTATTTGAAAAAATTGCTTAGTTAATTATGATATTCCACCATCCATTTTAAAATGGATAGTAGGTATCTTTTTTTTTTTTTTTAATCTTAATTTTTTTATATTTTTAATTGTTTTAATCAATTTTGGTCTCGGCCTTCCATTTCAAAGATGACCGTGAATTTTTTTTTTTATTTTAATTAATTTCGATATTATCTATTTATTTGATAGGCAGTTGAGATTTTTTTTTTTTAAATATCTTTTAATTAAATAATCCTATTCCAATGACAAAAGTAATCCTCTATTCATTAAGGTTGACCAATGATTGGGACTAAAATGATATATTTTCACAACGCGAGGGACCACACAAATCATAAATAGATTTGTAGTTTAAAAAGGGAAATAATATTAAAGTATAGGGACAACAATAATATTTAACCTTGATTTTATTTTTGTTCCGACCGTTCTGAAATTGAATTGTGATAGATAAATTAAAGGTAGTAAATCAATGAACCAAACTACTATATGCATACACATATACATATATATATATATATATATGTTAACTAACATAATTATATACACGAAAATCAGAGATGCCTCAATAATATCACTGTAACTGTAAGTATGGCAATAACATTGCTATGGCTTTGACTGATATGGTGATAAATTCAACTAGACACTTTCAAAGTTGGATTTATCAGTTCTGAACTTTAAGATCTTCTTCAAGTGTCCAAATTCGAATTTAAACACGTTTTGGAATTGGATTTTTCCAATTGTCCTATTTACAAATTGGATACAAATTATGCTTATTCAAATTGGATTGAATTAATCAACCCGACCCAACTGACAATAATATATATTGTACGACTAGATGTTTGGTAAGGTCTTTTAAGCAGAGATTTCATGTGTTAATTTTTTTTTTTAGCACCAAAAGTTTCACAAGATAGTGTGTTTTTTTTTTTTAAAAAAAAAATTCGGATAAGATTATATTAATTTAAAATTTTTATTTAAATTTATGATTTTAACTTCTATTGATTTATTTTTCTAATGTTTCTCCTATACACCTGAAAAATAATGAATAAATATTAAAATTATAAATTTGAATAAATTATTTGATTAACTAAATAAGTATAGGGTTATTAAAATAGATTGTTTATTTGGTCTTATATTGATTTTTGCTTAATTGTGGCCAATTAACTAATAAGGATCATTAATTAAGGAGGGGAATTGTCAAGTAAAACAGTTATTGCTATTAAAGCACATATTTACAATCACAATTATTATATTATTTAATATCATTATCTGATATAATTAGATAATTGAATTACTCATGTGATATTTTTTTTAATAGAAGCCTATGTGGTTAAAAAAAAAAAAAAAACATTCAAAAACACCACGAAATAGATTTGATTTGACCTATTAATGCCACGGAAATTGAGCAATTTCTTAAGACCATGAAAGAAAAACTCGCTTTATGTTGAAAACTGACTTTTTCATTGTCAGTCTTGTATATCGGGAACAAACAAAATTGTGGTCTATTGTTTAGCAAACCTTTTGCATCCTTGAATTCTGAGAGAGACAAGGAGTGAAATGAGGGATAAAGAGAGCATAAATGAGAGTTCGGTACGAAACACAAGTTGCAATTAGTACAAGCAAAGTAAATTAATCTACGATGGCAG
Organism: Dimocarpus longan; assembly: GCA_022984855.1. Lineage (NCBI taxonomy): Eukaryota > Viridiplantae > Streptophyta > Magnoliopsida > Sapindales > Sapindaceae > Dimocarpus > Dimocarpus longan. Next base: position 46,163,044 of record CM041012.1, on the reverse strand, counting down.
TCATGCTCAAAGTCCTTTGTTTACATGTTCTTCCTCTTTTGTTCATTTCTGGGAATGCACAAGTACTCCAAGATCAACCTTTGAAAGGGGACATCAATCAAAAGCAGGCCTCGGACGCTGCTGCAAATCCCAATCCCCAAACCAACATGGGAAAGGATGCTGAAACAGGATTTAAGGGTAAATGGGAGTTGGTATCCGATAATTCCGGTGTCTCGGCCATGCATGCAATATTGCTTCCCAAAATTAATAAAGTCTTGATGTACGATGCAACAATTTGGAGGATATCAAAGTTCCCATTGCCTCCTGAGAAGAGGCCTTGTCATATGGTCGATCCAGTGAAGAAAATAGAGGACTGTTGGTGCCATTCGGTGTTATTTGACATTGAAACCTACACATTGAAAGGACTCAAGGTTCACTCTGCATTAGACATATATAATGTCATTTTATTGTCACATATAATCCATCGTTTCCATGCTAAAACAGTTTTAGGGAGAAGCAGTACATCGTCGTATGTTTCCTTGGCAAACAAGAGACAACCGCAACCAAATTAAATCAGATGAAAACATATTTCTTATATTTATTTATTTATTTTTTCCGTGACAGATTGAAACCGACACGTGGTGCTCATCAGGAGGCCTTACAGTAGATGGAAACTTGGTTGGCACTGGTGGTTTTATGAACGGAGCAAACACTGTGAGATTTCTCGACACATGCGAAGAATGCGACTGGAGAGAATACCCAAGGGCGCTTGCTGACCCTAGATGGTATATAAGCGCTGTCACATTTCTCTCTTTTGAATGTGTTTTTATTTTTATAGAGGGATTGTTAACATTGTGCCTTGTCATTGAAGGTACGCAACACAAATAACATTACCTGATGGTAGATTCATCATCTTTGGCGGTCGCGATACCTTCAGCTATGAATACATCCCATTAGAAGGAAAATCCAATCAGAAATCCGTCTTCTTCCCATTTCTCAGAGACACCAGCGATAACATACCGGGAAAGAACTTTAGACTAGAGAATAATTTATACCCATTTGTCCACCTCGTCCCTGATGGCAATGTCTTCGTTTTCGCAAACAACCGTTCCATCTTGTTTAACCCAAATACTAACCAAGTTGTTCGTGAGTATCCAGTTCTAACTGGTGGAGCTCGAAACTACCCGGCATCGGGAATGTCTGTGCTCCTCCCAATAAAACTTTTCGCTAATAACATAAACGTTAAATCAGCTGAAGTCCTGGTTTGTGGTGGCACGCAATGGGATGCATTTTTTTACGCCGATACTAAAAAGCAATTCTTGCCTGCATTGAAAGACTGCGGAAGAATGCACCTAATGAAGCCGAAAGCAGTATGGAAGAAAGAAACCATGCCATCAGGTCGTGTCATGGCAGATATGATGATTCTTCCAACCGGAGATCTTTTATTGGTTAATGGTGCAAAAACAGGTACATCAGCATGGAATGATGCTGAGGAACCCAATTTAGTCCCAGTTTTATATAAGGCTAGAGCTAAAAGGGGTACTAGGTTTGAGGAGTTAGCTGCTGGAACCATTCCTAGAATGTACCATTCAGTGGCTGTGGTACTACCAGACACAAAAGTTCTTATAGCAGGAAGTAACACTAATGATGGATATAAATATGATGTCAAGTACCCCACCGAGCTTAGGGTTGAGAAATTCTCTCCTCCTTATTTGGATCCAGAATTGGCTCCGCTAAAACCGGAAATCATGGCTGACAAAACAGACAAGGTTATCACCTATGGCAAAAGCTTCAAGGTGAATGTAGCGTCCAAAGAGGCAACACTGAACAAGGTTGATGTTAAGGTTACCATGTATGCACCAGCTTTTACCACGCACGGTATCTCCATGAATCAAAGGCTCCTTATGTTGGGCGTGGTTGATGTGACCAACAATGTCTCGCCAGGAGTGCATAGCATTACAACTATGGCACCACCGTCTGGAGCAGTTGCTCCTCCTGGGTATTATCTTCTTTTTGCCGTTTATAAAGGAGTCCCAAGTGCTGGCATGTGGATTCAGATCAAATAGAGCTTCGGGAGTTGAGGCGTCTATTTTATGTTTTGTTTTTGTGTTTTCATTTGTTTTCTCATCATTTTGGTTCACTTGGATCCATATAAACAGATAAATATTCTTTTATCTGTTAATTTTGTATTGATCAAGTATTGATTAAGTGTCATTTAATACTTTTTTTTTCTATTTTATTCTTATTGTTGGTTAGCATTGATAAGTTGTCTCACAACATCATTTTGAAATTGAGACAATGGAAATGATAAATAATGAAAGAATTTGCATTCTCAACTGCTCTAAACATTTTGTTGACTTGTCTAATCTTATGAATTATGATATATAAGCATTTAATCAATGAATGATTGAAATGTAATTATTTTTCATATTTATGTTTTTTAATCACCAATCACATGGTTCAAAAAGGTTAGGAAAAATCTGAAACCAAGAGAGGATCTGGATCCAGAAGAAAAATTAATAGACACATTATTCATGTTAAACTTAATTTAAATGTGAGGAAATATCGAAAGCAAGATGAGAAGGCTTCATTTGACAACAAATGCTATACTTCTAAAAATTTTACCAAATTTTTTGCATATTAATTGTAATACAATGTATATTTTTTTGAAATAAAATGATATATTAATAACACAGTAATTATAAATAGTTTGCCATATCATTTAAATAATACATTTACATAAAATCTTTGGGTAGTGTACTATTACTAGATGAACAATATTTTTAAGGGCTAAATTTATTTTAACCCAAACAAAAATGAAAAATTTAATTTACCAAAAATAAAATGCTATTTCTTTTAGACCTAAATAAAACTTCAATTTTACAAAAATGAAAATTTTAATTTTACCAAAAATAAAATGCTATTTCTTTTAGACCTAAATAAAACTTCAATTTTTATTCCATTTTCAGTCCACATGAAATATTTCATGGGCTTAAGCGACTAAAAACAAATTTTCACTATTTTGTGGCCTGTTTTGAAAATAATTTAAATTATTTTTAATTTTTCCGAATGCCGTATATTTAATGTTTTAATATAATGGATATCATAGTCTCTCTTGGGTCGGAATATAATGACATTTTACCCCTTGTTTCCGAAGTATTCCATGTTTCACCGCTTCCATCAACCTTCGTTGAAACTGAAAAACGGAAACTCTATTTTACCCCTAAAAAATTGTAAAACCCTATTATACCCTTCAAAAATTAAAATATAATAATAAAAGCTTAAACTTTTAATGTTTTAAGAAATTAATAATAAATGAAATTAACAAATTTAAAATTGTAAAAATAGCATTCATATGTTTGTCATCCCCGTCCATCTCAAGGCCGTTCCGTTGTCACCATTATCATTACTGTCCTTTACAATCTTGTTCATCATGATCACTGTCCATCACAAACACTTATAATTATAACCATCCATACAAAGGCTTTTCACCATCATTAGCCATTCATCATCAATTATCCACCACTACAAAACGACTATTTAACCCACGATTAGGGATGATATTGGTCGGATCGACACATTTCGATATGATTTTCTAGTGGGGGTTCCCTAGACTCGACCCGTGTCCTAAATATATCGCTACTTTCCACCCCGAAACCTAAATCCAATTAGGATGGCTTGCCTCACTGAACTCAACTTATTTGACTCGATTTATTTTTTAACAAATCATATAATTAAAATTAAAAAACAAATATACAAACAAAAAATAATAATTTAAATTTACAATAATTCAATCTTAACTTCAATAAAATATTACATCTAAATAATTATTAATATATAATTTATAGACAATATAAATTCTTTAAATATAAATACTATAGCAATTAGTATATAAAAAAGTTTTATTATAAATATCAAAATATTTACTACATACATGACAAAAGTTTTATTTCCCACATCAAAATATTACTACTACATAGTATAATTCTCTCACAATTACCAAAATAATAACTATAAGTCTATAACATAACCAAATGAGGACACTAAGTGAGTGAGTTGCTTCATCAACTGAATCATTTCTGCAAATAGTTATGAGACTTTCAAAATTGGGTCGTAAAAGGATGGAAGAAAAAAAAATAGAGGCATTGAAGAATTATGCAAATAGGTAATGATATAAAATTAATTCTTAAATTTAATTGACGTAATTTACAATTAGAATAACTGGATTATAATACCTGGAATTTTTAGCAGCAACATTGTTGTCATCATCACAATACCTTAAATTCTCCATCAGGTACATTAGGAATGACAATGAATCAGATAGGGTCGGGATCTACCCGTCCTAAACCCAATCCTTCTTTTTTTTTTTTTTTAATGGGGTGCTTGAAACTTGACCCTTGCTTTGAATTGCTTCTTTCCATCCCAAACAGATTAGTACCTCGTTGGTTTAGGTATTTTTGTCATCCCTGCCCACACCCTTTGAACAACAAAACTTAAAAAACCACCCTATCACCAAACGAGAGATTTGGGTCTCGTGGAAGAGATTAGATGCCACATCTCCTCCATTCAGCATCAAATCTTAGTCAATTTTTTTTTTTTTCAATTTTCCATTTCTTAAATTTACAGTCCACCAATAAAAATAAAAAATTTCAAATGTTAATAAAACTTCACAAAACCCTGACCCTGAAACAAACACAAAATCCCCAATTTTGCGTCTTCCTGTTTTTAATATAATATAACATAAGATTCCTAAATTAATTTATTAAATACAAAAATTCAAACACTGGATCACTACAAGGAACACACAACATGTCAACATGAGTTCGTAGGTTTTTGGTCTAAGTTTAGTATCTGTATCACCTGCATTGAATTTAATTTACCTTTTAAGCAAACGTAAGAAATTTATATATGATACATGCATTTTGCACACCATACATTAAAATTTAAATCAAGCCCCAATCTTCTTTGTGCATGGAAAATAATAAAGTTAATCAATGATTGGAAGACCAGTGTGTTATGGAGATTTTAACACTTAAATGGCAGTAATAATAATTAACCTATAATAAGTTTCAAATAATAATAATAATAATAATTAACCTATAAATATTATTATCATGCTTACGGATGATTTTAATTTCAGATTTTAATGGATTTTGCTAGAATACAAGAATTTTATCAATCCGGGTGTAGTAATAAGAAGAGTTATCTTTATATATAAAAATATATATATTTATATATTAAAATTTCAACCATGAATATTTGTGGGCCATTGAATTTAAATTTAGGGATAATTTTATTCGCTCTGTAGTTTGGCATAATAGTCCAAAAACCCTTTAACTTTAAAAATCATTAAAAATCTCTTATAGCTTATAAAAATAGTTATAAAACTCTATTGTTTATAAAAATTAACAAAAAAAATCCTGCCATCAAGGTTTTTTAGTTATTTTTATAAATTATAAGAGAATTTTAGTGATTTATAAAATCAGAGAGTTTTTTTGGCTTTTATACCAAACTATAAGGGGAAAATTAGAATTATCCCTTAAATTTAATTACAAATTCTTTGTACTAACAAAATCCGATTATAATAAGCTTCTCACAAAGTCATAGTATTCCTTTAGTAATATATTTCAATATCAAAGAGATCGTAATTTAAGTTTTGTATGGTTCAAACCCCATATTGTAATAGCTTGTAATTAAGGTAAAAAAAAAAAAAAAAATCCCCAAGTTCCAAATTATAATGTTTCAATAAAAATTTTCTCACAAACCTCCTTTACATTTATTAATTAAAAGTAAAAGTCCTAACTAATAATTTGAAACTAATATGAAACTATGAAAATGAGTTTTTTTTTTTTTTTTTTTTCTTTTTTACATTATCATTTGTTCGGGAGCTATTTTCTTCTTTATTCGTAAACTACCCGTTGCAATAACGATGTTAAGAAAATTCATTTTCATAACTCAGTGTTAGTTTTAAGACTCATAATGATTTCATTACTACATAAACAAAACTCCTGTTAAAATTTAACAATTTTTTGTCCACATTGATACAAAAACAGTAGGAGACGTTGATGATATATAATTTACCCGCAATTAAATCCCTAACGAATATTGTTAGGGTAAAGCTTGTTTTTTTAAGACCGTCAAAGACAAACTCCCAATATTCTAGTAGAAACGGATTGGGTCATTTCACCCTCAAACCAAATTAATATATATATATATTTTTTCTTGTAGTGATTAACAACCATCCAATAAGTTCCCTCAAAAACAGCAACGACACTCTATTTTGGCAAATTCTTTAACAACTCTTTGCATCCTTATATTCATGCATGGAGAGTCAGAGGATTAAATGAGAAGAAGCAAGAGAGTTTGCTAATGGCAGCCATGTTCATCAAAGTCCTTTTTATTTTTCCTTTATTTTTCGTTTCGGGGAGCGCAACCTTTTTCTGGAATCCCTTCTTCAATTTTCCGGGTCAAAAGGAAAACATTAAGCCCTCAGTCCATGCTAAAGTCCCCGGTCAGAATAATATAAAAGATGTCGAAACGGGATATAAAGGCAAATGGGAGCTTGCGTCACAAAATTCTGGTGTCTCAGCTATGCATGCAATTTTACTTCCAAAAATTAATAAGGTTTTAATGTACGATGCCACGATCTGGCGAATATCAAAATTTCCATTGCCTCCTCAGAAGATGCCTTGCCATATGGTTGATCCCGTGAACAAAATACAAGACTGTTGGTGCCATTCTGTACTATTTGACATTGAAACCTCAGAATTGGGTGCACTCAAGGTTCATTTTACATCTCTTTTTCGGCTACAAAATTATATTTGCAATTTAACATACATTCATACATATATATATATTATAATTACTTATTTTCGTGTTGAACAGAACATGTTCGGTTATCTTACAAAAAAATTAAATGCCAACTGCAACTACCTAGCTAAGCTATTAGAAAAATTGAGTTTCAAATTCCTCTCCTTTGTCTTTGCTAACAGTTAAAAATAATTTTCTGTATAAAACAGATTGAAACAGATACATGGTGTTCCTCAGGAGGCCTCACAGTAGATGGAAACTTAGTTAGCACCGGAGGCTTTAGAGCAGGTGCAAACACTGTGAGATATCTGGGCACTTGCAACAACTGCGATTGGAAGGAATACCCAACAGCACTTGCCGAGCCGAGATGGTACGCAACACAAGTAACATTACCTGATGGTAGCTTCATCGTGGTTGGTGGCCGTGATGCCTTCAGCTACGAATACATTCCACGAGAAGGACTATCCAATAAGAAAGCCGTTTTCCTTCCGTTTCTGAGAGACACAAGCGATAATCTCAATTTAGGGGTGAAAAACATCTTCAAATTGGAGAATAATCTATACCCGTTTGTCCATCTCGTCCCCGATGGCAACCTCTTCATTTTCGCAAACAACAGGTCAATATTGTTTGACCCAACTGCTAATAAAGTTGTCCGTGAGTTCCCTGTTCTCCCTGGTGGCTCTCGCAACTACCCTTCATCGGGTATGTCTGTGCTTCTCCCTGTAAGACTTTACGTTGAAAACGCTCAAGTAATCCCCACGGAAGTCCTAGTCTGTGGAGGCGCAAAATGGGATGCCTTTTATTTCGCGGAGACCCAAAAGAAATTCATGCCAGCATTGCAAGACTGCGGAAGACTTAGCATCATGAAGAAAAACGCAGTTTGGAAGAAGGAAGTGATGCCCTCACCTCGCGTAATGGGAGACATGACTATTCTTCCAACTGGAGATGTTCTAATGGTTAACGGTGCAAAAACGGGTACATCAGCATGGAATGATGCTGAGGAACCCAACTTAGTCCCAGTCTTATATAAGACCAAAGCTAAAAGGGGCACTAGATTCCAGGAATTGGCTGCTGGAACCATTCCAAGAATGTATCATTCCTCATCTGTGTTGCTACCGGATGGAAAAGTTCTTATAGCAGGTAGCAACACTAATAACGGATATTTATATGATGTCAAGTACCCAACCGAGCTTAGGGTTGAGAAATTTTCGCCTCCTTATTTGGATCCAGCATTGGCTACTCTAAGACAGGACATTGTGGTTGATGCCTCTGATAAGGTTGTCAGCTATGGCAAGAGGTTCTCGGTGAAGGTCAGGTCAAAAGAGTTGGGATTGAAGAAGAGTGCCGATCTTAAGATTACAATATGTGCTCCGGCTTTTACCACTCATGGTATCTCAATGAATCAAAGGTTACTTATGTTAGGTGTGGTCGAGGTGGTCAACAATGTCCCGCCGGGACTTCATAATATTATAGCTGTGGCTCCGCCGTCTGGAAAAGTTGCTCCTCCTGGTTATTATCTCCTTTATGTCGTCTACAGAGGAGTGCCAAGCGTTGCCATCTGGGTTCAGATCAAATAGAAGCTTATTCAAGATGTGTTGATACTCTACTTGGTTATAGTTTTCATTTATTTTTTTCCTTTAAACACTTTAATCTAGTTATTTTATATGATTAATTTATAATTTTTTTTTTATATATTTATATGTTTTGTAATGTATGAATTTAAATTTTTTTAACTTAAATTAGTGATTTCGTCACCAAACCAGTTGCATATAATGGGAAGGTTGATACAATTGTAGAGTTTTGTTTGAATAATTTAAATTCGACTATTTGAGGGTGTGCAGGAGGAGAAATAACTCCTCGTCTCATCAGTCAGTCGACCTCCGTTTACCTCTGTTTCTCTTCACGTGCATAAATTAAATGAGATGATTTATGGAGTAAATTAGTTAGATTTTGATATATATATATATATATATATGTATATATAAGATAAATTTTAATGAATCCATGAATTGTATAGATTCTATATATTTTTTTATCAGAATTTTCTAAAAATTTATGAGTAGTGCAAATTTTGTTATAAGAGTCTTTTTATTCATCAATATCTGTCGATGTTGAGAATCGATTGACCAGGTTCTTGAAGTCCAATACCTATAAATAACACAAAACCAAAAGGAGAAACAAAGAGAGCAAAGAGGAAGAGCAAAACACAAAGCTTTTTACGTGGTTCGACTAACACAATGCCTACGTCTACGACTCTCTCCAATAATTTTGACAGAGTAACAGTGTATTTTCTCTCTCGTATTATTTACAATGAATTTACCCTCTATTTATAGTGAGGGATAATAGAATATGAATACAAATGAAATAGGAAATAGAATTTAAAATTAATAACATTTCCATAACAGCTTCCATCAAATCAGAAATGGACTTCGTGATTCTCGAGATTAGATTTGCTTCAAAATAGACAAGTTGACATTTTCTTGGATTGGGTAGTTTTAGGCTTCTAGAAGGTGCGTTAGGCGAGCTCGTCCGACCTGAGCTTGCTCTAAGTTATGAGCTGAAGATGGTAAGCAGGCTGGGAACCACAATGAACTCTGTGGTCTATGGGCTGCGAGCTTAAGCATAATGGCCTGAGCTCCTGCGAGGATATCTTAACTTCTTAACTTGATGAGCTTTTATACATGGGTTGAATCACTGGACCTTGCCAGCCCACATTCTCAGGTCGTTGAAAAACATCCATAACAATATCTTTATAAAATCCATTAAATACTATCCTTTAGTAAATTAATGACTTTTTCAATAAACAAAATTTATTTAAATTTAAGTACATATAGATTTAATAACATTCTTAAAATTTTGAATTGAACATATTTGATTTTAATTGAATTCTTTAGTCTAAACTGAATACATATGAATTTTAGTAAAAATTTTAAAAGTTTAAAATTGAGTATATTTAGATTTTAATGGAATCTTTGAAATTTTAGATTGAGTATACTAAACTTTTAAAATCTTTTGAATTTTAATAGGCTCTAGATTGAATATATTTTTATACTTTACCTATGGTTAGATATTTCAAAAAAAGTCCTTCATACAAATAATCTAGCTACGTCGCAGATAAAGCAAAAGAGCAAAAACAAAGATCAAAGCACTAAGTAAAATGAGCTAGAGTATAAAAAAGAGGAAGGAATCCAATTTGAATGAATTAATGATCCCTTCTACTGCCATCTAGTTGGTCCAAAATTGAAATAACCCGGTAACTGTATGAAAATACGTATTTGACATAGTATATTATGCTAAGTAAAGCAACGATTTATTATTATTATTATTATTATTATTTATTTATTTATTTTCAAAACTTAGCAACAATTGCTTTAAATGTGATTTTTTAAGACCAAATATCTTTTCATCACTATTTTTACTTTAGGTTGAGACTCAGTCATATTAAAACGTACGTTTGTATTCTTTTTAAACATATATATGCTAGTGAACATCCGTTTGAAATCTTTTAAACATTTATAAGCTAATGAACATCCATTTCATTTTACGTGTTCTCAATATTCAGTTTGTATTGGCTTAATTCCTTAATAAAACGCTCTTTACTTGAATTTTTGAAGTAAATATTTTTTCATCAAAATGAAGATCCAAGTATGTTGATGAACTTCAAAAGGATAGACTGCTTGGTATGTTTTGTATAAATTTTTATTAATCTCTTGAAGAAATTTAAGAACGTACACATATGCACACATACATATTGGTTCATTTGTGTTAATCACTTATTTTCATTCATTAATTTTCTTGTAATTTAAGAAAGAATGCAGTAAATGTGTTTTTAGGTCTTATTTGATCTTCTCAAAAAATATAGTTTTAGAATAAGTGTAGATATTGCCACCCACAAATATGATTTCTACACCCAAATTATTAATACGCTTGATTAAATTTAAAAATCTACAAATTAGTATAAGCACCCAAAAATATGTCAATAACAACCCTATACAACTAATATTAATTATATTAATTTGAAACAAACTTTCTTTTGTCCAAAAAAATAAAATAAATCAAAACAAACCTTCTTATATCAACAAAATTTATTATATTCTTTTAAAACAAATTTTCATATAATAAATAAAATTATTTATATTCCTTGAACGCAAACTTTCTATTTTTGATATTTGTTTTTATTTCTTTTAAACATAATTCTTAACCTTAACTACAACCGTAATTTTACACTATAGATAAAGGTTGAAGCCACTAAATTTGCTACCAAGAATGAGATTTTATTTTGTATTTAGATCAGCCTTTACTTTTTGAATGAAAGAAAAATAAAAATTTAAATGAAACAATGCTTTGCAATTAAAAAGATTTGTTGAGTTATTTGATATATATATGTAAAAATTCATATATATGTATATATATATATTTAGATTTTCTTTGGAAACATTATACAAATTCAAAACCAACACTAGTACTTCTTAATGATTTTGTGACTTCACTTTTTCTTTAGAGCATTATTTTAAACATATATGTAGTCTTTTATAAATTACAACGAAATAAAGAGAACCTAACAATTAATATATCTAAAAACCACATATATATATATATATATATATATCTGCATCACTTTGAAAATCGTATATGTAGTTACATCTACTATATCGCATCTCGGCTGGTGGCAAACCAAAATGTCAGATTCAGGACCACGAGAACAAATAACTACCTGACGAAGTGACCAGAAAAGCGATAGCCAATTCCATATCATGAAGGTGACAATGACGCAAGTTAATTTCTCACTTTCTAACAGTATTGACATTGACAAACGATATTTATACCATGTTTAGTAATACAGAAAAAGAGCTCAATTGACTGGTCAACCAGGTCACTAGCATCTTCAACAGGAGTGTATGATGGCATGATGCATTGGAGGTGGACAAATAAAATTTTAGCAAAGAATAAATTATAAATTAGCTATTAAATTCAAATATTTTTATAGGTATAATCAACTTTATATGTTTATTATAAATTACCCACCCACAGTTAGTATAGGTTAGTCAATAATTAGTCAATTTTAACAAACTTGGGGTATTTTTATTTTTTGACTATATTTTATATTTTTTATAATTCAAATTGTATTTTTTTTATAACTTAAAAAAAAAAACTAAGAAAGAAATTTTTTTAAAAAAAAGAATATTGAACACTTCCACATCTCCATAGAGATTGAGGTCCCCCCACCCAGAACATCAAACACATCCAAACCACACCCACCCAAAACATCAACAATGTCCTGCTTTTGTTTCAAACTAGAATATATGAAGGACACTAGCAACTTTCATCTTGAAAAACATAGCAGTATTACTACTACTAAACATAGTGGCTCTCAACTCCGCAGAATGTAAATACTCTTAAGAATCGGATGGAAAATTTGAACCCAAAGACAATTGAACAAACAAATTAAGTCCAAAATCTTGATCTATGCATAGGAAAGCAACCTTACGCAAAGAATATTAAAGATCACCACAAACCATACCCACACACGAACATCAAAAACATCAAACCCATTCATCTTTCTCTATGGAGATTGACATCCACCCTCCCACATAGAACATCAAACACGTCCAAACCATACCCACCCAAAACATCGCAAATATCATTACCACAAACCACACCCATACCCATACCTATACCCAAAACAACCAACATCATCTGGGTTTTGAAACAAAAATTCATTTGGGTGTCGCACCAAAATGAATATCTAGGTTCCAATCGAAATTAGATGATGATTTCCTCGTCGGGTTTCAAAAACCCTTTTTTGTGTTTCCAAATTGGAAACCTAGAAATGGGTTTTGAATCCTTTTCGTAGCTACGTTTCGAATTTGTTTGGCGGAAGAGAGAAGGAAGAGAAAGGGAAAAGGAAACACTGTGTTGTGCAAAATCACAAGTGAACGAGTCAGACAAGTAATATAATGATGAGATAAGTATCGTCCCACGGGAATTATTGTTAATTAATGTCCAAAATTAAAGTAACTCAATTTGTATTTGGTAGATGAAATTTGAGTAAATGAGTTGAAAACTACAACTTAATTTAATTACAAATATAAATTAATTCAATAAACAAAAACTCTAAAGTTCTGATTTCACCATAACTAATCTGTTCCTTCCCTTTGTTCTTTTTAACAAAAATTAATTATCCAGTTGCTATTTGAGATTCCCTGAATTATTCACATAGCTCCTCCCGAGATCTGAGGAAAATACCCTATAAAGCTTAACTGCTCTGTTCCCATGCAAGTTAAAATATTAAAGGATTAATTAAGATTTATGAATCTCTTTTATAGACTATACAAACTATGCTGATATATTGCTATCCTACATATAATTTATTACATTAAATACAATGAACTAGACACATAAATCAGCACTATACAAATCATGCAGGTATATTCCTATCCTACATGTAATTTATAACATTAAATACAATAAACTAGACACATAAATCAGCACTATACAAACCATGCATGTATATTCCTATCCTATATGTAATTTATGATATTAAATACAATGAACTAGACACATAAATCAACTTCCGCTATCATTATGATTAACAATTCAACTAAATAGTGACCAGTTATTTAGAAGCATTAAGAACAGTATTAAATACATCAATCAAGATAGAAATTCTTAATTAAATTGAACAAAATGTTGGAACATTAAAGTTAGGCTACATCATAACCTTAGAAAAATAAATTACTCCATATTTAAATTAAAATTTACAAAAACTAGAAGATTAAACATAACAAAAGATAAGAAAACTTAGTGGATTGAAATTTCACCGTAGAATTTATTCCTTTGCTTTGCACCTCCTCTCCAAGCTCTCTCTCTCTTTCTATAAACTACTTATTATTTTGGTTTTTGATGAGATGTTTGGAATGGTGATTCTAAGACTTATTTATAGGTAAAGTTCACATCTATTTATATCATCGCATACATTATCTTTTCCTAATTTTTCACCCTTCTACATCATCGCTTACATTATGGTTCACCTACCTCATTCAAGTCAACTTTCATATTACATCATGACTTACATCATGGTTCACCTACCCCATGTAAGTCAACTTTCATATTATATCATAATTTTCATTACATCATTCCTTACATCAGTATGATATAATATTTATTTTTAGAATACTCGATCTTTAAACTATGATAAATTCTTTATGCGATATCTGACTCAAGTAATTCTTGAGGTGATGAATTGCTTCGAATGACATTAATTTTGTAGCGATGACCTTGTTTCGAATAATAGCACTTGATGGGGTCTACATACGCTTTTTCACCAATTTTATTCTGAAAAAAATATAAAAATATAAAATAATTTACTTAATAATAATAAAAATATCAAGAACTAAGTAAGAATTCAAGTTTAAAAAAATAAAATAATTCTATAAAAATAGAGTTATCACACTATCGGTGCTCCGATGATGATTTGGGCTTGGGTTGGTGATAGGGAAGAAGAAGGAGAAGAGGTCGACGCAGAGGAAGCACTATCGGGAAGAGGAAAGAAGATCGATGATAGGGAAGATGAGGAAGTGAAGGTAGGCAATGGTTGATATGGAAGAAGAAGAGGAGGTCGGCGATGGGAAGAAGAAGAAGAGGAGTAAAAATAAAATTATTTTATTTTATTTTAGCATTCCTGTTTTAAGTTTATAAAAAAAAACTTTTAATTTATTTTTTTAATTTTGTTTATAATTCAAGGTTATTATGGTCATTTCGTTATTTGATTAAGGTAGCTATTACAATTAACAGTTTTTAATTAAGAGTGGGTAGCCAAATTATAATAAATAAATAAAATTTACTCCACGGATTGTTTCCAATCAGATGGTTAATTTGTAATTTGGTCTTTAGCAAAATTTAGCACTATTAGAAAAGGTTAATTAGTATCTTCATATTGAGGAAACCTTACACCATCAGTTTCATCGATATCTCCTTCTACAATAATACTCATGACATGATACACTATAAACTCACCCTTTAGTGGAAATAAAATTTTATAGAAAGAAGCAATAATGAGAAAAGAAAGAAATAATACACATTCTTTCATATCATACATATTCACAGCACTTCTGCTTTCATTGACCATTAGAGGAGCTAATAAAATCAAATACCCTATCAATATACAGTGAACAGCCTTTTATCCTGTATTAGTCCAACCAATATAATCATTATAATAAATAAATTATAGAAAGAGAAACCAAATGAATATGAAAAAAAGAAATTTGAACAAAAGTGATAACTCTATTTTTATACAGTTATTTTATCTTTTTAAATTTGAATTCTTGTTTAGTTCTTGATGTTTTTATTATTATTAAGTAAATTATTTCATATTTTTGTATTTTTATTTTCAGAATAAAATTAGTAAAAAAAGAGCATGTGGACCCCACTAAGTACTATTGTTCGAGACAAGATCATCGCTACAAAATAAATATCATTCAAAGTAGTTCATCGCCTCAAGAATTATTCGAATCAGAGATCGCATAAAGAAGTTATCGCAGTTTAAAGATCGAGTATTCTAAAAATAAATATTATGTCATGTTGATGTAAGAAATGATGTAATATAAAAGTTGACCTACATGGAGTAGGTGAAGCATGATATAATCAATGATGTAATATGAAAGTTGACTTGAATGAGGTAGATGAACCATGATGCAAGTGATGATGCAAAAGGGTGAAAAATTAGGAAAAGATGATGCATGCGATGATGTAATTGGAGGTGAACTTTGCCTATAAATGGGCCTTAGAATCACCATTCCAAGCATCTCATCGAAACCAAAACAATAAGTAGTTTAGAAAAGAGAGAGAGAGCTTGGAGAGGAGGAGCGAAGCAGAGGAAGAAATTTCACGGCGAAACTTTAATCCACTAAGTTTTCTTATCTTTTATTATGTTCAATTTTCTAGTCTTTGTAAATTATAATATGGAGTAGATTTATTTTTCTAAGGTTATGATATAGCCTAACTTTGATGTTCCAATCCTTTGTTCAATTTAATTAATGATTTTTTATCTTGATTGATGCATTTAATACTGTGCTTAATGCTTTTAAATAACTGATCACTATTTAGTTGAATTGTTAATCATAATGATAGCGGAAGCTGATTTATGTGTCTAGTTCATTATATTGAATGTTATAAATTACATACAGGATAAGAATATACCTGTATAGTTTGTGTGGTCTATAAAAGAAATCCATAAATCTTAATGAATCCATTAATATTTTAACTTGTATGGGGACATAACAGTTAAGTTTTATAGGGTATTTTCCTTAGACCTCGAGAGGGGCTATGTGAATAATTCAAGGAATCTAGACTAGCAACTGGATAATTAATTTTTGTTAAAAAGAACAAAGGGGAGGAACAAATTAGTTATGATGAAATAAGAACCTTAGAATTTTCATTTATTGAATTACTTTTTATTTATTTACATTTGCATTTAAATTTAGTTGTAATTTTCACCTCCAATTTCGTCTACCAAATAAAAGTTGAGTTATTTTAATTTTGAGCATTAATTAACAATAATCCTCGTGAGACGATACTTTTCTCATAACTTTATTACTTATTCGGCTCGTCCATTTGCGATTTTGCACGACAAAAAGATAAGGAAGAAGGAAAAAAACAATGAAAGAAGTAACCCAAGATCAAATTCAAATTAAAAAAAAAAAAAAAAAACTAGAATTGTGTTTTGAAAATTATGAGAAAAAAATAAAGACAAATTCAAATAGAAAGACAAATTGACGAAACTCAGCAGTGATAAGCATCAGGAATTCATAGCAGAAATGAGTCAATCGAAAACATCTAAGCAAAGTCAAACTCGATAAAAAGGGAATCCAAATCTACTCTAAAACAATCATTTGAAGCGTTGCCTTTTCTCTTGTACCAACAACAGATATCCTTCTTGAAACATGACAACACAACTAGAATTTCGCACATTTTTAAAGACTCTTTACTTCTATAAATACAAGAATGAATGAGAGAAGAAGTAAGAAGAGGTTGAAGAATCAAAGAATCTTTTGGCTATCATAATAACGTGTTAACCAAAACATCGCCACACTGCAATTGCAGTCAATCTCGTGAAGGTCTTTTGCTTTCTTCCTTTCTTTTTCGGTCGTCTGGTTAACTCTCAACCCGCCTATTAAAATGCATTTCAAGGGGAGTGGGAGTTAATATCTCAAAATGCGGTGTCTCAGCTATGCACAGTACCTTACTTCCAAATACAAGCAAAATTTTATTTTTCAATTCCACCATTTAAGGATATCAAAATTTCTAATGCCTCCTCAGAAGATGCCTTGTCGTTTGGCTGACCCGAAGAAGAAAATACAAGACCGTTGGGCTCATTCTGTACTATTTGATCACACTGAACCCTCAAAATTGACAGCAATCAAGGTTCATTATTCTACACATATGTTGATATATTATATTACTTTTTCATGGCTATAAATTAGAACATGGTTAGTTATCTTCTTAGCAGCAAAAACTTTAAATTAAAGTTAACTTCAACAACCTAGCTAGGTAAATAGCAAAATCAATTAGCTTTTGTTTGTTAACAGTTGAAATTATTTTGTATACAGATGGATACCGATACATGATGCTCATCAGGAGGCCTCACAATAGATGAAATGTTGGCTAGTATCGGAGGTTTTTAAGGAGGAAGTGGAATAGTGAGATATCTTAGTGCTTGTGAGAACTGCGATTGGAAGGAATATCTAATAGCACTTGCTGTTCTAGATGGCACGCAACTCAAGTAACATTATCTAACAACACTTGCTGATCCTAGATAGCACGCAACTCAAGTAACATTACCAAATATTACCAAATGGTAACTTCATAGTGTTTGGTGAATGTGATGCCTTTAGCTACAAATACGTTCCATAAGGACAACCAAATCAAATGCGAAAGTCGTCTTCCTTTCGTTGCTCAGAGACACCACCGATAGCTTCTCAAAATGGAAGAATAAATTCTTCAGACTTGAAAACAATTTATACTCATTTGTCCACCTCGTCCCTAATGGCAACATATTTGTTTTCACCAACAACCGTTCCATCTTGCTCAACCCAGTTAATAATAAAGTTATCCGCGAGTACCCTGTTTTGGATGGTGGGTTCGACAGCTACCCTGCAACAGGGATGTCCGTGATTCTCCCAGTAAAACTTGACGCTAACAACACTGCTGCACCAATGACATTTGAAGTCATGGTTTATGGCAGAACATCATGGGATTCGTTTTATTACGTAGTCAAAAGGCAATACCTGCCAGTATTGCAAGACTAAGGAAGAATTAGTCTAATGGATCAAAATCCAGCCCGGACTAAGAAAATTATGCCAACGCCTCGTGTAATGGGAGAGATGAGGCTTCTTCCAAATGGTAATGTTCTTTTTATTAGTGGGGCTAAAACAGGTACGTCAATATAGGTTTATGCTGAGGACCCCAATTTGGCACTAGCTTTATATAAGCCTAATGGATCAGTTGGTTTTAGGTTTCATGAGTTATCTGCTTCAACCATTCCAAGAATGTAAGATTCATTACTAGAGTTATTGCCTGATGGAATAATATTTGTAGCTAGTTATAACACTAATGACGAATATTTATATAATGTCAATTATCCCATTGAACTTAGGGCTGAGAAATTCTCACCTCCTTATCTGGATCCAACATTGGCTGATCTAAGACAGGAAATCATGGTTGATACTACAGATAAGTTTATCCCCTTGGGCCAGAACTTCTTCGTTAAAGTTAGGTCAAAATAGTTAGAATTGACCAAGAATGACGTTCTTAAGGTTACAATGTATGTGCCATATTTTAACACGCATGGGGCGACCATGAATAAAAGGCTCCTTATGGTAGGTGTTGTCGCTGTGGTCAACAATGTTTCGTCAGGAATTCATAACATTACAGCTGTGGCTCCGCCATCCAGTAAAGTTGCTCCTCTTGGTTATTATCTTCTTTTTGTCGTCTACAAGGGAGTCCTAAGTGCTGGTATTTGGATTCAGATCAAGTAAAGCTAATTGGAGCTCTCATTAGTTGTTAACACAATTTCATTTTTGTTTTTCCTTCTTATTCTTTTGTAGTCCACTTCTCAACGAGGAGTGAATGAATTAAAGATTCTTTTATTCATTTTCTTATTTCTCTTAACGATAGACCATGTAGAATACAAGAAGAATTTCAGTTTACTCTTTAATATTTGAGGAAATATATATATTTTTTTCATTAACTATTGATGAAATAAGGTGCATTGTCTCTTACGTTTAAAAAAATAAATCAATTCTGTCTAATCGTCAAATGACCGTTAGTCAAATTTAATGGCTTTAGGGGTATTATTGCATTTAGATATAAATAGAACACGCATTATCACCAAATTAAATTAAATTTTAAAACAAGAAATTAAAAACTTGAAAAAAAAAGCATAAAAATTATAAAAGAAAGAAAAAAAACATAATTGTATTCTTTTTCATCTCTTACTTGTTGTTTATTAGATTTGATTTCATTTTAACCAGATTCATCTCCTTCATAATAACAACCACAAAAAACCATCAAACCATCACAAAACAACACCTACCGTCTCCATCAAACCAAGCCTAGACCCAGCCTTCATCAAGTATGAGTCTCCATCATGCTAGCCTCTACTAACAACTTAGATCGAAGACTATGAACCATTACCATGAATTATGTTCAAAAACCTAGATCGAACTTAGGCAGTCTCTAGCGTGATACCAATTTGGTGTAAAACATCAAATTGTTGTCAAGAATGGCTGCAACATAGACACTAACTTGGTGCCTAACTTCACTCCCAAAAAAAAAAAATTGTGTTTTTACAACAGTTGGACACCAAGTTGGCTAACACCATTTTTTCTTTTGGTGAGCCACGTTTTTTTTTTTTTTTTCAAAATTCCAACATTATCCCCAAATTAATAAATACAACAAATTTTATTATTTTTATATTCTTTAACATATTTAATATATTTATATAATTTGATTAATAATTATAAATAAAAATTAAATTATTATAAAAAATTTATACCGTTGAAAATATTTCATTAAAATCTTTAAAATGAGTATAATATTGAATATATTTTAATATATTTTAAGGTTTTTAATATGTATTATAAGTAATATATTAAGATAATGTTATTTTAAATTATTTAATGTATATAAAAATTTATTATTTTAATAATTACTTGATAAAACTGGTAATATTTTTAATGCAAAAACTTAGGTGGATAAACAATTAGTTGGATAAAAAATTAGTTGGAAAAATGACGTAGATAAACAATTAGTTGGATAAAAATGAATTAAAAAATATTAAGTGACTAAAAAATTAGGTGAAAATATAATGAGAACAATATTTTGTAAAAAATAAAAAAAAATTATGTAAGTATTTAATAATTTTGTAATATATTGTGAATAATTATTTGAGAATAAAATTTTATACTAAATAAATAAATTAATATTGATTAAGGAATTATGTATGGAATATTATGTGAAAATACCTTTTACATCAATTTAGTGTCATGTACATTGAAGTATCAACAAATTTAGTGTTAAAAAATTTGGTGTTAACACTAAAATGATGCCAAATTTGGTGTTGCACATTGGAGTTACTCTTATATGACGATCTGGGTTAGATTTTGAACTTAGATTATCATCTATATAGGCTGGAACAACTTTGAACCTAGATGATGATCCCTTTCGTTGCTATGGACATTAATTTCACTCTTCTTGTCTCTCGAACGCATGAGGTAGTCGTTGCCCTCACTCTCTCTCTCCTCCGCTGATGATTCAACTTTATTTGAGATGCAGATAGAGTTGTTCAAGCTCCAACTTGATTTGTGTTTGGGTTGATCAAAGAAAAAATATATAGAGCCTGGGAGCATATTTAAAAAGTACGAATGTAATAGTAAGGACTTTCAAGTGTATACACTAAGACGGGCCCGAAACAAACTTCCTGAGAGAAGAGTCCCACGCACAAATAGAGAATTATTATAAACTTAATTCATGTAAGTGAAAGGTATGGCTCGAATTTGGCCTCTCAAAAGAGAGATAGATAGGGTGCACCACCCACCATTTGCGTGGTAAAATAATATTTGAAACTAAAATAATAAAGTGAGAGTCAAAATTTTCAAAAGTTGGGGGAGGGTGGTTTGGCGGTGGGGGCGAGCCCCTTGCCTTATTGGTGCCCCGTTTATAAATTTTGACATTACGTGTATTTTAAAATTGAATGTTTAAATCACATTTTCTTATGATAGTATTGCTCCTCTCCATCAAATAAGCTCCTATGATAATAACTCAAAACTTAAATAAATAATCGATATTTATATTTTTATATGTCAGTATATTATTTTCTCCATCTTAAAAAATTAAACATAACTCTTTTTTTCTCAATCCTTAACATTATATAACCATTTATATATTAATATATATTCTCATCCAATTTCTCTATATATATATTCTCATCCATAAATATGATTTCCAACTCATTTTATAAATTTACCCGTAAAAATCAGTCAGAGCTAAAAAAGGCTAACAAAAGGGACATGAAATATTTGTTTTAAAATTTGATGACCTTCCTTGGCCCTGACCGGATATGTTCTTATTTATAAATTTTAACATTAATTAGGTGTATTTTCAAAATTTGATGTTTAAATCTTTTTTGTTTTTTGTTTTTTTGCGATAATATTGCACCTCTCTATCTACATAAGCCCACATGATAATAACTCAAAATTTATATAAATAATCCATATCTATTTTTTCATAGATTAATATACATATTTCTCCGTTTAAAAAAAAATTAACATAGCCCCCATTTTTTTTTCTATTCATTACGTTATATAACCATTTAAATATTAATATTTATTATCATCCATAAATATGATATACAACTCATATTATAAATTTACTCATAAAAAAAGATTTATATATATATATATATGCAGAACATTTGTTTAAAAAAAAAAAAAAAAAAAACTCAGAGTTTAAAAACATACAAGTTGAACATTTGTTAAGAAAGTCAAGTTCGAATTATTGATTATTTTGGATACCAATCTTCAACTTGAAAATATTTTGTACTTATGCTTGTATAATAAAATTCAGAGTTTAAAAACATACAATACTAAAAATAAGATATTTGAAACAAGGAAACAATTGTAACAAATAAGAAGAAACAAATAACATTTAAAACTCATCCTACTCCCTAAAATGAAGGATAGCCTTCTAATTATAGAAATTTTAGGCCTCTCATTATTTGATAAAAAATCATCAATGAAAATGTGATAATTAATACTAGATCGACTTGTAAATAAATGTCTAGCACAACTCTATTTAAAAAATATATAGTCTCACATAACTTTTGTGTGATAGTTGGCAATGTAACAAATATGGGAAGCTTCGACGAAAGTGGTCAAAGGCTACTCGTATAAAGAATTGCTTTCATTAATTTGTTGATGCGGAAGAGAAGATAACAGGATTAAGACAAAAAAATGGACGAGACAGAAGTACCAGAGGAAGCAGAGACAGCCAGACACCGAAGTACTCTTCGCTTCATCCCCATACACATGCACTACGTACGCCAAGGGTCTCCATGATAAATAGTGAATATGACACCCCAAACAAAATGTAGGCAATTATAGGCGGCTATAGCTGGAATTAAGGAATACTACTTGATCTGAACCCACATGCCAACACCTGGGACTTCCTTGTAGACGACGTAAAGAAGATAATAACCAGGAGGAGCAACTTTACCAGATGGCGGAGCCACAGCTACAATGCTATGGGTTCCTGGCCAGACATTATTTTTCACTTCGGCCACACCTAACATAAGGAGCCTTTGATTCATGGAGATACCGTGTGTGGTGAAGGCGGGTGCATACATTGTAACCTTAACAAGAGTCTTCTCTAGACCTGGCTCATTCGATCTGACATTGACGATGAATCTGTTGCCATAGCTGATAACCTTCTCAGAGGTATCCACGACGATTTCCTGTCTTAGAGTAGCCAATGCTGGATCCAAATATGGAGGAGAGAATTTCTCGACCCTAAGCTCGGTGGGGTACTTGACATCATATAAATATCCGTTATTGGTGTTGCTGCCTGCTATAAGAACTTTTCCGTCAGGTAGCAACACAGATGATGAATGATACATCCTTGGAATGGTTGCAGCAGCTAATTCCTGAAATCTAGTACCCCATTTTGCTTTGGTCTTATATAAAACAGGGACAAAATTGGGTTCCTCAGCATCACCCCATGCTGATGTACCTGTTTTTGCACCATTAATCATTAAAACATCTCCAGTTGGAAGAATTGTCATGTCTCCCATTACACGAGGTGATGGCATCACTTCTCTCTTCCAAAATGCATTTTTCTTGGTAATTCTAATTCTTCCGCAGTCTTTCAATGCTGGAAGGAGTTGCTTTTTAGTCTCTGCATAATAGAAGGCATCCCATTGTGCTCCACCACAAACCAGAACTTCAGCGGGGATTTGTGGAGCGTTTTGAACATAAAGTTTTATTGGGAGAAGAACGGACATTCCTGATGCAGGGTAGTTGCGGGAGCCACCAGGGAGGACAGGGAGCTCACGAACAACTCTATTAGTAGTTGGGTCAAACAAGATGGACCGGTTGTTTGCAAAAATGAAGAGGCTGCCATCAGTTGAGAGGTGAACAAATGGGTATAAATTGTTTTCCAATTTGAAGAAATTATTTTGTCCTAATTGGAGGTTATCGCTGGTGTCTCTGAGGAAGGGGAGGAAAGTAGCTTTCTTGTTATTGGGTTGTCCTTCTCGGGGAATGTATTCCCAGCTGAAAGCATCACGGCCACCAAGCACGATGAAGTTACCATCTGGTAATGTTACTTGTGTTGCGTACCATCTAGGCTCCGCAAGAGCTGTTGGGTTTTCCTCCCAGTCGCAGTCTTTGCAAGTGCCAAGATATCTCACAGTGTTTGCACCTGCTCTGAAACCTCCGGTGCTAACCAAGTTTCCATCCACTGTCAGGCCGCCTGATGAGCACCATGTATCTGTTTCAATCTGTTATACGTATGGAAAGTTAGCAAAGACAGACACAGGTTAATATTTTTTTTGGATATCATCACCTCTTTTATGTTAAAAAAATGTGGTTGAGTAATATTATTTTTCATTTTAAGAGGTTTTTCGGATTTTTTTTTTTCATATTTTTTAATGCAAAAATCACTGAAAACAATTTCATTTGCCTGTGATCAAAGAGATGTAAAATTAATTAACCTTGAGTGCACTCAATTCTGAGGTTTCGATGTCAAATAGTACAGAATGGCACCAACAGTCTTGTATTTTGTTCACGGGATCAACCATATGACAAGGCATCTTCTGAGGAGGCAATGGAAATTTTGATACTCTCCAGATGGTGGCATCGTACATTAAAACCTTATTAATTTTTGGAAGTAAAATTGCATGCATAGCCGATACACCAGAATTTTGTGACACAAGCTCCCATTTCCCAGTATAGTTTGTTGCAATCCCTACGTTCTGGCGGCCCACAGGCTTATTGTTTTGTGCTCTCCCGGAAACTAAAAGGAGAGGAAGAATGCAAAGGACTTTGATGAACATGGCTGCCATTATAGGATGTTTTTTGTTTCTGCTAACACCTCTTGTGTTGGCAGAAGCCTTTTTTTTGACTTCTGAAGCTCTCTGGCTTCGTCTCTCATTCGCTCTCCTCGTCTCTCCATGAATTTAAGGATTCTACAGTTGGTTGAAGAATGTTCTAAATTGGAGTTTTGTTCCTGTTTTTCAGGAAACTTACTGGGTGGTGGTGGTGGTTCCAAGGAAAAATATGACATGGCAGGTGAAATATCGAAGGATTTCGCTTTGACCAGAAAGTAGTTTCTGTTTTATGGTTCTAATAAATTGTTTTTCAAGTTTTCCTATATATCCACACAAATTTTTCCCTTTTTTTTTGAAAAAAAAAAAAAAAAAAAACCCATTTTAGGATATGTTGGAAAACATTAGTTAATCCAATATTATATTATAGTAAGTTACATTAATAATATATGCACCTTTTAGGGTATATCTAATACTTAAAACCTATTATGATATATATATATATATATATATCCACTTTAAAGCAAAATCTATTATATATATATACATGTATGTATGTATGTATGTATAAGATGTGCTTAATTTATTCAGTGCTTGGCTTTTTATAAATTATTTTATCTCTTTTTAACTTCAATTTGGAATTTTCTTATTAGTGTGAGGAGTACCTTACTAGACCAACTTTGATAAGATTCATATAACTCCTGTTTTTATTTTATTTTATTTTAAATTTGGGTTGTTATAAGAGAGATTTAGAATTTAATTACTAGTAACTATTGGTGCAAGTATGTCGATGATTTTCTTCTTTCTTTTCTCTTTTAACTACAATTTTGGAGACATTAGGAAGAGGGTATGATTTATGCTTACAACCTCATTAATATTTGTTATTTCAACCTCCTCGATACAGTAATTTGAATTAGTATGCACATCTTAGGATATAAGATTAATATACCAATTAGGGACGGTCATTCCATCCGCAAATCATGGATGCCCATCAACGATGGACGGATGTAGATTTGACTAGGCAAGTGTGGATATGAATTTTTTGAGAGAAAGGATATTTGCACCTCACTAATGTTGTATTTACACTCCTTTATTACACACACCCCATTAAAGATTATATATATTATAATTATAAATTATAATTATAAGTGAATCTACAATATACAATATTAGAGAGGTGTAAATACCGACACTCATTTTTAAATCCAAAGGGGGTTAAAGTGGGTTTGGGACAGACGTAGTGCAAAAATTGCACCCTCGCCCAAATATACAAACCCATAATATGTCAAACATAATATAATATATTTTTCTGAGGAAAAAAAAAATCTAGAATCAGATATGTGATTTATTTTGGAAAATGGTAATTTATCTAATTGTGAGAAATCATTGCAGTATTACAAATTATCTAAATTCTTATATTAACAAATTATGAATGATGACCTAATTGTATTCTTTTTTTTTTTTTTTTTGAAATAAAATTGTGTTCTATTTGATTGTGGAGAAGATAAGAAAACTTTTGTATTTTATTTTGTGTTTTATTTAAATGTATTAAAACATTTATTTGTTAAGTAATGAATTTATGGATTTTAAAATGAAATTTATGAATTTAAAGACCAATAACAAAAACTGCTCTACTTTCCTAGATTTCATACAAAATTTTGATAAAACCCATGTGAAATCCCTAAACTCTATCAAAATCTATAATTAAAAAATTAAAAAAAAAAAAAAAAAAAAAAGATAACCATCAAACTCCAACAAATTTTAGATTAAATACATTCACCTAAATTTGAGATTTATTATATTGGAGTTGGCAGTTGGAACTCAAACTTGATAACGGATTTAAATTTTTTTATTTTAAGATTTATGATGTTGAAATTTAAACTTTATCGGATTTATTATGTTGAAACATATACACTAGAATATAAAGTTTAATTGTATTGTGTTTTGTTATTATTGATAGGATTTCAAAATGATTTAAATTTTCGTTATTCGTTCTATTTTAGGGTATTATTTAATTGTAAATTGATTTTAAAAATTATTTATAAAATTTCACAACTTACGTGTGGATTTATCTGGAATTTATAGGTGCAATTGTGGATACAAAAGAATTTTGCGAAGTCTAATATGAATTTCAACATACCCGTTTGAACTTACTCCTCCACCATCACTTGTAATGCAGATACATAATAAAATATTGAATACATACTAGATACTCTTAGGCCATGTTTGTTGTCTGGGTTTGGACTGGGTTTGGATAAAATTTAGTCCAAACCCATGTTTGGTAAAGACATGGGATTGGAAAAACTAATCCCAAGTGACTTTTTTAACCCAGTGTGGTGGGTTAAATGAAACCCACCCACACAGCCGGGATAAACTAATCTCATCTTCCTCAACCATTTTTTTTTTCTTGAAACTCATTTTTGCAGCCATGGAAGAAGAACGAGAAGAAGAATCGATCGACGGCGAGAGACTGGAGGCGGTGTGTGCAGTCAACGTCGGTCGGCGGTGATAAAAGAAATCGATCGGCGGCGCTGGATGATCGAAGGGGGCTGAAGAATCGATCGACGCTGACGAAGAAGAACCCATCGACGGCACTGGACGATCGACGGCGTTGGAGAACCGATCGACGCTGACGAAGAAGAATCCATCGACGGCACTGGACGATCGACGACGCTGGAGAACCGATCGACGCTGAGGAAGAAGAATCCATCGACGGCACTGGACGATCGACGGCGCTGGAGAACCGATCGGTGGCACTGATGAAGAAGAATCGATCGACGGCGGCGCTGGTGAGACGTGGAGGTGGAGGCTGCGGCGGACCGGTGGTGACAAACTGGGCTCCTCCAACAATTTTTTTATTTTTTTAAATAGCTATCTATTTATTTTTAAAAATAATTTAATTATTTAAATTTAATTTTATCCAATCCCATATTGAACCAAACACATCACAACATTAATCTATCCAATCCTATACTATCCCAAACATATACACAATATTAATTTATCCAATCCTATCCAATCCAATCCGATCCCATCCGATCTCATGAAAATAATCCAATCCAATCCCGCGTACCAAACGAGGCCTTAGTGTATAATATATAGAATGAATAATTAATCTAAATAAAAGGAAAAAAGAAGATTAGAACTCATTTAGCTTTAGGTTTTGACACTATATTGATTATCATTAAATTCCAAAAATTTATGATTATAAAATAGCATTAAATTATAATATTTAAAATTGAGGCCGATGAAATATAAGATATATTAACATGGATCATCTATGCAACTGCAAGTAATATATACCCAATGCCCAACAGCCAACGGCGCTTGAAGGCCCTAGACGGTACTTAACAGAACAATTGAAGAGATCATTTATTGCCTTGTGATTGAAGGTACTCAACATGTACAGATGACAATTGACATTGCCTGATGGTAGGCCCAAGGGAAGTCTGGCAAATCCAACAACTTCTTAGGAGAATAATCTATACACTATTTGTCCACCTCTCCCCTGATGGTAAACTCGAGCGTTTTCACTTGGATGCAAACCAAGCAGAGCCGGTTTATGAGTTGCTGCTTGCTCTGACTTAATTTGGTGTTTTTTTTTATTTTCTTGTATAGAACTTTTGAGTGCTTTATAGGATGTGGAAGCATATATAAGTTGAGAATTAATTTCCCCTTTCGAAAAAAACAGAAAGTTAGTCTCTATTGTTCGCTTTTAAATTAAAATGGGAACCAACACTGTCTAATCCAATTTTAAAACTCTGCACGTCCACGCAGAAAGAAAGTGTCTTGTACTCTTGTTGTCCATGAGGACCAGCCAATAGTCTCACGCACGACATTCTCCATCACCAAATTCAACCGCTGCCCAGCTGTGATCCACTCGTCGCCGGCCCATTATTCAACAACACACATCAGCGTTAATAGCTTATGCCAGCAAATTATGATGCAGTTGATGACATACATGCATATACGTATATGGGTGGAACTGGGAAACTAAAATCGGGGGCGCCCTATATGCCTAATAAATTATCTGTAATATGTATGATACTAAAGTATACAATATGTATGATAATAGAGTACTCTGAATTCTTCATAATTTAGAGTTACAATTACAAAACATCTCAAATTAACATGTGTTAATGATCCTTCTCATATAAGGTAAAAGATGAAATTAAGAATTACACCTGATAACCCTAATAAAATATTCAGCTTTTCGTGTTACAAGCTCAAAATAATTAATCCTAGAAAACCAACCGACGGTGGGATGTAGAAGAAAAAAAAAGTAAATAAAAACAAAAAGAAAGAAATTACACACTTTAGAAATTGTCTATAGATAAAACCATGAAAATTCAATCAAAATCAATTGCTTCATTATTAGTACAAAGGAAATGACATGAGTGTATCATGTCTACAAAATAAGTGTGAATTAATAATGTTTAGTTTAATTTACTGGAAAGTGAGATGCCATTAAATTACCATCAGAATAAAACACATATTTTTCAATACTTATTTTATCAGAAAAATTATCGTTTATAATATCAGAATAATATATTTTAAACAGAATCCATATTTATCTAAAAAACTATTACTATTTATATTTTTTCCTTAAAAACTCCCTCCACAAGCTTTCCCAGTATCATTAATTACATCATAATTCGTAGGAATTAATGATTACAAATTTTAAATTATTTTTTTCTTGATAAAATTAACATCGACTCAAACTTCAATCTAATCTGCGCTTAACAAGGGAAGGAGTTTTCTGGCCTCTGTTTTGAAATAATCTATCTTTCTTAACTAGGTGTTAAATAATTTTGCAGACTTTTTTAAATTTAATTTGATTTTTCTCTCTCCATTGGAGGTTAAGGTCAACAGCTTTTATAATTAAATTTTAATAATGAAAACCGTCGACGCAAGGCTTCATCTTACCGGACATGTTTGCAGGACATGAAGGCTAAAGCTATATAGAGCCCTCAAAATCCTTCACAGAGTTAGCACAACAAACAGGTCTGTCTTCATTGGGGTTGAGATGGCAGTTTTAAAAACATTATTGATGATCCTATTTTTCACTGCAATTGCATTTCATCACAATGTGGTTAATGCCACTATTTCCAAGAGCATGTATATTAACTGGGGTGCACATCATTCTGCAATCACGGGTGACGATCTTCAACTTGTGTTGGATCAAAGTTCAGGTGTGCTCCATCAGCTTATCTCCTACTGTTATTATCTTTTTCCAATAAATTGCATTAAAGGCGAACAAATCAATTAATTAAAATCATTTCTCTTAGCCCGTTGAAACAATTATGTCGCCTTTGGTTTTCAGGTTCTGGAGCTCAATCAAAGAGATCATTCTTATTTGGAAGCATTGAAATGATAATCAAATTAGTACCTGGGAACTCCGCTGGAACAGTCACAGCCTACTATGTAAGAGCATTTATTTAAGGAACACAAGTTCTTATCTAATGTGAATACTGCTTCTTATCTTTGTTGATCAAGCTTTGACACAAATTACCATCGTAACATACTAAAAACTTCTCTCAATAACCAATATCAAATGACGAAGTTTCGATACATAGGCCTGTATCAACATCTCAGGATCACACCAAAGAAGAAGAAGATAACAATCATAATATATTATCGGTATTAATGCTAATTCTGCATTATCGTATCTGTGCAGGTCTCCTCTACTGGCAGCAACCATGATGAAATAGACTTCGAGTTCCTAGGAAACATTTCTGGACAACCATATATCATCCACACAAATATCTATACTCAAGGAAATGGAAGCAAAGAGCAGCAATTCTACCCCTGGTTTGACCCAACTGCTGATTTCCACAACTACACCATACAGTGGAACCCAACAGAAGTTCTGTAAGTGACTCCCAAAGTACCTGTCTTCTTTTCTTCTAAAACATCATTACTTGAATCTTTCTCACAGCAGGACAATTTAACTAACGAAACGAAAAAATAATAACAATACATACGTATATTCTATACACTTTTTTCAAGTTCACCCAGCAAATTGCGAACAGGTCACTTAGCAACAGAAATTCAGCTTTGTATCATTCATTGAAACTTATCGTCATCTTCCCACTTATTTAACCATTATAATCCAACTCATTCTCTAATATTCAACCGAACAAGGAGCAACACTATAGCTAAATCGTCAATTTTTCAATGCAATTTCAGGTGGTATGTCGACAGTCTGCCAATTCGTGTTTTCAGGAACTATGAGAAAGAAGGGATTGCCTATCCCAACAAGCAGGGAATGAGGACATACACCAGCTTATGGAATGCCGATAACTGGGCAACTAGAGGTGGACTTGTTAAGATAGACTGGAACAGTGCACCGTTCATAGCAAAATTACGCAGATTCAGGCCAAGAGCTTGCAAGTGGGATGGACCGGTCAGCACTAGTCAATGTGCTGCTGAAACCCCAGCCAACTGGTGGACCTCCCCAGTGCACAGCCGTTTGAGCGATGCCAAGATGGGTCAGTTGAAGTGGGTGAGAGATAACTACATGATCTATGACTACTGCAAAGACACTAAAAGGTTCAATGGACAACTACCTCCTGAATGTTTCTGGGAACAGTTCTAATTAACATGAAAGAACCCCTGTTGATTTCTCACGAGAGAAACATTTGGGCAACCCCATCATTTATATATATATATATTTTTTTTTTCTGGGTGATTAATTCTGATATGGCTTTTCTTGTTTCAATCGTTTTGATTAAATTCTTTTTCTTTATCTCCAATTGTAGCGAATTGTATACTTCAACTCTCATTGAATGACATGATTTTGTTCAAGCATCCAACCCACGAAATACTCTGATAAACTAGTAGCATAGCAAATCTACAAAAAGAAAAATAAGCACACACACGCCGTAGGTGCTTTTGTATTTTCTCAACAAGGATAAAACACAAGAATAACAGATTCTTAATTCAATTCTATAAAGGATTGAAATTGTGATGTTGATTTTAGAGTTAACATATTCTTTTGGACCTTCCTTACAATTTAGATCCTATTTTTGGATACAACAATCTTATATAAAATATGTAGACTCTAACAAAATCTATCATTTTAAAAGATCCACTAAACTCTAACGAATTCTAAATTAAATATAGTCACCTTAGTTTGGGATTTATTATGTTGGAGTTGGAGGTTGAAACTCCAATTTGGTAATGGATTTAATTTTTTTATTTAAGATTTATGATATTAGAATTTAAACTTTATCATATTTATTATGTTGAAACATATTTGTTGGAATATAAAGTTTAATTGTATTGTGTTTTATTATTGTTGTTAGGAGTTCAAAATGGTTTAAATCTTGTTTTTGATTATTTGGTTTTATCTTAGGATATTATTTAATCATAAATTGATTTTAAAAGGATAACTTCCACTTTAATTCCTAATTTTTAGTGTAATATTATTTTTTTACTCACTAATATGTTTTTATTAGTTCTCATCACCTTTAACGTTTTAAAAATTTATCAAATTGATCTCTCTAACAAAAAAGCTAACAATCAAGTAGTCCACCATCGCATAATATAAAAAATGACTTAAATACCCTTAATCGTTTTATTTTTATTTAATTAAATTAAAAAATTAAAAAAGAAAAAAAAACTAAAAAAATCTCAACAAAACTTTAAGAAATTAAAAACATTAAACTTAAAAAAAAAAAAAAAAAAAGTTGAAATTTCTATCATCCATTACGGTTATGGACCGTATAGATTGTGTAAACAAATTTAAAAAATTAAATTCAAAACCACGTAGGAAATTGTTTATAATTGACATGAACAAGTCACTTGTGCTGTCATTTTGGATGAATTTTAAGATTAATAAATAGCAAATGATACTTTCAAGAGCTCACACCAAGATGGGAGGTTTAGTTTATACTTGTTTTGTACTTGATCAGAGGCAGAGTGCTAAAACCATATAATTAATAAAAAAAAAATGTAATTGTAATAAACTATGCATAAACTTAATTCACGTAATTAACACATAAAAGAATCTGCTGCTAAATATAGAAGAGAAGTACATGCAATAACAGGATTATAAATTAAAAAGAAAAAAAACAAACAGTTGTAAAGCCCAAAGGAAGTAGAGACAGCCAGACACCGAAGTACTTTGCTTCATCCCCATGCACATGCACTACGTACGCCAAAGCTCTCCATGATAAATACTGAATATGACACCCCAAACAAAATGTAGGCAATTATAGGCGGCTATAGCTGGAATTAAGGAATGCTACTTGATCTGAACCCACATGCCAACACTTGGGACGTCCTTGTAGACGACGTAAAGAAGATAATAACCAGGAGGAGCAACTTTACCAGATGGCGGAGCCACAGCTACGATGCTATGGGTTCCTGGCCAGACGTTATTCTTCACTTCGGCCACACCTAACATAAGGAGCCTTTGATTCATGGAGATACCGTGTGTGGTGAAGGCGGGTGCATACATTGTAACCTTAACAAGAGTCTTCTCTAGACATGGCTCATTTGATCTGACATTGACGATGAATCTGTTGCCATAGCTGATAACCTTCTCAGAGGTATCCACGACGATTTCCTGTCTTAGAGCAGCCAATGCTGGATCCAAATAAGGAGGAGAGAATTTCTCGACCCTCAGCTCAGTGGGGTACTTGACATCATATAAATATCCGTTATTAGTGTTGCTACCTGCTATAAGAACTTTTCCATCTGGCAGCAAGACAGATGATGAATGATACATTCTTGGAATGGTTGCAGCAGCTAATTCCTGAAATCTGGTACCCCTTTTTGCTTTGGTCTTATATAAAACTGGTACGTAATTGGGTTCCTCAGCATCACCCCATGCTGATGTACCTGTTTTTGCACCATTAATCATTAAAACATCTCCAGTTGGAAGAATTGTCATGTCTCCCATTACGCGAGGTGATGGCATCACTTCCCTCTTCCAAAATGCATTTTTCTTGGTAATGCTAATTCTTCCGCAGTCTTTCAATGCTGGAAGGAGTTGCTTTTTAGTCTCTGCGTAATAGAAGGCATCCCATTGTGCTCCACCACAAACCAGAACTTCAGTGGGGATTTGTGGAGCGTTTTGAACATAAAGTTTTATTGGGAGAAGCACAGACATTCCTGATGCAGGATAGTTGCGGGAGCCACCAGGGAGAATAGGGAGCTCACGAACAACTCTATTAGTAGTTGGGTCAAACAAGATGGACCGGTTGTTTGCAAAAATGAAGAGGCTGCCATCAGTTGAGAGGTGAACAAATGGGTATAAATTGTTTTCCAATTTGAAGAAATTATTTTGTCCTAATTGGAGGTTATCGCTGGTGTCTCTGAGGAAGGGGAGGAAAATAGCTTTCTTGTTATTGGGTTGTCCTTCTCGGGGAATGTATTCCCAGCTGAAAGCATCACGGCCACCAAGCACGATGAAGTTACCGTCTGGTAATGTTACTTGTGTGGCGTACCATCTAGGCTCTGCAAGAGCTGTTGGGTTTTCCTCCCAGTCGCAGTCTTTGCAAGTGCCAAGATATCTCACAGTGTTTGCACCTGCTCTGAAACCTCCGGTGCTAACCAAGTTTCCATCCACTGTCAGGCCGCCTGATGAGCACCACGTATCTGTTTCAATCTGTTATACGTATGGAAAGTTAGCAAAGACAGACACAGGTAAATATTTTTTAGGGATATTATCACCTCTTTTATGTTAAAAATATGTGGTTGAGTAATATTATTTTTCATTTTAAGAGGTTTTACGGATTTTTTTTTTCATATTTTTTAATGCAAAAATCACTGAAAACAATTTCATTTGCTTGTGATCAAAGAGATGTAAAATTAGTGAACCTTGAGTGCACTCAATTCTGAGGTTTCGATGTCAAATAGTACAGAATGGCACCAACAGTCTTGTATTTTGTTCACGGGATCAACCATATGACAAGGCATCTTCTGAGGAGGCAATGGAAATTTTGATACTCTCCAGATGGTGGCATCGTACATTAAAACCTTATTAATTTTTGGAAGTAAAATTGCATGCATAGCGGAGACACCAGAATTTTGTGACGCAAGCTCCCATTTCCCAGTATAGTTTGTTGCAATCCCTACGTTCTGGCGGCCCACAGGCTTATTGTTTTGTGCGCTCCCGGAAACTAAAAGGAGAGGAAGAATGCAAAGGACTTTGATGAACATGGCTGCCATTATAGGATGTTTTTGGTTTCTGCTAACACCTCTTGTGTTGGCAGAAGCCTTTTTTTTTACTTCTGCAGCTCTCTGGCTTCGTCTCTCATTCGCTCTCCTCGTCTCTCCATGAATTTAAGGATTCTACAGTTGGTTGAAGAATGTTCTAAATTAGAGTTTTGTTCCTGTTTTTCAGGAAACTTATTGGGTGGTGGTGGTGGTTCCAAGGAAAAATATGACATGGCAGGTGAAATATTGAAGGATTTCGCTTTAGCCAGAATGCATTTCTTTTTTATGGTTCTAATAAATTGTTTTTCAAGTTTTCGTGTATATCCGTACAGATATTTCCCCATTTTTTGGAAAAAATAAAAAACCATTTTAGGATATGTTGGAAAATATTAATTTATCCAATATTATAATTTAGTAATTTACATTGATAATATGCATCTTTTAGGGTATATCTAATACTTACAAACCTATTGTGATATATATCTACTTTAAAGCAAAACCTATTTACATATTTGTATCCAAAACCAAAAGAAAAAATTTGTTTTTACCCATTTTCTATAATTTTTTTGTTTAACCCTTCAAACAAACTATTTTCAACCTATACCCAAGTTTATCAAAATACCCACATATATATATATTGAAAAAAAACACATAGATATATATTGAAAAAAAAAAAAAAATCATTATGCAGCAACATCTGAAGCAATTACATCGAAAATGAAAGGAGGGCTATCATCCCACCCGCTGAAGCCTGACATGGAACCACTAGCTTTAGCTAAACCATGAGCTACTCTGCTCACAAATCTCCTAACCCATATAAAATTCAAATTGATTATATCAGAAGCTAAACATAAACAATCCTCAATAATTAAGCCACGGCCAGAATTATCATGCAATGGTTTTTGAAGAGTTTGGAACGGAACACATTGAGGGCATCCATTTCAAATATAACATGGTCTAAATGTTTACTCTTGATCCAACTGAGAGCTTCCCCAACTCCCATAGCCTCCGCCACCTTAGGTTCAACCCGACCACCACAAGGGCCGTTCTTAGCAGCCACAAAACATTCATAAGCATTTCTCATGATCATACCAAAACCTATCTTATTCACATTGCTGAATATTGCAACATCAACATTTAATTTGAAGTATCCTTGAGGAAGTTTAATCCAGCAAGCAGCACCACTATCAATGCCACCATACTTCGAACCAGTCATCTCAAGCTTACACTGAGCTTCTTTCCATTGAAATACTATGCTCCTGCAAAATTCACCACCTGCTTGTAGTATATTGCCGAGCATTCCAAACAAGTTATTTCTGCACCTCTAGAGAGCCCAACTATATAACTTTTTTTTCTGGGTGAGTAATTCAAATATGGCTCCTCTTGTTTCAATCATTTTTAATAAATTCTTTTTCTTCATCTCCATTTGTACCAAATTGTACCTTTGTACTTCAATTCTCATGGAATGAGATGATTTTGTTCAAGCATCCAACCCACGACATACTCGGATAAACTAGTAGCATAGCAAATCTACCAAAAGAAAAATAAGCACACACACGCCGCAAGTGCTTTTGATTTTCTTAACAAGGACAAAACACAAGATAACAGATTCTTAATTCAATCTTACAAAAGGAATTGTGACGTTGATTTTGAGGTAAGTTAGTGACAACATTTATTTAAAAAAAAAAAAAAAGTCGTACGCGACACCAGGCAACACATGAATTTATACAAACAAAACTATTAAATACAACAGTGTGTTATGTTCCAGTTTCCCCAAAAAAAAAAAAAAGGGTGTTATGTTCCTTATACACTGAACATCGTCAAGAAAACAACACAAACGAATCAAAAAGAAGAAACAGATCTAAGAAGAAATACAAAGCCAGACACCGAAAACAATAAATCCAGTACCCAGCAAGGAAAGGCGGAGGCGGGTCTCCTCCCCCAATAGGATCCCAAACAAGGCGGTAGCAGCAAAGGTCGTGGCGTTGGTGACAGGGACGGCAAGCGAGATCGGGGCGTGACTGAGAATGGCGAAGAAGGTGGCAGAGGCGGAGAGGTTGAGCAAGAAAGGGACCGAGTATTGCCAGATTAGGAGGAGACGGAACCAGCTTTTCAGACAAGTGAAGAGTTTGTGGTGGAGGAGGATTTTTTGTGGGTTCGGTGGAGAGGAGGATGAAGATGAGCTCTTCATGGATTGATCCCAGATGAGGGCTCCGCGTCGCATGAGTGCGTTAGTGGCGCCCCAAACTAGGCCCACTGCTACCATCTTCTCTACGTCGCCCATCATCGCTCTCTGATCTACTAATTTCTCTGATTCACGAGTTCACGCTCCACCTCCGGAATCCGGGGATTTCTAACACGCCCAACAGTTTCTTCTGTAAAACTACGCCGTTTAAAACACAGAATTCGACGCACCAAGATACATGTATCCGTCCGTTATCTTTTTTTTTTTGTCAGAGAATGATGTTCATTATCATTTTAGTCCCTTATGTTTTTCAAATTATCATTATTTTGTTTCCTAACAGTGGGTCCGGACTGAAAGTTTTAAGAGTAGGATAAACTACCTTAGTCTTCCAATATATCCAAGAATAAATTTTATTGAATTTGAATATAAATATAATTAAAATTGCGATTATTATCTTTGAAAAGTTTTCTTTCTCCTCGTAATAGGTATAATTTCCACTTTGTTTTTGTTATATAACCAGCAAATCTAAGTAGTCTTTGATGGTTTTCGTTTTATTGTATGATGCAAATATTTTCATTTGAGATTGTATTGTTCTTGAAATTATAAGAAAAAGATGTTAGTGGTAGACAACTTTGTCAACTTAATGATTCTATTAATGATGTTGGCTTCAATGTAGTTTAAAAAAAAAAGAGTTTGATTAGCCTACTCAACCATTGATACTACCTATAAACAGTAACTATCGAATTGACTATAGTAACTATCAAATTGACTTCAATAATTATTCTTACAACTAATTTAAGAATAATAATTTCTAGATAACATTAGTGGTTGAATAAAATAACTAAACCCTAAAAAATAGTATTAATATGTACCTCAAGACATAGGTTAGCACTTTAAAAATTGTGAGTGGACCTATAAAAAATCAATAAATGAATTATTTTGATACTATTTCTTTTTCCTGTTATTTTTCTTATATTTGTTCATTACTTGGTTGTGAGTATTAACTAAAGTCCTAAGACAAAGATTAATCTTTCAATAAAAGCCATATAAGTCACTTTCTTGAAATGAAATGTATATTTAATGCTACTTTATTCAAACTATATTTATAGACACCTTTCATTTAAGTTTCTCACTCTTTCGTAAATAATAATTTTTAGTGATTTGGCAAGTAGTATAGTTATAAACTTCTTTCATCGTGATCTTCTCAAGAATATGAGTTCTACACCACATTTCCCCATGATTAGTAGGTTTTCCCCCCACCTATTGTGGGTTATCCCCTACTCAATGTGGATTGCTCCCTCTTGCTTTGGAACTGTTTTCAAAGCCACGCTACTAAAGTCTGATCCCATTTGATTTTAACTATTGTTATGGGTAAAATAGCGATCAGAATACTCAAGCTCAGACGGATCTACAGTGCAGACCCAATGGCCCAGAAGCTCAATTATTCGCCATCATTTCGGTCTATTTTCCTAGAAGAGGGGCCCGTTAGTGGGCGCTTGTTGTGGCCGCTGACCGCTACCACCCATTCTGACCGCAGACCGTTTGTTCCACAAAACTGGCTGTGACTGCTATATTCTCCATCATTCAGATCGTCGTGTTCTCCTTCAACTTTATTTGCTGAGATTGATCGCTGGTCCTTGTCATTGGCCGATGGCTCTCATCCCTCAGACTCGCTCGCCAGAATATCCGCCATCCGTGACAGCTAAGCCTGCTCGCTATATTTTCGCCATGATTGACCGCCTGTCTGGCCGCTATACTTGTCCGATGGGAGCATCCGCCAAGAGGAACCATCCATCAGAGATGACCAACAAGCTATTCTAGTCCAGAGTTATCTATCTGAACTGATCGCTGAGTTCTGAGCGTGGCCGCGTTCCGATTCCCTCGTTCATGGCATCACTCGCCTTACCGCCATATCCAACTACGGACATACCGGCTCATAACCCACCTCCTCAATCCTCCCGAAAGATAGTGTTCCAAGACCCTCTTGTTCCCCCGCCTGATTCGATGTTCTATCTGCTGGAAGATCCGTCTCCGCCTCGCATCTGGAAGTCCCACGTCAGCAGAAGTCAACAGCGCCATGCAGAGTGCAGTTCCGAGGCTTGCCATGCACGCTACGTCTGGTAGAAGCTGTGATCTCGACCTCGACAACCCATCATTGCGTATCCGACCCGGTCAGCAAGAATCTTCTTCTGGGCAGACCTCGGATGCGACGGATTCGACCGCATTTAATGAGTTTTCGGCCTCATTTAATGCACTGTCAGTCGTGTTAATTGGGATTCCGGCGCATTAAATGCTGTCTGTCAGTGTAATTGTAGTTAATTGTTTGCTTTTGTCTTATTCTTTTTACTGTAGCTTGTCCCCTTCCTCTATAAAAGGGAACGATTTTCACTGTAAAAGAGATTCAATCTCTGAGTGTCGTTACTCTGCCTAAATAGTGAGAGAGTGAACAGTAGACGTAGGCATCTTTTTGGGCCGAACCACTCTAAAAATCTTCTGTGTCTTCTCCTCCTCGCCTCTAACCTCTCCTTCTCATTCTCCTTGTTCTTCATGCAACCCATTAACCGTACGAAACTGTGAGCTTGGGCCCTAAAACAACCTCGTTGGCTAAGGGAACTTTTTCCTGACGTTAACAACTATCATTTGGACTAGTATCAGTACTAAAAAAAATAATATTTTTTATAATTTCCCTATTTTGAGTTTTCTTGTCCTTATTTTCGAAGGCCATTTATAAAGTTATGCAAAAGCATGGATTGCTATGTACTGTGCGTTAACATATTGCTTCATAGTTTAAATGGTTAATATAATTTCTCTTCTTATATATAAGAAGGATTTTAGTTGTATTGTGTTTATTTACCATGTGTTGGGAGCTTTCTTTCTTTGTTGCGAGAATTAATATCTTTTAGATATGTGAATAGATTCTCGAATTGCGTGTTAATTTGAGTGCTTATAATAAATTTTGCTAATTATTCAAAAGAACTTAGAGGGGGTGAATAGGTTGTCATCAAATTTTTTCTCCAAATAAAAAGGAATTAAGGGTTAATTGCTAAAGCATGCTTATTTATAGCGTAATTGTGATCAAAACGTTTTTTTTTTTTTTTTACCCAAAATAACAGGAAAATGTATTTGATCATGTTGACCAACATTTGGTACGGTCGACTTAAAAAGTGAAGGGTAGAAACACCATTTTATTTGAAACGAAATTATTCATAATAATTCAATTTCAATAAAAAACAAAAACAACAACCAAAATGCGAGATTTTGACTACTTTAAGTTGAAAGTATAAATGTTTTTGAAATATTACTTTTAAAATTTTCTCTAAAATTAAAATGATTCAAGGCTATAATGATATCATAATGGCCATATATTATCCACAATAATTAGGACAAAGAAGAGCAATCACTCACCCGCCACTAAATGGCCATTGTTTCAACCTGTCACAGGCCTCGTTACACGGCTCAATACAAATTCTATGTCCATGCGCTCGTGGTTCCGTCAATTTGGGGACAGCGACCATTCTTTCTTCGTGTCCTGCCATTTAATGTGAGAATCATTTTCATTTTCCTATTTAATAATTGATGAATTCTCATTTTTTCTACTATTATTTGAGAAATCATTAAAAAAAAAAACTCTTACTTGTTAGAAAAGTTGTCTTCTAAAATATGATAGTTTGGGGTTTTTTTTTTTTTACGTTTTCGTGAAAAAAAAAAAAGATTTATCAATCATTAGATAGAAAAATGAAAACAACTTTTTCATGCGAACAACTTCCGTTCCGTGTTTTATTTAAGTTGATATTGGATGATTCATAAGTTACATAGGTTGAATCGAAATCAATCGCTATATGCGGTTATAAATCTATTTTTGTAACGAGAGATAATTACACACAAAATAACGAGAAAAAACTACCCGCACACAGAGATATAGTTAGGATTCAATGTCAGGGTAGGTTAGAAAAATTTTTCTTAATTGAATATAGTTGCATGATTAAATTTCTTGGATGTATTTTAAATCTTATTAACTGACAAATAAAACTACTTCTAATGAAGAAGAGCATAGAAAATCTTAACTCTCATAATATATATTTCAAAATAATTACATCAACTAAAGAAAGACAATCATATACATAAATGATAAATAATAGGGGAAATTTTAATTTAATCCCTAATGTTTGACAAAATATTTTTTTTTTACTAACGTTTGCATTTTGAATTCCCGTCATTCCTAACGTTTCGAAAATGCATCAATTTAGTCATTTTATTAGTCAAATGTTAGTCAACGAAGGTTAATTTTATCATTTTAACTTGAATATATTTATATAATTTTAATATATATATTTAATATAATATATATTTTTATACTTTTAATTTAATATATAAAAAAAATTTAAGTTAAAAAAAAAAAGAAAAAAAAGAGGAGGTCTCCATGCCCATGGAGACCTCATCCTCCCGACGATGGAGACCAATCGCCAGATCGGAGACCAGGTCTCCGTCCTGGTCTTGCTGGAGACCAAAACTAGTGTCCAGCGGGCTGGAGACCAAAAAACTAGTCTCCAGCATCTCCAACCTTGTGGGAGACTAGAACTAGTCTTCATCGTCGGAGACCAGATGGTCATCGAAGACCAGATCTGGTCTCCGACGGGGTTTTTTTTTTTTTTTTAATTTGGATAAACATTTTTTTTTTGTTTGTTTAAGATTTAGAAGATGTTTGGTTTGATATTATATGTTTAATTTGGATGATGTTGATTTAATGAAAATAATAGAGATGATGATTTTGATGAATGTAGAAGATGAAATTGAAGATGATGAAGATGATGAGAGGTAGAAGACGAAGATGAAGACGATTTTTTTTTTATTATTTTATATTAAAAATATTATTTTTTTAATTAAAATATTTATTAACAATAAATTAAATTAAAAAAATTTGATTTAATGATGTGTCACAATTTTATTGGAAGGTGATCAATGGTAATTTTGTAATAATAGAGATGGTTATTTTATAATTATAAATTTTTAAAAGGATAATTACGTCATTTTAATTATTTTAAATTATATCAATGGTAAATTCATCTTTTTATTCCGTCTAGTTAGTTTGACTGTTATTTTTTTGGTCAGATGGACTAAATTGATACATTTTCGAAACGTTAGGGATGACGGGAATTCAAAATGCAAACGTTAGTAAAAAAGTAATATTTTATCAAACCTTAGGGACTAAATTAAAATTTACCCTAAATAATAATCTAAGTCATAAAACCACCAAAAAAATGTAAAAAATTAAACAGTATAATAATCATAATTTAGCAAGAATCCCGTAAGACTATCAATTAAGGATCCATTCGCAATCAATATAAGCAGGGTAATACTAAAAGCTCAAATTTAATTTTAAGTCAATTTGATAATCAGAGAGTAAACGAAATAAATATGCATCATTTTCACAATGGATTATATTTAATTTACATCCAACACGGTTTTCATAAACAAGGCATTACGAAGTTAAAGCCTTATTCACTCTAAATTGCACTTAGCCTTTGTACCATTACATTATAATTTTGAAATAAAATTGACCCAAAAAGTTTCAAAATAAAGTGTTCAATTAAACATAATTTACAAAGGTATACTAAATTTATTTAACAAAAAAAAAAAAATTCTAAATTGGAAAACCAAATTTTGAAAGTAAGTAAATGAAAAAGATATTTCAGTGAACTTCTATAACTGTAATTTTATAATTATTTAGAAATATTTTCGATATTTAATCACCTGTCTTTAATTAATTGACTAAATCTATTACCATGATCATTTGGTTTGAAGAAAAAAATATAAGAGATTTTAGTACATTTAATAAAAAATAATTTTAAATTTCATAACAATCTTCTAAGAAGTTATTTTTTCAAAAATTCAAGTTTGGCTAGGTAGATTTGATGTTACCCTAGCCCATGAGAAGCTTCATTTCTACCCACACAAAAGCTTCTAAATTGCTTTTACGTTAAAACTTAAATCCCACCATTAAGATGAATTGAAATGTATACAATCACATATGCTATATAAGAACAGATGTGGAGTCTATAAGAAGCTTCGTCCCTGCCTACACATAAGCTTGTAAATTATGCTTAGTAGAACTTGAATCCCACCATTAAAATGGATGAAAATGTGTATAATCACTTGCGTTAAGAGGTGATATATCACATCTATTACCAATTACAATAAGTTTATCTTAACTTAGCTATGTTAAAAATTAAATATATACATTAAAAAATCACATTTATCTATTGATGTGTTGGACAAACAGATATAAATTCAATTTAATGTTAAGAATTGCGATCTCTATTAATTTTTGGTGAATTCAAATCATGTGTAATTGCACATTAATTATAATATCATTTATCATAAAAATTATAGGTTCAAAATTTAATTTTAACATGCGGAATGAGAAAAATGTTGTACCAACATAATCATTCGCACTTTTTAAGTCAATAAAGCAAGAATTATAATTTGAGGATATTTTTATTTATGTTTCTATACAATATTTAAAGCTTAATATTAGTTTTTTAAAACCGTAAATCCCATTTCTAAAACTTTCTATGAAGTAAACATATTGTCATGTGATTTTAACTTTCTCCTCTTGTTTATTGATTGAGGCCTAAATTTTGGTTTGGGTTCATTTACTCTTATTTGTTTTTCAAATGTCACTTAAAATGCAATGACTTGCTCGAATATAAGGTATATATTTTCATGTTGAATGAATTCTATCTATCATCAAGTCAAATTAGTTGACGTATATTGTTTGTTTTAATAATTATTTTGTTAAATCATTCTAATAATAGATGCTAAGAATAATTATTGATATATAAAACTTAAAAAAATAGTGATGTTTTATATCATAAAAGAACAAAATTTTATTTTAATATAAAGTTTACATCAAGAATTACGCATGTCCATTCAATTTTAATTATTATTATAATTATTTTTTGGAAAAATTTCCAAAACTCCCTCTGGTTTTAGGAACTACTAGTAATAATTTGTTTTTCATAATAAACCAAAAACCTCTCTAATATTTTTTGCAGTACCAAAAATATCCTTCAAACTATTAATTCTATCGGTTAATGTTGGAGAACATTTAAAATTATAAATTCACCCCTATTTAAGAAAAAAATTAAAAAAGTGGAGAGATCACATCGATCATTTTAAAAGATGAACAGTAGAGGTCAAATCTCCACTTATATCTTCTAGAGATCTTTGTAGGTAAAGATTCTAGTGGTTGGATGTCATTGAAATGTTAACCTAATTTAATGTGTCAACAAACCATTACCGCTCCAATTTCGATCATCCACTCACAAAACTATCGAGATTTTTGAATTTAATGGGAACAAATGCAGCTTCAATCTGCCCAACTTGGTGGAGGTACAATGGAGACTATTGTTGTAAAGAGTTGGAAGACCCAAATTTCGATCTTAATCTTGTTGTCAATGAAGACTTAGATTTGGGTCTCCGTTCGACTAGTCTTCATCGTTATTGTGGTCTCAATCGACAAGTCTCTGTTGTTTTCTCTTGCATTGACTTATCATCTTCACATCATCCATAACCATCATTTGCCACTATCCTCACCATTCCTATGTCTTCCTTTCCAACCGAACAAAACACAAATAGCATTTCTTCTTTATTAAGAACCCACCACCTCAAAACCAAAATATAAAAAATCCTCGACACAATAACCATTTCTTCTTTGCTCATGGCCCATCACCTCAAAAACAAAGAAGACAAGTATTGATCTCATGTAGATGACGATTAAGTTGGGTCTCTATCAACAATGAAAACCCGAATACATACAATTTTTTTAAAAATTTATTTTAGGTTTTTTAACAAAAATACAAAATTATTTCTGATTAAATGGATGGAGACTAACAGACATCCAAAATGAATGCTGTTTTTGGTACTTCAAAAACTATACAGGAGGGTTTTGGTCCATTTAACAAAAAGTAATTAATAATTTCCCAAACTTCATAGAGGCT
This sequence comes from Dimocarpus longan, assembly GCA_022984855.1. Taxonomy (NCBI): domain Eukaryota; kingdom Viridiplantae; phylum Streptophyta; class Magnoliopsida; order Sapindales; family Sapindaceae; genus Dimocarpus; species Dimocarpus longan. Next base: position 46,118,304 of record CM041012.1, on the reverse strand, counting down.
TTTGGAATTTTTCTTTATTTTTAACAATTTTTAATACTACGAGATTGTCTACTACAATGAATTAAAGCACATAATAAAGTGGGTAGGCTGAGGAACCGCAACATCTACCAAGAAACAATAACTTTACAAAATACTCTTCAAAAATATGTAATTGCCAACTAGTGGCGAAGTTTGAATTGATTTTTTTTTTTTTTTTTTAAGTTGGTATATATGTTTTTTTTTTTCTTTTTGCGATATGGGCTGGTTGTGTAAAATATATTTATAAATAATGAAAAGAAAAAAATTTTAATTTAATCTCGAACGTTTAGTAAAATATTATTTTTTTTACTTACATTTACATTTCGAATTCTTATCATTTTTAACATTTTGAAAATGCATCAATTTAATCCATTTAACTAAAAATTGATAGTCAAACGTGACAAAAGTGGCAGAAATACGGATTTACTCTTGATATAATTTAAGATAGTTAAAATAATGTAATTATCATTTTAAAAACTGACAATTGCAAAATAATCATTTCTATTATTATAAAATTATCATTGACCACATTCCAATCAAATTGTGACACATTATTGAATCAAATTTTTTTTAATTAAAAAAAAAATAGAAGTAGTGCTGCCGACGGGTTAGATGTGTATTACGTACATATGAAATTTCCATTTTAAGCCATTGTTTTTTTTATGAAAAAAGTTTAATATTAATAAAATATTCACTTGTTAGTGTTGAGTAACCATAATCAATACATGTAATAAATAGCTCAGGTTTGTGATCAACCTTATTATGATATTTGACTGACTTTTTCAGTGAAATGACCAAACCGTCCTTACTTTTATAATTTTATTTTTAAAATAAATTTAAAAACTTTAGAATAAATTAAATAATTTTTTTATAATTAAATTAAAAATGAAGAACTGTGTTCTTCATTATTCAACAACCAAGAAAAAAATTAAATTAAAAAAATGTGATTAAATATCTGATTTTGAACCCTAAATCTTTATCTTCAAATTAAAGATTTCATAACAGAACAACCAGTTATTCATCAATAAATAAACCCTTTATCAACCCTTCAAAACCTTTCAAACAAAAAATAAAAAAAAAACCTGACTTCACCTATCGACATTAACCCTTCATCATCAACATCGCCAACCATCATTACCATCATCAATCGGACATCACTAACAAAAACCATTATCATCACCATCATCAATCGAACATCATCTATATCGATCAACCATCATCAACACAAAAAATTGAAAAAAAAAATGATTTGAAAGGGTTGTGTTTTGTTTGAAAACATCGATCAAAACCAAAATAGCCTAAAAACCCAAAACTTCACCCAAAAAATTTGTAGAATTTCACCCCAAAAAAATTAAAAAAAAAAAATAATGAAACTCAGATCTTTAATAGGTTTCGAACCTAGATCTTCCAGAAAACACAAAGAAAACCAAAAACTAGCCAACTCGAAGGTACAAACCTTTTTCATTGGTGGGTTTCGATACCCATTTTTGGGTTTTCAGTCTCCATCGTTAGGTTTGGAAACCTATTTTTGGGTTTCCAAATTGGCGATGAAGGTTGAGTCAAGAAAGAGAAGTTGGTCGGCGATGGAGGTTAAGTCAAGAGAGGGAGGTTGATCGGCGATTGATGTTAAGTCGAAAAATGGAGGTTATCAAGAGAGGGAGATGAATTGAGAGGGAAGTTGATTGGTGATGGAGGTTGAATCGAGGGAGGTTAATTGGCGATATTTGGTGGCTCGAGAGAGAGAAGTTATTGAAAGAGGGAGATAGGTTTGGAGAGATGAGCCAGGAAGAAAATGATTAGTTTTTTTTTTTTTTTCAATTGATTTTCTTTTTTAATGATGTCCATCATCCATTAACATGATAGACAGTCGAAATCATTTTAATTTTTTAAAGAAAATTATTAATATATATTTTTTAATTTTTGTATTTAATTTTTGTGATGAAATTTTTTTTCATTTAATTTTTAATTTTTATTTATTTTTCAAATTGATCACATGGATGCTGGAGATTTGATTAAAAAAAATTTATTTAATTTATTTTAAAATCTGAAACTTTATTTAAAAAAATAAAAATTATAAAATTAATTCATCTTGTATCATTTATAATTTTTTTTTCTTTTAATTTACGAGGATATTGAAAATGCTCTTAGCCAAGGAGTCAACCCGCGCCACCTGACGTAAATCCCGACACTACCCTTCCAAAATTCCCTCTTTATCCTCAGGAGAAAGCCAGAGCTTCTCCAATCTGCGGTTTGCTGATGGGTCCCTGGTCTGTGTGGTTTCAAATTTATATCCGGTTCTGTATAACAACAAACAACTTACACTCTCTCCTCATGTTTCACTGGTACAACATCACAACTCAACAAAATCAAAACCAATAGAAACGTCGCTCCTTCTGATCCCTCCGTCGATCTAATTCACCATGGATCGGATCGTCGGTGCCAAGTACAAACTTGGCCGGAAAATCGGAAGCGGATCCTTCGGCGAAATTTATCTCGGTATCTTTATTCTTCAAAGAAAAAGTCTATTCAAAGCTAAGTTGTTTGAATGGCGCTGATGACTATTTTTTTTTTCCTTTTATGTTTTTTCCAGCTACGCATATTGATACGTTTGAGATCGTCGCTGTTAAAATTGTAAGTCTGATTTTGATTCGTTGTTTTTCTATTTTTCGTGTAGATTATGATCTGATTATAGTTTTGAATTTCTGGTCTTCATGCAACTGTAATTTTTATTTAATTTCGTAGTTTGATCATCATATAAGTTTACTTGCATGTACTCATCGGTGAATTATTGATGTGTAATTGTTTACTGGTATTTTGTTTGCAGGAGAACAATAAAACAAAGCATCCGCAACTGCTTTATGAAGCCAAGTTATACAATATTCTTCAAGGAGGAAGTGCGTTTTACTCTACCATAAGTTTTGCATTTGTTTCCAGGATAATGAAATGTGGAGTTGGAAATGATTGATTGATTTGTAATTGGTTAGGTGGCATTCCAAGCATAAAATGGTCGGGGGTGGACGGGGAGGACAATGCGCTTGTGCTTGATTTGCTAGGACCGAGTCTTGAGGATTTGTTTGTGTATTGTGGGAGGAAGTTTTCATTAAAGACAGTCTTACTGTTAGCTGATCAAATGGTGAATGTTGTTCGTGTTTATAGCTGATAATTTGTCACTAGGAGCTTGCAATTTGCATTTTTTAATGTCCAAGATATGGATATTTGCTGATTTTAGCTAATTAACCGGTCATGTTATCTTTGACATGTTGTTTCAGATTACAAGAATAGAATATGTGCACTCTAAAGGATTTTTGCATAGAGACATAAAACCTGATAACTTCCTTATGGGTCTTGGTCGAAAAGCTAATCAGGTGACAATTTTGAAGCACCCTCTTTTCTGTCAATGAACTGGGTTTGTTCCATCAGTTTTTGTAGTTGCCTTTGTTGATTCGTGTAAATTTTTTATGCGTCTATTCAAATCATCAGGTTTACATAATTGACTTTGGACTTGCAAAAAGATATCGAGATGCCACAACTAATCGACATATTCCTTACAGGTAGTGTTCCTTTGTAGTGTATCTTAGTTATTAGTGGTTATGTTCCTTTCATGCATGACTCAATACTCACGATGTTGACTACTTCTATGATACATGATATTTCATGGCTCATAAATATCCTTAATATTGTCAGTTTGTCGCTAAGCAAATTGTTGGCTGAAAGATTTGAGATGCATGTAAAAGATTAAATTTCCTTTTAGTGAATGTTAACATTTTTTTGGTACAGGGAAAACAAAAACTTAACGGGGACTGCACGGTATGCCAGTTGCAATACACATCTTGGGATTGGTAATAAGAAAGGAAACATCAGTAGTTTCTTTTATTCTAAAAAGAAAAATTGTTCTGTTTCCCATTTGATTAACTGGAGACCTTATTTTCCTTATATGGTGTCTTCATCACAGAGCAAAGTCGGAGGGATGATTTGGAATCTCTTGGCTATGTACTTCTGTATTTTCTGAGAGGAAGGTACACTTAACATATTTGAATAACAATATTATAAAAAATTAGAACCAGATGAAATGGAAGTATGTTTAAACTCACATTGTGGGTTCTGAATGGTTGGCATCTTTGTGCAGCCTGCCATGGCAGGGGTTAAAAGCTGCAACAAAGAAGCAGAAATATGACAAAATATGTGAGAAGAAGTTGTCAACTCCGATTGAGGTGTGTCTACTGATTATTTCTGTAGGAGAAGGTCTATATTTGTGCAAGTAAGACTGAAATTAAAGTAATTTACTTTCCTGTTCAGGTTCTGTGCAAATCTCACCCTGTGGAATTTGCTTCATACATTCATTACTGTCATTCCTTGACATTTGATCAGCGACCTGATTATGGATTCTTAAAACGTCTGTTTCGTGACTTATTTTCGCGTGAAGGTAATATTTGATTAAAAAAAAAAAATGTCTTGTTTTGCCTGCATTTTTTAATGCATTCAGATACTAAATAGATGTCTTGTTCATATCTTGTTGAACCAGTAAGGAATGGGCTTGTTTTTTTCTTTTGTTAGAACTCCCTGAATACTAAATGTCTTGATTTGATCTCATTTATTGTCCCCAGCTCTGCTGGTAAAGAAAGTCAAATAATATATGCAACTAGTTCAGTGGAGACCTACTGCTTTTTGGCTGAATGACATTCAAGATAGCCATCCCTAATGTTGCCAAGTGTTTAAGGAATAAGTAAGGTGCTAAAGGGGGTTAGGGGGCTCATCATAAGGCTATGACTTAAGCACTGAATGAGTAATTTGTTTGTGTAGTTTTCAATTCTCCATAATTCTGAATTCATTTCTTTAGGAAACTGTTTACTCCTAGACTAGAAATTAGGTTGAAGCCACTCAATTAAAAGATAGCACTTATTTGTTTCAATGCTCTGCTGATAATCTAAGGTATTTAGGCGGTGGGGGCTGGGGAACGGTGGTGGTATACAAATTGACCATGTATCATTTATTGTTCTCTAGACATACATAATTTATTACATATTGAATAGCAGTAGAAGTGTAGAACTGCAATTTTTATTATGCATGCTATACCTTTGTTCTAATGCAAATTGACTATCGTTTAAATTCTTCTTGTGGCAGGATACGAATTTGATTACATATTTGACTGGACCATCATTAAGTTCCAGCAAGCGCAGAAAAGTAGAAATCAGCCTCGATTATCAGTTAGTACTCTGTAACCTTTTTTGTATTTTCATATGTACATTTCTTTTTCATAGTACAAGCTTCCCTGATTGTTTTCCAGGTAAATGAATGACTTGGAAATTGATTTGTATGTTTATGTGTTCCTGACTAGATTTTACTTTGTGTATTACAGCCAATTCCTGGAGGGAGCACTAGTCATGCAATGCCAATGGATATGAACAATCACCAAGGTTAGATCAACAAGCATCTCAAATGACTGTTGTTATTTGAGGCATTTGAGGCTGTTACCAGTTGGAAAATAGAAGTTTAGAAGAGAACACCATAGTCTGTGCTTGATTCTGGTATTATTTGTTGGCTGTATTAGATTTTTCTTGGCTTTATGGTGTCACTGATTTAGTTCACCATTAGTATTTCAAGGTTAAAACTTGGGCTCTTTTTGTCCTGTTTGCAGCTTGTGTTACTTTTTGATAGAAGATTATTAAAAGTTTCATTCCGTCATATTTCATGTTGTTTTTGATGGAGATATTGCAATATCAAGAACGATAAATTAAACATTGAATGTGAAACCATTTTCTTTTTTCCCTTTTCAACCCTTTACTCGGGTGAACTTGTTTGATTTATGCTTGTCTTTATCATGAACAACAATTAGTCTTATAGAACATAATAGTCCCAACAACAAAATATAAATTCATGTATGCACCCCAATGTGTACTGAGAATTCATCATGAATTCACATTGAGGATGAGAGGGCTTGTGCTTCATTTGAAGATTCTAACTTAAACTCATTTCATGCTTCTGTGTGTGTACACCTTTACTTTGCTTGGGTTGTTTGGTTGGGGCAGGGGCAGGCAGAGATTGCATTGTTGGTAGAAGCAGGTTGAAGACAACCTTAACGAATTAAATAGGATTATAAATTCTTAGGTGCTGCTGAATTCATTTTTAATGGAAATAGCATGTTGTTTTACTTCTTTCCACTAAACAGAAGCCTCATTTTTAGTAACAGTTTAATCACCATTAAATCAGTTACATGTTAACTTATCAAAATGCTCATTAAATCTTTGGGTGCTAAGTGACTGTAACATATTGGAAACCATTGAGGCTGGCTAATATGGAAAGAAAGCCAATGTTATCAGGTTATCTATTCTTAGTTATTGATAATTTACCATACTAAGAGATAATTCTAAGATTCATTTGTTCTGTTACTGGCAGGAGGCATTAACGGTCCATACTCTGCTAATGTTACAGATAACATTAGATCAAGTAATGTTACCGGTCCTGGTACTCGCATGCACCTTAAATCGGCAATGGGCAGGCATTTGAATTCTGATTATGCCGTTGACAAGAATGTAAGTTGTCTTAATGTGTTGTAGCCAAAACTGTGAAGACAAAAGTACAAATTTTTATAGTTCTTCATTTTGAAATATGCTAGTCAGTTGGTAATTTTTCTTGTGATGCAACTCATTTGTTATTAAACATCAATTATTAGGATTATCTCTCTACTAGTATATTATTTAATGCCATTGCTTTTGCACATTGCTATTCTTTACTGATTTGGTCCTAGATATTTCAAATAGTTCACTATTGATAAAAGTTCATTATTTCAGATTGTGAGTGATGCACACCTTCCGTCTACATCTTATTCGCTTGCTGGGACGACAAGAAGAAATGTCTCTAAACCTATGACATCCACTGAAGCTGCAAATACTGGTCATGGACATAGTAACAAGATTGGTCCTTCAAGTAGTTGGATTTCATCGTTACAGCGCATTTCATCTGCCAAGTGATCAAGTGGTAATTTATCCTATTAAATCATGTGTTTTGTTTTCTGGCCATTTTATTTTTTTTCTGAAAAAGTTGTTTTAAGTTGTATCCATTCTTGTTGCAGCAAGTACTTTTATCCCCTTACTCAAAATTGTCGTTGATCAAATGCTCCCCATTATTTCTTTAGCTACGGATCTGGTCAAGAAGATTCTAGAGTTAGATTTATGGACGCAGCAGTTGTGTGATGATTGGATGTCATGTTCTCTTCTATGTATATGGTTGGAAAGTTGCTCCTAATGCATTCATGGAGACTGCGAATGTGCTTCTAATTTGAAGAATTGCAATGCATGGATGCCAATGCTCATTGTTTTTTCTTAAGGTGACTACAAATACATTGGTTGTTATATAAATACAGATACCAGAGCTTGGTTCTGTGCTGTACATAGATGTCATGGATAATTCAGTGCAACCTTGTATTTATGGTTCTCTATAACATATGTGAAATTTTATTCGTTCCTCCTTTAACTAAATAATTTTGTTCAGTTTTGGATATGGTTTGTCAACATAATTTTTTGTTCTACTTGAATCATGATTATGATGTCCTGGTGTAATCTTCAAGTTTTAATATTCGTTTGACTGCATCCTGGTTATTGCCTGGGAGCACTTTGTGCTTTGTCAACTAAATCTGTTAGGGCCTCTCTTTCATGGTTTCTGATATCGAGAATCCCTAGGTTATTTCTACTATAAAAACCCTATAAAAATATGTAATTCTTGATTCATTTTCTTATTTCCAATTATAGCTATTTACTAGCATGTGGCTTTGTTAATCAAATATGTATTGCAGAAATCCTATTATAAGGTCAAAGGTCTGAGCTCTAGAATTTGGAAAATTGTTGTGATTTTATTCCTGGTTAATAATTCTATTATTTCTAACATATAACTTATTTTTGCTGATTTAGAATAAGACAATAGTTCACGAAATGATTTTGAGTATTTTATTCTCAAGGCATGATTCTTTTACTTTAGTCTCTTTTAATCTGTGGCCTAAGGACTTATTATTGTATGTTTGCTATCATGACATTATAGAGTTATGACCAGATTTTTCTGCATCTTTAAATTTTCGTTCTTCCATTCTTTTCAGTCCTGAGGATTATTGTCAGGTTAATATTTCATTTTACTTTCAGGTTAGTTTGTTTCTGGAAGCTTTCTTCATCTGTAACCACATATTTGAGCAATATCTTTTTGTTTAGGAATATCCTACTCTTAAATGAATTTGAATATAGCAAATCCTCAGTTTATAGAAGACTATATTATATGTAATCAGATATCAGAATGTTGTATAACCCCTTTTCTAGCTTCAGACTTCTTGCAGCAATTTTGTTTTCTTACATGACTTTTTTTATGTAATTTTTATTTGATTATCACTACAATCTTCTCAAGTATTGACTTGAGACTCAGATTATTTTTTAGTTTCTTTCTCTAAAGATGACGTTAATGATTCAATATTAGATTTTCTGAATGAATTTTGCTTATTCTTGTTCATTTGTTCAAAACTAATTCTAAGTAGCCCTCTCTATTAGTTAATACTTTGTAATTTGCAGGATTCGCCTCTCTACAAAATTGTCTAAAGGATGGAATATGACAACGAAATACTATATTAGTTTGGCATTTGAAGACCTTAAAACATGTCATAACTTCTGCTGATTGAGGAAGAAGCTGCCTAACTGCTGACCAAGAAAGACTGCATGAAGGAAGTGTTAATTCTATGGCAAATGTCTTATGTTTGGCTCCAGAAATTTGCCAGATATCTACTGAATCCGTTCAGAATGGTAAAGTTCTCTTAAATGTCTGAGACCATAAATTGGTCATTCTCTTGTGAAACAAATTGCCTGTGCATTCGTACAGCCAAGAAAGTTTTGCAGTTAGAATTGTGTATTTGAATGAATCACAGGGAATAAAGGCCCATGCCAGCTATAGTTATCACTGTGTCATTTTAAGTGTGCAGCTATTGTAATCCAAACTGCAGGTGTTGCTAGAATCCAAAGGAGAAGAGATTGGGAGTGGATTGTGTATTCTTTTGTTTATGGTGGTTAGTGGTTTATGAATGGGATTGATTAGTTGGGTCTGCTGATTTGTGTGGAGATGGGAATTTTTGAGGGTAATATTATATTTATATATACAGCTTGAGAGATCCAAAAGTTTCGCCATCCTTAATTAGTTGGCAGCAATTGTTGCTCTCTGATGAGGTTTATCATTGTCAGCATTCCAGGTACGTTTTGATTTTCAACTATTGAGAGCAGATTAGTTTAGGATGGAGTACTGGTCAGCGGCTACCACCGACCTCCTATAAACTTGCATTTAGGGGTATGGAGTTGTGACATGATTCCCTAGTGGAGTTTTTCTTATAACACTGAGTTGGTTGCATGGTTGCGCCCGTATTTTAGTACCTATCTTGATATAAGCTTCTTAAGGAGGTGGATGTTACCATTGTTGACACTTAGGATTTTTCAGTGTCTAGTAGCAGACTAGCAGTACATGTGGTCCCACTTCATTATATTGGTGTCGCAAATTGCATGGGAAAAATGTAATTGACAACAGTTTATTGAACAGACCCCAAGAAGTTGTTTTAGTCTAATAGTTTTACTGAGCTTAGGTTGAACTTAGAATCACAACATGGTTTGATTTAGAAAGTGGAAAGGATCATTCAGCTTAGATAATTGACCATAAGAGGCCACTCAAATGCATTATTGATGCATTTTGTTTTCTTCCATGCTTTCAGTCAAGGAATTTGTACCTATCGTTATTATTATTTGTGCTTTTTGTGATTGGCAGAAGCCAGCACAATCATAATTTGCTAAGCAGGTCTGTATGGGCGCTTTATAGTGCTTGTGCAGTATCTCTATTGCATTTTTTTTTTTTTTCTGGTGTAATGTGGTATAAAAGAGTCCAAAATGAGTAATATTCCTTTCGTTTCCCCTTTATGTGGCTTGAATTGCTAAGTTTAGCCTAGTAAAACGATGTAGAGTTTCACGTTTGGTATTTATTTGTAACTGATATGTTGTGCTGTTTCTGGATGTATCACTGTAGTAGTTTATCCAGTAACTATGAAATAAATTGAGCTTTTCGTATGCCATTGTAATGTTCTTAATGTATGACTGTGCTTCCTGTCTGGTAAATTTTTGGAATTCATTGAAATCTCATTTATGAAGATACCAATGGTTGTCACAGTAATTCCAATTTCTGTATCAATATGGGTTGAATAGTCTAACTTTGATGGAGAACAGCATCATAGAAAGCAAGCTGTATTGTTATTATTATTATTATTTAATTTTTATATGTTTAAAAGGTATATATATATCAATGGAATTGCCCCGTCTTTGGTTGCATAACTGTATCTACGAACGGTGATGCTGACACCCACCCAACATCACCTAGTGAAATAACAAATCTAATTCTTAAGGTTAGTGGTGAAAGAACCTTGTGTAAATTTTAGTTCCGTTTGGATTATTGTGGCTTAAGATACAGGTACTTTTTTCATGAAAAGAGGATATTTGGTAGACTTGTTTGAATCAGTGTGGATCATAATTAATTTATCTAATTAAAACCATGAGAAGTTGCTTGGAGATTATTTGTCAAAACTATGTATGGGAGAGAGTTATTTTCGGGTATGAGGATACCAAGTCTCGAGTTTTAGATTAACATCCAGAATCTGATGAATGAGGTGAAGGCGGTTGCTGAGTCTTGACTTCATCTAAAAGCATAAATGGGGGATCTAAAGCAATGTACACCCTTTTAATACCGCTAATACATCCACAACGCTGTCTGCAAAAATTGGGTTAACAGGCCCATGAACACTGTACGTATTACATGCTTGGCACACCACAAGTTCCCATGTAATGAACACATTCCAAATCTAACCGTATAATTTCAGATTTGGGAAGATGCTAACCCGATCTAAACAAAGCAAAATTGCAACAGGATAATCATGCTATAGTTACATCACACAGCACAGATCATCCCAGATATTCAATTTTTTCACTGTTGTATCACTGAACATGGCTTAAGCTCCCGAACACTTTTCAACCTATTAATCCCAAAAGAAATGTACACATAATCTATACCATGAATTGGAATGATATTAGTTGCATATGCTTTGTGAGTCGTGTGGTAAACAGTAATTTACTAGATTATTCATTTGTGGAATGCAAAAATTGGTCTGTCAAATCCTGTTTTGCTGCCTGATAAACCGCCAGATGAGATATCTTCTACTGTTCTAAATCCAATCTGCAAGATATCTATCATGTAAGGATCTTAACGAATAACTTGTTAACTACCGACAAAGTGTTTACAGTTCTATTCAGCCAAACTCATAAGTCAAGACTGTTGATAGAACAAAACATAACATATAAAATATACCTTATCTAGAAGAATTTCTTGAAACTGTTCTGGACGGAACTTGATATTACTGTAATTCATAGCTGTTGTCTGCACAATAGAAAGCACTCCTTTAGTAGATCGTAAAAAATAAAATCATCAAGCTAAGAAAAACTACTGAAAATTGAGTTTGTTGCTGTTACACTAATCTAACATTTAGAAGGCTATTATTTCAAAATAAATATATAAATAAAGTACTATGGCTGATAAAGCAGAAACCAAAGTGAAATCAGAAAACCAAAGGCTTTCTATATCATTTCCTCAAATGATAATAACATCTTGATAAATAACCTTGCATATATTGCCCCCTTAATTCTGTCAAAAGACATAACCTAAATGGCTAAATCATCCCATTCCTGACTACAATAGAGAGTTTCCAGAAACCCTTCTAAGTCAATTATTAATTAAAATGGATGTCTACACCATGACCCTATTTATCATTTGACAAAATGAACTAGAGGGTTTGCAAAAGAAATAAACCTCAGACACACGACGGTTCTTCTCATATGATTGCCAAGGTTGTGGTTCCAACACAAAAGTGCCACCCTGCTCACAGTTAGACATAGTATCTCAGCATACAATTCACAATGCCATTTCATAATATATGATGCAATGGTATGTAACTCTGACTACCATCATAAAGAACTGACAATATGGAAGCCAGAAAATGTGCTATTGTAAGACAACGGAAATCATGATTACCGGACGGAGAAGTTTCCATATCTTCGCAAATGAGGTAATCAATCCATCATCACCCCAGTTCAAATGTATCCACTTTGTAACGCTCAAACTGTATTGCAGAAGACAAAACCATTACACCACAAAAGAAGCAAATTAAAATTAACCAAACATGCAGTCATAAAAAAGCTTGTGGCTGGTAAAGCGAGGTACAACAAATTCATTCTTTTCTTACAAGCCATTGGAATTAAGAATTTGCTGTTGTGTAATATTTCCATGGAATTGATTTTTTGATCTATAATAACCCAAAATTACTATAATAGAACTATAAGATCCAAAGAATAGCACAAATCTGAAACTGAGAATCCTATTATTACAATTCACCAGCCACACAAATATCACAAATCTGAAATTGAGAATCCTGGTATGACAATTCACCAGCCACACAAAGTATTGCACTTACAATTCAATTATACCTTGTGATTAAGAGAGGAATAGAGGGAGAGAGAGAGAGATGAATGAACTATTTTCCTGAAGTATCAGAATTTTTGTAAGAATATTCTGTATTTCATTTCCATTTTCTGAGAACCTAAGAAAGAAATGACATAATTTTTTGATGAATAAATGCATATACATGAATCCAAGGTTCACTCGTTCTATTGCTATTTCTTAAAACTCTCTTCAAGGTAAAACATTTTTGTAAGAGGCAATAGAGAGCCAACAAGAACTTACCAAATAATTGTATCATAGTACTTATCTGGTGTATGCCGACTATGAACAAAATCTTCTTGTCGGAAAGAAACTATCTCAGAGAGGTCTCTTTCCACAGGAGGAGAAAACTCCCTCGAATTTACACCCTTTTTGACAGACAAAGCATCTACTCCATTCTCTGAGCCATCTGCTTTTTCTGCAACCTCCAATACTGGAGCCTTTGCACTTTTTTTCTCAGTCTGTTCCATTCTCTGAAACTTCCTCAAGTGCCAGTGTGCATCCTCAATTCGATCTTCAAGTCAAATAAAGACAGATTAGATGTCAAACCTATATCAATACATGAGCCCCTTGTACAAGACATGCAGTAAAATCAGATGCATATTCAGCTATACTTACAGTTTCATTACAACACACACTTACACAGGAAAAACAAAACATAGAGAACTTAATGTGGTGTGTGCGTAATAATGCACAACTGACACTTTATTCAAAATCTCATCAAATAGTACACACCAACTTTCAGCTTCTGCCCAACAAGGTGACAACATCAAACAACAAAACATCTCCGGAAGACACAACAATATCAGAATCTTACTAGAGTCAATGTCGATTCCAATAACACTTCGACAACCAAACTTCTTTGCTGCAGCAGAAACGTCAAAAAATCAATGGGACAATTATTCAACACCAATATTTGGTCACAAATAATAAATATATCACATTTCATATTATTACAACAGAAGGTACCAATTTGAATAGTAATGAGGCCACTATTGCAGCCAATGTCGAGACAGCGTTTGCCTTGAAACCATTCCTTGTTCAAAACCTGAAGTCGAGGATCTTCGTCCAAACCCTCACCAATCTGAAAAAAAAACATTAACACCAAAATCATACAAAAACGAGTTGTATTTATTAGAGAAAAAAGACTGATGAAGGAGAAATTACGCGGTATCCATAGTAGTTTCTGTAATTGCCGAAAGGAAACACTTGTTTCCGCTTTCTCTTCTTGTTTGCATTGTTCTCTTCTTCACCAACCTTCTTCTCCATTTTTACTTTTGAGTGTTAGGGTTTTGTGGTTTCTTTTTATTTTATTTGTACGCTTTGCTTAAATCTTGATTTAAAACCCACCAAAAAGGGGAATATATATATATATATATACATACATATACATATGTATATGTATTTAAACAAATGCCTTAAATGGCCACTTGTTGATCTCCGTCAGATCGTATTTAATTTCTGATTTTTTTCACGTCCAGCCATCAACTATTTTTTTAAAATAAATAAATACCATACGTTAATAAAAACACTCACAAATCAAGGGTACCAAGAAAAATATAACAGATATTGACAAAACATTAACAAAATTACTCATAGGAGGTAAGAATAAAAAGATTAACTTGTATGTTAAATGGTTCTCATTTCTGAGAATAACATGACATTTACAGACACCTCTCTACTCATCTAGGGTTTTTAACATCGTCTACGAAAATACTGACTTTTCCACAAAAGTTATCACAAGAATTTACCTTAAAAGTTTTATTCATAGCATCCATCTCAACAATGTGCAATTGTTGTGATGTGTAATAGTTTGATGATAAAAGACTACCACACTTTAAATTGTATTTCAAATAATAATAATAAAAAAAAGATTTCACTGATATTGTTATTTAAAGACATAATTCATTTTGAAATTTGATAATTAATTGGCCCAAACATGAATTGATAGTTTACATTTTTATTATAACAAGGGAATAAATTGGTGAAGGCCAACAAGGTGTATTAAGACTTCGTTAAAATTAATAAAATGCAAGTCTTAGAAATAAGATAAGATTTCATTAGAAATTTTAAAAATTTATTATTATTCTTTTTTTAAATTATTATTATAATTCATTTTGATTTAAGATTATGGAACACAACTCAAATTCATAACTTTATATAGTAGATTTTAAAAGGTTTTCAATGAACCAACTTCATCATATCATTTATATATTTAATTAAAGTATAATACTACGTCATATAAGAATTTATCTAAATAATATGATAAATTAATTTATAATAATTACATTGGTTGTAAGATGATATTTATTGTGTAGTAATTACAAATTGATTTGCCAAATTAACGAATTTGAAAATTTTTTTGAATTATATAGATATACTCTTATTTAAAAAGGGGCATTTTAATAAAAAAAGTATGTTAAAATAGGAGCAATTTTTCCATGCAAAATACCTTATTTTTAATTGTTATTAATTCGTAATACTCATGTTTTAATTTTAAAAATTTTTCTATTATTAATTTATTTCACAAATTGGCACTAAAATATGAGGAATGCGGTCACATGACTAACGATCATTCTAGGTATGGAAAACATTGTTTTCGTTCTCAACTCTCGTAGACCCTTATACATGACAAGTAAATGTAAATGGCATTACTTATACGACGCTAGTATGTGAAAAATGGCTTGAATTTACATGTTTCTTTTATCAAGAATTTTACAAAAAAGATCAGCAGAGAAAATTTCGAAATAAAATGATTTTATCTATATTACATCTATTTTGGTTTCATCCGTATGCTTACAAATTACAATCAGCTTCTTCAAACAGGTAGCCGAAGCATAATGTAAGTATTTCGCAAATAAGCTTTTCACTAGAAACAAAAGGAGAACAACTAAGCAGACACACTAACATTATCCTTCCAAAAGCTACTGGCAAGGATGTTTTATTGCAATCGTCACTCTCAAAGTTATCAACAAAATGGGATTGGATTCACTTTTCATGCTTGCTCCTTTCTCACAATGTTCTTTTGGCCCCCATTCTGACTTTGGTGTCGCAAGCTTGGTACGATCATGCCTCTGATACTCACTCCAATTCCTTGAGAAAATCAACATTATCAACAAAAACCTGCAAAATCAGTGCAGACTAATCGTTGAGGAAAAGGAAACAAAAGCTGCATCATAATTCTCACGAAAATATCATGTACAGAAATTTACTTCAGGAAATATACTTTGAGGGCCTGTTTATGCATGTGCAATCACTGTTAGCATAATCGGTCAGGCGGAACGCATTGGTCCTTAGCTAGTCATAATTAACTTTGTGCCACAAATCCCAAACATTGCAAAGCAAATTTTGTTTTTTTTTTTAAAAAAAATTAGTCCTGAACCACTGCTGTAGATAAGATTTATAAATCTTGTGACGTGACCATATCTCAAAAGGAATTTCCAAAGCAAAATCTAATTTATAATAGTAAGCAATAGAACCAAAAAAGAAAAGAAGTTAATTAGCTTAGAACACATTCGAATTAGATTTATATTAAAATTGTCCAACCATACTGAGGATGTTGCTATATTTGAGTACCTCCATCTAATTAATTCCCAAACAGTACATTCTTCCTCAGAAGGCAAGTCTATCGACTGATGCCCTAAAGAACCTATTGCATTAGATTGTGTTTGGTGCAAAGGATTAGATTTGACTACGTTAGACTAAATTATTAATTTGAAATGGATTGAATTACATAGATTATTGATTAGGGCAGGATTCAAATACTGTCAGATAATGATATTCATTCCTTAAACCTATACTGAACACTACTGACTATATAAACAAACAGTTGGTCCCATCCTATCCAATATGGAAATCAAACATAGCATTTCAGTCATGTTGTACCAGTCTAAGTTCTAGCAGGCGTTCACTCATGTCAAAAACCAAGAACCTCATAAGCACAAGCATAAAAGTGTTAAGTGATACCGATTTCCAACCGTCAGGATCCAAGCAAGCAGTGATCTTGGTGTTGATACCAGGTAAGGGGCCAGGTTCCCGGGTAATTTTCCCACCAAAGAGTTTAATTGCCTCTGCGGTTTTATAGACATCATCTGTGCCTATTGCAATCTGCCAGGACACAAGGTATTAGACCCCAATTTGGTCAAATAAGGTAGATTTAAGCATGCTGCAAAAACCAATATAACAATACTAGAAAAAAATGGAGAACACAAACTAATTAAAATAACAAAGCACAAAAACAAATTGAAATTCAAAAGATAACATGCTTGGTGTTGTTTATATCTTGCATGCCTACAAAAGCAAAATCTTCTACTTACGATGGTTAAGAAATGACATAAGAGGAACTATTTCTACCTGAGCATATGCATTTCCTTTATCATATTCAGTGACCCCATAGTTGTATGTCAACTCAAGAACAGCATTTTTGTCTTCAGGACCATAGCCCATCATGGCTATTGTGTACTGAAAAAGGGACAAGTTTTTTGTCAGCATGGTCGAAATACATATGTTAAAAGACTCACATAGAACATATTTAGATAAATATGATCTGCATTTATCATACACTTGTACATCAATACAAATTTTGCTTCTTACTGAAAAATGAGGCTCACATGGAACATATTAGTATTAATTAAAAAGGAAAAGTGCAAGATAGACACCTTAAGCCAATAAAACAACTCAAGATTTTGACACACATAATAATTAGATTGTCACATTTTTTTTTCTAAATTTATGGTGGGTAGGTGGGATCTCAAAGGAGAAGAACAAGAGGCAGTGATTGACAGTAAGAACAAATATTTTATTGCCCATCATTAAGATAAATCAATGTGAAAAAATATGCTAACCTTTTACATGTGCCTCAAGAAAATGTAATTTTTGCAGGTTGCAGAGAAATGTGCCCTCAAGATTTCCTTAGCTTATTTAACAATAGCTATACAGGTAGATTATTAGTCAACTTTTTATGTTTTTATTATATTTATTTCTAGAACAGTAACAGTCTATATGGACAACTCTAACTAATAAATAATAACCACTAACCACCACCTACTCAATCTACTATCAGCCACCAGCTTAAGAATTAAATAACTCTAACACCTAACTTTGACAACAACTAATTTATCCTTTCACACTAAGATTTCTCCTAAGAATTACATAATTACACTCCTAATTTCTGGAGACATTCCAACACTCCCCCTCAATCTGGCTTGAAGATATCTTCTAATCCCAGCTTGCATATCAGCTTATCAAAATGATTCTTTGGTAATCCTTTTGTGAAGCAATCAGCTATCTACTCACTGGATGGTAGATAAGGCATGCAAATCAGTCCTTCTTCCAGCTTTTCCTTGATAAAAGGTTTGTCTACTTCCACATGTTTTGTTCTATAGTGTAGAACTGGATTGTGAGCAATAGCAATGGCTGATTTATTGTCGCAATAAAGCTTCAATGGTTGTTGGACTGGTATTCTTAGGTCTTCAATTAACCTTTTAATCCATAAAACCTCATAAATACCAAGAGCTACTGCTCTAAACTCAGCTTCAGCGCTGCTTCTAGCTACAACCCCTTGTTTCTTACTTTCCATGTGACAAGATTACCACCTACAAAGGCACAATAACCAGAGGTTGACCTTCTGTCGGTGATACTGCCAGCCCAATCAGCATCCGTATAGATTTCTACCTGTAGATGTCCTTTATTAGCAAATAACAAGCCTCTGTCTGGTGTCCCTTTTAAGTATTTAAGGATTCTTAGAACCGCCTCATGGTGTTTAGAACCTGGTGAGTGCATAAATTTACTCACTAGGCTGACAGCAAATGAAATATCAGGCCTAGTATGGGCTAGATAAATCAGTCTTCCCACTAGCCGTTGATACTGCTCCTTGTCAACCTGTGTATCAGAATTCTCTGCTTCAAGCTTGAGATTAGGTTCAATAGGGGTCTCTACAAGTCTACACCCCATTAAACCAATCTTCTTTAGCAGATCTAGTAAATATTTTTGTTGAGAGATAAAGATTCCTTTCTTGAACCTCGCAAATTCTATTCCAGGAAAGTATTTTAGTTCACCTAGATCCTTGATTTCGAAATCTCTTGCCAACGCCTTCTTCAACCTGTCAATTTCAGCTAAGTCATCTCCTATTAGAATAATATCATTAACATATACAATCAATATGACCTTCTTTCCTTCCTTTGAATGTTTAAATATGATCTCCTTGACTTTGACTATAACCAAACCCCTTCACAACTCTACCAAACCTTTCAAACCATGCTCTAGGTAATTGTTTAAGTCCATAAAGAGATTTTATCAGCCTACACACTTTCCTACTACCTAACTCCTTCTCGAATCCAGGTAGAGGTTTCATAAATACCTCTTCTTCTGAGTTTCCATTTAGAAAAGCATTTTTTACATCTAATTGGTGTAAGGGCCAATTGTAATTTACTGCCACAGAGATTAGTATTCGAATAGAGTTCACTTTGGCGACCGCAGCAAAGGTCTCTTAGTAGTCTAGACCATAAGTTTGAGTGAACCCTTTTGCAATAAACCTAGCCTTATACCTTTCAATGGATTCGTTTGCCCCATATTTAATTGAAAAAACTCATTCGCACCCAACAGTCCTTTTCCCTTCAGGTAAGTCAACAACTTCCCAAGTCCTATTCTTTTTAAGAGCTAGCCTCTTTTCCATAACAACATCTTTCCAATTATGATGCAAGAGAGCTTCGTGAATATTTTTAGGTATGACATGATGAGACAATTTAGAAATGAAAGCTTTGTAATTTTCAGGTATGACATGATGAGACAATCTATGATAAGACAAGAACCTAGCAATAGGATGAGATGTACAAGATCTAACCCCTTTTCTAATTGCAATTGGAATGTCAAAATCATCAGCAGGCTGTTCTGTATTAGTGTGCTCTTCAATAGGTTTAAATGAAGGAAAAGAATTGTCAATAGAAGTCTTACCTTGCTGTAAGTCAAGATATGGTCTGAGGAATTGAGATTGGTTTGTTTGATGTGTTTGAGCTCTACTTCCAAGATTCTTTCTCCGAGTGTACACTTTTAGCTCAATAGGATTATCATCCACATTCATGTCCTGTATATTTCCTTCCCCTGTATCAGATTCAGTATGAAGTGGGGATGAATTAGACATAGGGTATTTCAATTCGGGTTCAATTGCTTTTGAAGAAAACTTTTCTTCCTGAGTAATATCCGAACCAAACATATTTTCTGGTTGAATAGTGTCAAGTGCAGGAAAAACGAAACCAGAAACCAAATCAGTAGCATCAACAGGAACCAAATCAGTAACAGCAGTAAGGACCTGATTTGATACTCGCTGATCTTCATCTTCCCATTTATTCTCCCCCTGAAGACGATTTGCAAAAAACGGTTTGTTTTCAAAGAACTCTACATCCATGCTAACATAGATTTTTCGATTTCTAGGATTAAAGTACTTATATCCCTTTTGATTAGGAGCATACCCAACAAACACACATTTTTCTACCCTAGCATCTAATTCAGATCTAGAAACTTGGTGAACAAACACAGTACACCCAAAAACTTTGAGGGAAATAGAGGTATTGAGTTGATTTGTAGGAAAAATCTTTTTAAGGGAATTCAAATGTGTGTCATGTTTTAAGACTCTTGATGGGACCCTATTAATCAGATAGGTGGCAGTAAGAACAGCTTCTCCCCAGAGATATTTAGGCACATTCATGGATAATATGAATGCTCTACTCATCTCTAAGAGATGTCGGTTCTTTCTCCCGGCAACACTATTTTGTTGAGGGGTGTTCCTACAGGTGGATTGGTGTTGAATACCATGCTCGGTCAAAAAACTACCAAGGTATTGATTGAAATACTCAGTTCCATTGTCACTACGAAGAATACTAATCTTAGTTTGAAATTGATTTTCAACCATTTTGTAGAAATTTTTAAATAAACTTTCAACTTCGACTTTGATATTCATTAAGTACATCCAACATAACCGTGTCTGATCATCTATAAATGTTAAAAACCACCGTTTTCCACTTAAAGTAAGAACACTAGAGGGTCCCCATACATCACTATATATAAGATAGAATGGTTGTGATGCACGATATGGTTTTGATTGATATGGATTTCGAGTACTCATAGAAAAACAATAGATATCACACTGTAGTTATTTTATTGACACAGTTTAAAATAGATTTGGGAACAAATGTTTTAGGTAGGGAAAACTGGGATGTCCTAGTCTAAAGTGCCACCTCATAATCTGATCTTTAATAGAAGAAGAGGTAACATCACAATTAAAGACATGAGCCTGCATACCACTCAGTGAATCCTCAAAATAATAGAGCCCATCCTTCATCTTAGCACTGCCAATCGTCTTCCCAAGTGTCATATCATGAAAATCACATTTAGTAGCGAGGAAAACAATAGAGCAATTAGAATCCTGTGTGAGTTTACTAGCAGACAGCAAATTACAAGAAAGGTTGGGTACATGAAAGACAGATTTCGGGGTAAGTTTATCTGAGATTCTTATTGAACCTTTGCCAGCAATACTAGAGAGACTACCATCTGCAATTTTTACTTTATGGTTATCAGCACATGGAGTATAAGTATGAAACAAGGATGAATTACTGGTCATGTGATCTGAAGCACCTGAATCAATAATCCAAGGTGCAAAAGTGGAAGTACTTAGGAAGCTAGTAGGGATATTACCTGAATGGGCAATGAAACTACTAGGAAGAGATATAGTTGACCCGGAACTGGGTGAAATCAGTTTGAGAAGTTGTTCTACTTGATCCTTGTTGAGATAGGACTGCTCGGCTAAATGGGCTGCAGAACTAGTTTGCTCTCGAGGTTTCCAGTTGGTTGACTTTCCATGGATTTTCCAACAAATCTCTCGTGTATGTCTTGTCTTGGTTTGTTACAGAAATCACACCATACCTTTGACTTGTCATCAGATTTTCGAATCTAAGCTTTATTGACTATCACCTCATGTGAAACTAGAGCAGATGTCTCAACATGGCTCAGTTCGTTGTTTTTCTTCCCAAGCATTACACCACACCTGCTTTCTTCTTTCCTCACCTCAAAAAACACTTCATTTAAGGATGGAAGAGGCTGTTTCCCAATTATTTTGCTCCGAACTTCATCAAATTCAACATTGAGACTTGCCAAGAACTTGAAAACACGACCATTCTCTGTTATCTTTAGGAAGTAAGCTCCATCAGCTGGGTTTCTCCACTTATGTTCATAGAACATATCCAAATCCTGCCACAAACGTTTGAGATTAGCGAAATACTTCATAACTGAGTCTATGCCTTGCTTGGCTTCTCCTTTCAATGTAATCTCATAAATTTGGGACTGGTTGCCCAAATCAGGATACATTTGCTTGAGATTTTCCCACATTTCTTTAGCTATGGAATACCCAAGATAGTTGGTACTAATCTCCTCCTCCATCGAGTTTACCAGCCAAGCCATCACCATGGAATTTTCAGCATCCCACACTGCATGCTGAGCATCTGTGATTGTTGGTTCAGCTCTTTCTCCAGTTAGGTAACCCATTTTTCCCCTGCCTCTAATATACATCTGAATAGAGAGAGACCAACGGAGGAAATTATCTCCATTAAACTTAATATTTGTAATTTTGACAGGCTGGTTATTGTTATCTAAAGGAGGGTTTAAGGACGGTTGAGTAGCAGTAGAAATGACTGGGGTAGAGGTGACTGTTTCTTCAGACATGGTGACAAAATAGAAGGTATACAGATTCAGCTTCAAGGAATAAGTCCAAGAGCCTTTTTTGAAAAAAATATCTGACTGCCTCGATTCCAGAATTGGAACACCGCTCTGATACTAAGTCAACTTGTTATGTTTTTATTATATTTATTTCTAGAACAGTAACAGTCTATATATACAACTCTAACTAATAAATAATAACCACTAACCACCACCTACTCAATCTACTATCAGCCACCAAAGAATTAAATAACTCTAACACCTAACTTTGACAACAACTAATTTATCCTTTCACACTAAGATTTCTCCTAAGAATTACACAATTACACTCCTAATTTCTGGAGACATTCCAACATTATTCAAGGTCCCATTGAAGGCCATTTCATTTTTAATTAGGCATGATAACTCTTCTGAATTGTGCTGTAATCCTTATTTGATAAAATGAAGAATTGGGTTGGACTTTGGAGAACCATATACAGGATCTCCCAAAACCAAGATCCAGCGGACATAACGGTACTAAGAAGCTGACTTGTTACCAGATAACAATACATAGATATATAAAATAAAATGCATTCCATTGACCTTGAACAAGAGATCAATTTACCTTGTATTCTGGGTTATCTCTTTTGCGAAGAAGCTCCATGCCAAAGGCCTAAACGACATAACCAATAAATTAAGAACCATACTTATATGGGGTAATCAAAAGAAAATTGCATATAAGCATTGACATTAAAGACTTCAATACAACAAATCATCAGTCAAATCCTCACCTTCTCATAAAAATTTATGGAACGGTCAAGATCACCAACACGAAGCATTACTTGACACAAGGGCTCAGGTGTAGGCCCCCTTTCCAACAGTTCAAACTTATAACCATCAGGATCTTCAATAAACGCAATTACTGTACTGCCACCTTTGACAGGACCAGGTTCACGTGTTACTTTGCCCCCCTTAGCCTTTATGAGTTCCACAGTCTTGGCAACCTAGTTAGAAGATCAAGCAAGTGTAAGTCGTTTTACAGTCAATCATATGACAGACAATCTATGAACCAAAAGAAAAAATTTTGATAAACAGTAAGGAAACTAAACAAGAAAGGTCAAAAGAAAAATATAAACTACCACGAGGTTAGAGGAATACACATAAAGTGAAATCAAATGTCAATACTAGGAACTTACATCGTCGACTGCAATACCAAAATGGCCGAACCCGGTTCCTATATCATACTTGTCAACTCCATAATCTGTCAGAGCATCAGTTAATCAAAATCAACAAAGACAGCATGTAGGCATACAATAGAGTTTGCGTTTTACTACTAACTGCTGCAGTTCAGATTTCAGCACAGGTAAAAAAAACACTATGCAGCCAGATAGTTTACTGTAAGTGAGTTCAATAACAAAGTGTGAATCTTCCGGCCCATATCCGAGAAATGCATTGGTGTATCTCTCCTCAGGTATGTCACGTTTTCGCAGCAACTTCATCCCCAGGCATTCAGTGTAGAATCTGCAATAACCAGACAATTTTGTTTGATTGTTCAGAATACAACTACACAGAGTACGAGACTAACAAGAAAAAACACCTACTTGATAGTCCTATCCAGATCTCCAACACGATAAACAACATGGAGCAGTCTTCTCTTGTCTTTCTTGACCCATTCTAAGACATTTTCTTGACTAACACTCGTGCTTGCTTGTGCCGCGTTCCCAGCTGAGGCCACTCTCATGCCATTACCATCTCCTTTCAAGAGCTTAGACGCCTCCAAACCAAACAACTGCGACTGCGGCACAGCTGGATAATCGTATAATCATTCAAAATTCATTAAATTCTAACACCTTAGCATGCAATAAATACAATTGAGAGTTATAAGGATCAAAATTTTCCAAGCAAGACACAATCTCAACATTACACATATCCATCCTTCAATAAAACTTAATCAAGGAAGCAATACCTGATCCTGAATGCACATTACTATCAACAATATAATTTTGAAACCTAATTTCAATCAAATTCTAAAGTAGTAAAGGTTATGAAAGTGGTTACCACTAGCAAGATGAGAAAAAGAGAGGGTGCGACAGGGACTAAAGGACGAGACACGGACGGGAAAGCGGGTGGAGGCGGTAGAAGAGAACCTGAGCGACGATAGAGAAGGTCTGATTGAGGACGTCATGGATATTATCCTTACCATCTCTATCTCTCTCTCTCTCTCTCAAACACTCTCTGTATCTATAGTCAATCAAAGAGAGTGAGTGAAGCTGTGGTTAATTTTCCTTTCTTCTTTTTTTTTAATTTTTGTCTCTTTCTGCTGTTAAATTGTTTTTTTTTTTTTTTTATTCGATGCTTGTTCTGTTTTTCCTCTTTATTCCAATTGCCGACGTGGCTCACGGTTCACGCATGCTCCGACAGAAGAGAATCCATTCCATTCTTAACTGATCACTCTCTCGGTAGCTTCTTGTTTGTCCATAACAAATTTCAGTCCTTTTTTTAAAATAATTTTTCTTTTTCAAGTTCGATTTTATATATTTTTTGTTTAATTAAAATTAAAATAAAAATAATCATTTTTAAAGAACAAAAATATTTTTTTTTCTGTTGAGGTTGATTAAATTTTGACTGATAGTAGAGGTAATAATAAAACGTATTTTAAATTTATAAATTTATGGATTCGTTGTGAATCACGATAATTTATACTATTATGATTCATGGCAATGTAAATTATCGTGACTCACAACAAGTAATATTATCATGCACGACAATTTTTATAATGAAGACTTACTATGACAAATGCATTTTTAACTAGAAGTTTGAGAAAAAATAAAAAATAAATTAAAAAAAAAAAGAGAGAGAGAGAAGAATAAGTAGGAAGAACACAAAAAAGAATAAGAAGAAAAAGGAGAAGATGATGATGAGGAGTGGTGTTGGATAGAAAATGCCAATAGAATGATTGGATTGGAGGCAGAAGAACATGAGACAAATTTTATCCAAATTTGATTGATTTTGAACACAAATATTAAAAACATTATTTAGGGACATTAATTTTCTATTGCCTTATTTTTGAGTCATTTCCTCCAATTTGCACAAAAATATTTATATTATTATTATTTGAAGGTTGACAAAAATTTCCACCGTTCCAACTTCGATCCCTATATGCTTGGGCTTTAAACAAACTGGATTTCGGGTCAGAACCGGGCAAGCACTTATGCCCGGATTGACCCAGTGTATATATTAACCATTTAAAAAAGAAAAAAAATTCTACGTAGCTCATCACCACCACCACGGGAATCACTTTATCTCCTCTCAAACGAGACCTAGACGGCGCCCTCTGCCACTGCCGCGCTTTCAAAGAGCAGCAGGGCTTGCTAACACTTTGTTGAAATAATTATTGAAGAAAACCTAAAAACCCCACCATTGTTTACAAAATCTCAATTGACCTCAAGTAAAAGATGCAGCACGATGAGGTTATATGGCAAGTTATCAGGCACAGGCACTGCAGTTTCATGGCCAAGTCAGCCTCTCTTATCATTCCTTTTTATTTAATTTTTACACTTTCTTTGCTGGCATGTTTAAGTTGTTAACCGAATGATTTTTTTTTTTTTATGGGTTTTTTTTTTTTTTTGGTAGAATCGAAACTGGGAAATTCTGTAGAAATCCGTATAACGTGACTGGGATTTGTAACCGGAGCTCTTGCCCTCTCGCTAACAGTCGATATGCTACAATTCGTGACCATGACGGTACTTGTTTGTTTTTTGGTAACTCTACTGTCATTCTAATGCATGTATTTTGTTGGGTACTTGTAGAATTTGAAACCCTTTTTGTGCTGTAGACAACATGTCAAATGTGATGTCTTTAGGTTCATGGAAATGTGGATTAAATTGCCTAGATGGTAGGATATCATCTATGTTTTAGTCGAACATGCTATGGTTTGTTGTTTTTTACATTGTTTTTACTGCAAAAATGTTTGTTTTGTTTCCATCTGAGACCATGTAAAGAATCGGTTTACGATGTTGCAGTAGAAAGTACTAAATACTAACACTGCATACAGTTTTATTTGTGATTGCTTTTATCTGTTTGTTTCTCAACCTATTAAATGATTGAAACTGGTTATGGTTTATGATATTTACCTGCTTATACGCAGCTGATTGTTGTTTAGGTCCCGTTTATAGTTATTATATGGATAGTTTTGTGAGGTTATAATGGACCTTGAACTGCTTATGCTGTATTTTTATTTGGTCTTGTGCACTTCATTGAATTTATGTTTAATGTGTATGAGTGATATGATTGTTTGGTGTATTGCAGGTGTGTTTTATTTATATATGAAAACTATAGAAAGGGCTCATCAGCCGAACAAATTGTGGGAAAGAGTCAAGTTGCCCAGAAATTATGAGAAAGCCCTTGAAATTATTGACAAACATCTGGTACGAAGATAAAGATTGCTGTTGTCATTTTACATGGATAGTAGTTCTCTTGTATGATTCTATTTGAAGGTTATTAAAGCCAAAAGTCTGACTCTAAGTTTGCTCTTCAATGTGGCAGATGTATTGGCCGAAATTTTTGGTCCACAAAACAAAGCAACGGTTGACTAAAATGACTCAGATGCGGATTCGCATGAGAAAGCTTGCTTTGAAAACAAGGTTCACATGTCTGGCATTCTTTTTGAGTCTCTAGACTTTGGCCTATATGAGAACAATATCTACTGTTTCCTTGCTAGCTTATGCTGACTTACATTTACATGTTTGTACTTTACGTAGAGAGAAGATTATGACGATGCCCAGAAAAGAGAAAAAACGGGAAGCTAGAAGAGAGGAAAAGGCTGAAAGAGCAGCACTTTTGGAGAAGGTTATATTCAGTATTATGCTACTGTTGTACATCAACTGTCTCTGTCTGCATAGATTTTGGTTACACTGTTTATTCTTTTTACAGAGTATTGAAAAGGAGTTGGTTGAGCGTCTTAAACGAGGGGATGTTTATGACATTTACAACTATCCTGTTGACAAATATAACGAGATTCTTGATAAGGAACAGCTTGCTGCTAGTGATGTTGAAGATGATGAGGTGTCCACATGAATTTAATTGTCCCACTTATTTAGAGTTGTTCTTTAAAAAAAAGAAAAAGAAAAAAAAAAAAACTTTTCTTGATTTTTATATGATCCAATCACCGATAACTGAACTTTTTTTTTTTTTTCCTGTTTTTATCATTGGAATTAGGAGGAAGGTGAAGTAGAAGAATACATTGAAGCATATGAAGAACTTGAAGAGGAGGATGATATGGAAGATTTTGGTGGTCTTGCAATTTCCAAGTCTCATGCAGATGATAATGATGGTAAAATTGGTTCGAGTTGCTTTGAATTTTTTTAATTTAATGGAAAATGTTTCAATAGATATTATTTATTTGCTTTTAGTCTTCATATGATTGCTTTTAAATGCATATCTGGTCAACATTGTACTTCCATAATTTATCCATGCTTATTTATTCATGTGTGTCAGTGCTGCAAGAATCCTTCATTTGATTCATCAACTGATAATATTTAATGTCTACGATTCTATGAAATTGAATTTTATATTTGGTGTATAAGCAAGTTATACTTCATCAAATCTTGGTCGTTAGTTCATGGGCATATTTAATTTGCCAGCTATGCCTAGGAGAACTATATGTTTTCATTTTTGTCTTAGCTGTTTGAATTTCATTTATGTTTTCGTAATTATTTCTCCTTCCAAGCTCTTTGAACCTAAAATAAAAATTGACCTTTAAGTAACTGGTGTATGAAAGATTTAAATAGTGATGGTAAATGATACAGTTGGAATAGATGACGACGACGAAGAGACAGTAGCAATTGACCGCAAGAGAGTGAGAAGAGAATCTGGCTTGGCTTTGAGAAAGCTTGCCAAAGAAGAACCTGGTTTCAAAATGAGGAAGAAACCGAGGGTACACGTGGAGGTGAGAGTTTATGATTTCATATTTATCTTTGTTCCTCTGAATGACCAGGGTTATTGATTAAGGTTACACAATCGAGTTCATATTTATGACATCTATAGCTCCTCTAATTATGAGGCGTGATGAAGATAATTTAGTAATATGTTACACTCTCCCTGTGTCTGGTTGGCCCCTGTTCTTTTGAGTCCAAAATGATTATAAAGCATTATCTGTGCAGTTGTAGTGCACAAGCATGTTTTGATGCATATTTTTATTACCTAACTCTGCTCAACAAAGCCATATCTCAAACCCTTGGGAGTCTGCTAATTTTTTTGGACCCAGGATCATGTTTAGGATCTTATGTTTTTGTCAAATGATTGGCTATTTAATCTCATCTCCAGCAGAACTTTATATGTGTCAAGAAAAAGATGTTGCATATATCCCACTAGCCAATTTGTTGCACATTCATGCTATCATGTGCTGTAGTGCATTTTTATTGTCTGGTGTTATCTTCCTTTTGAAAGGGAGGTTTAAGCAAACTTCATCAAGAAGTACCTGATTAGCCCCTGAGTGAGTCGATTTGGTTAGAAATATGCAAAGATTTCACTTAAATTGAGAACTCCTCGTGACTTTGCAGCTTATGGTGTGTTTCATGGTCAAATTGGTACTTGAATCGTGGCAGCTCTCTTTTAATTGTTATGTGCGAACTGATGTTGTTGTAGTTCACTACTATGCAAATGATGAGGCATGACAATTGACAGATGCTAATATCTTAACATTGTGGTCCTCAGGTTGAGCGAGAAGATACTGATGAAAGAAAAAAGGCAGTCCACTGAGAGGTGCCTGCTTTACTGCTCCTGTTTGATTTTTGACAGAGTAATACCTACATTTTTATTCGTTAGAAGTGAATTTTCTATCCTGGAGTTGCTTTAATTTGCAAAAAGTTTTGATGATGTACTTAGAGGTTGTTTGTTTTTTGCACTTAACACTTAATGGTGCTGAATTTGACTAATTAAGATATTTTTGTTTGTTTTTTTAAGTGGTCAAACAATTTAAAACCACCCAAAAATCACTGAAAAAAAAAAGTAACATTTTTTGACTTTTCACTTAATATAAAATTACTTAATGATTTATAAATATATTATTTCAAG
This sequence comes from Dimocarpus longan, assembly GCA_022984855.1. Lineage (NCBI taxonomy): Eukaryota > Viridiplantae > Streptophyta > Magnoliopsida > Sapindales > Sapindaceae > Dimocarpus > Dimocarpus longan. The sequence goes on along the minus strand of CM041012.1, from coordinate 46,088,982 downwards.
TTTATCCTTCTTAAAATAATATGTTTCCAAGTTTGTTTTAGTTTTATATTATAAAAATTTCTTTTAATACTTTAATAAACAACATTGAAAAATAAAAACCCTAAACATCTTAACATCAATTCTTTTTTTATAGCTGGATTACTATATTTTTCTAATTAAATTCTGGTAAGAATCTTTATTAATAAAATGTTTATACAATAACTCAGAGATCAAATTGCAAATCAATTTGTTTAAGTATTTGATTATTCTTGTTTAATTATATCAGAAAATATATATTACTTTACAATTTCAATTTTCATTGTAATAGTAATTTAATTTAAAATCATTTTATTTATTTTTATTTAAATATATAAATTTAATTGACTCTACTATTTTAATTAATCTTATTTTAATTATGAATAAAAATACTATATATATAAGTTACAATTTCAACTTTTGTTATAATAGTAATTCAATTTAAGATTATTTTGTTTATTTTTACTTGAACATATAAACTTAATTGATTCTACTATAATAATTAATCTTATTTTAATTATGAATAAAAATATTATATATATAAGTGTTTTAATATTTGTTAAATAATTTATTACAATTGTTTGTATTATATTAAATAAAATTACACTACAACTAATAGTAAAAATATATAAATGTCAAATTACTAATAATCAGATAATTTTAACTTTAAAAAACAAATAAGATTATTATACATTCAGAGGTAAGAAAAGAAAAAATAAATATATCAATCAGATTTCAGATTTCAGTCACTATTCAGCTTTCAGTCTTCAGCAGCACTGTTCAGTCTTCAAATAAAAAAACAAACGATCCCTTAGATTAGTTCTTTATTTTCGTTCTCCTCCTTGTCATGTCATGATAGCTTGTACTTTGTATTATTAAAACATTTTTTGTTCAAATTTTTATTTTCCCTGTGTTTTTTTTTTTTTTAAAAAATAAAATTTCCCTGTGGTCTTATTTTTTGTCGCACGTTTAACGAAATGAGACTTCTTTTTAATGGGATTTTAGGATTTAATGGATGACAAATTGCAAAGCAAATAAGATAATTGATTTGGTTTCAAAAATTCATTTTTTGTTCTTTAGAATAAATAATTTTGAAAAATAAAAAGTACCAAATATATAATAAATAATTTAAAAATAACAAAAATAAAAACTAAAGAATAAAACGGTAGAGAATCCTGGAGATTCGATCTCTTCTGTATTGCTGAACCAAATAAATACATGGGTAATCAACTTTGTTTATTATTATTATTATTCCTTTAAATGTAGTGCTTTTAATTTTTTTTTTATCTTGTATATAGTACATATTACAATTACACAAGCTGCAATCGAGACCTTCATATATAAACTTTAAGGTACGGCTCGAAACAAAATTTTCATAAACTGAGAAGAGGGATCCACTAACTAGTGGAAATAAATCACAACCAAAGTCCCACAAACGAGTGGGAAATACATTGCTCGAACACGGTCTCCTTTAAGACAAAGGTAGGGGAGCAGCATCACCCAGCAATGAGTGTTTATAAGTATATATTTTATTTAAAAAAAGTGGAAATGAAAAGAAAAAAGGAAAGAATTTTCTCACTTCTTTAGTTGCAAGGGTTTCAACTCTCATTTAATGCGGAGGTGATGGTTCATGGAGTTTGTTTGTTCCATTTTTTTCTTTTTTAATTTGTCTAATAATGCCATTGTCTAGATGTGTGTAATAATATCATATTAATATTATTTTATTACTAAAATAGTTAGTTATTTATTTCTGTTTTATCTGACGGGGGGAGACATTTTTACCTATTAAATGTTTTTTTTTTTTTGAAATAAAATGTTTAGATTTAATAATGTTAAAAAAAAATGTTAAGTTTTAATAGCAACAACTAACTATAGAAGTTGTTTATACAAGTTCAAATGAAAGGTCCATTTAATCATAATTTAGTTTTAGGTCACAATATCATATTTTCAAAAACACTAAAGCATTTAGACGGTAAGATAGAAAATAAAAATAATAATAATATTTAGACACAAGATAGTCTTTCAAATTCTGTGAGTAATATTCTTACAAATTCTTACAAATGTAAAACAAATATATATATATATGTATGTGCGCGCCTGATGTAATATATATAGGAAAAACTTTATTTTAACTCTTAAGATTTGAAAAAAGAAAAAAAATCATATTTTTAAAACTCTTTTGAAAATAACTATTTTAAAAACAGTTTTTTTCATCCTTAACTTTTTGAAAATTTTTAAAAAAAAATTCAAACTGTCAATCAACTGATGGTTAACAGTAACTTTAAGTAATTTAAATTGTAATATAACAATTTAAATTTAGACTTATTTTAGGAAATATAATTTATAAGTTCATTATTTTATGAGGAGAATCCGATAATTTACATACCACTAACAATCATTAAAAGTAAAAATATTATTTTACATATACATTCTATTAGTGTTGATAATCAGTTGATTGACGGTTTAAACTTTTTTGAAGAGTTTTAAAAGTTAAGGATAAAAAGAGTTATTTTCAATGACTAAAATAAAGTTTGTCCGTTTAAAAAAAATGAGAAAACAACAAAAGATGGAACAGTAAATAACTTAAACCTGACTAACTATATAAAACATTAAATCTTTTTCGAAGTTTACTAAAGTAGTTTCATTTGCGTCCTACCCATTAACAACAATTACAGATTTGCCAATTTCTCATCACTTTATTCGTAATGAATGATCATCTTCACTTGTTCTTGGATCCAAATGACAATGTGGACTGGAACGGAATTCTAAAGTCTGTTCCACAAGCAACAAGAATCCAATATGTGATTCGGTTTGCTGCTTTTTGCTATTGTTATTTCGGAACTATTTGTGCTTTTACGTGGATGTAATTTCCCACCCGAATCTACTTTTTGTTATTGTTTGGCAGAGAGAGCTTAATAGAGGATTCAAATCTTACTTGTCAACATGTCACTACTTAAAGTCTCGTTTGGAACGTGATATTAGATTAGATTACTTTCATGGGATTGGATTAGATAGGATAGGATAGAATATGATTGAATAAATTAATACTGTGCATATGTTTGGGGTAGTATGAGATTGGATAGATTAATGTTGTGATGTGTTTGGTTCAATATGAGATTGGATAAAATCAAATTTAAGTAATTAAATTATTTTTAAAAATAAATAGATAGCTGTTTAAAAAAAAAAAAATGCTCCAGCACCACTATTGAAGAAACCCAGTTTGTCACCACTGGTTCGCCGTAACCTCCACCTCCACGTCTCACCAGCGCCGCCGCCGATCGGTTCTCTAGCGCTGTCGATTGTTCAATGCCGTCGATGGATTCTTCTTTGTCAACGTCGATCAATTCTTCAACCTCCTTCGATCGTCCAGCGCCGCCGATCGATTTCTTTTATCACCGTCGACCGACGTTGACTACACACACCGCCTCCAGTCTCTCTCCTGATTCTACTTCTTCTTCTAGTTCTTGTTCCATGGCTGCAAAAATAGGTTTCAAAAAAAAAAAAAAAAAAGAATGATTGAGGAAGATGAGATTCATTTATCCCAGTTGTGTGAGTGGGTTTCATTTAACCCACCATAATGGATTAAAAAATTCAGATGGGATTGATTTTTTCAATCTCATACTCTTACTAAACATGGGTTTGGACTGAATTTTATCCACGCTCAATCCAAACCCAGACAACAAACATGGCATAAAGAGTTAGGTATTAGTGAGTATTGACGCGTTTGACTCACTTCTCTGTGACAGTAACCCCACTAAATAAGCTTTTTTTTTTTTTTTTTGTCCATTTTTGTAGGAATATTTTTTGGACTGTCATGCATTCCAAGCTCCAACCATGTGAATTCCCTGCAACAATCACATGATATAATCTTCTAAGATAAAACCGGAATTATCCTGTCTTCTCCGAGTTTTTTGTTTTTTATGCACTTAAAGCATAAATAAATTTTTCCTTACATTTTGAGGGAAATTTCATCAGTATATCTGCTTATTTACTTGCATATATTTATATATATATTTTTAAAATATATTTACGTGAACTTGATTCACTAAGTAATTAATTCAGATCTCCTTTTTTTTTTTTTTTCATAGTACTAAAAAAATTCAAATTTTAAAATTAAACTGAGAATTTTTTGCACTCATACTTTGGGCATGGACTAAAAATTAGTTTGCCCAAAAGAATAAAATCCATGCATGAACTAATGGTGCTAAAACACTCTATTTATACTTTCAACATCAGCTTCAAAGTTCAAACTTTTTCTTCTCTATTTCTTGGAATTTCACTAATATTAATTTATAATTACGTAATGTTTTGAATTTATGATCAAATTGCCATGGATTTGAGTCAGTAAAGTGAAAAGAAATAAAATTAGACAAAATTAAATTTTGTGTACTTAGAGTGTGTTTGAGATTATTTCTATTGATAATTTAATAATTTACTTTGTAAGTTTAAAGCAAAATAATGTTTGGTAAATTTCAAAAATATGCTTATATCATAAATTGCTTATCCAATAATTAGACAGACTCTCAGTTTCCGAAAAATGTGGGAGATTTGCAATTGAAGGGAGGTTTGGATCCTCCCTATTAAGGGTGGGGAGGCCAATGATGATGGGTGAGGCTCTAGAGATTATTTATCAATGGATCTCATCTTCTGGATATTTTTTGCTTCTTAATATAGATTTTCATTTTCCACTATCTATCTCAACATGAATGGTAAAAATTTGATTTTATTTTTAAGTTCTTTATTTTCGTAAAAGTTGGAGATGGGTGAAGATCTGAGTATAAGTTTATGATCAATAGACCAAATTTAACAGTCAAACATAACAATAAAGGAGGTTGACGTGATTTATTGAATAAATTGTTTTCAAAGGTAAAATAAGATAGATTGGGAGTTATTTATTCTTATTTTAAATTAAAAGCACTCCTAAAGTCGGCCTTAATTTTATATTGAATTAGGAAGGGAATATTAGGCATTGGTAATATTTTTACGTTGTATCTCTAATGATAATGCACTCTAAACTTGGACGGCTTTGAGATAGGTAAAGAAACAATATATGTTTATGCCGATTGAATCGGGATTTTATATTACAAGACGAAAGTGGGAAAAACAACTCTTTTAGACTTAGCCAAACATGGACCACAATTTCTCAAATTATAAAAGTAAATGAAATGGAAGTTGACAAGCTAATTGGCATATATTTTTCAGATGAAATAATTAGTTTGTACAACATAAATTCGTTAGAATTATACAGTTGAAGGTTCTTATAAGGCATGAGATCATAGAGGGACCACTTGTAAAGTGGCAGCAATAATGGGTGAACGTGGGTGGTGTCTTGATCTCTTTGTGTTGGTGGGTTTATTGTAGTACATTGAAGGCAGTCCTAACTCCTCGTAACCCAAAAGAACAAAAGAATGATTGTTTTAAAGATATAATTGACACTCTATTACGCACCTTTTCTATATCCCAAATTATTCCTTTTTATTATTCTTCTTAGATAGAAATAAACCGTTGGATTAATGTCCAATCATTGCTTGTTTTGACGACAATGATCTTCAGTTGCATCAAATTTGTCTAATCATTGTTTGCTTCGAAGATAATGATCTTCAATTTTGTCGACGTCTAAATTCAGTCGACCCAAATTCTTGACCCAATATTATAAATAAAGCAAAACAAAGGCAAAGACAAAAGAAAGAGGAGGAAGAACAACAAATGCAAGGGCATCTCTTATGTGATTAGGCCCAAAAGGATACATTTGTCCATGACTGTTTATCTTATTATTTTGGTAGAATCATATTCTATTATTGATTGTTGTGCCTAGAATGAATTTTCAACTCTTATTTATAGTGTGAGGTATTACAATTTAAGTACAATAAAAATATGAAGGAATTCTACGTTAATTATACTTCGAAAACCGGTGTCCATTAATTTAGGGATAGATTCCGTCGAAATAGAAGTTTGATTTTACTTCCAATTCTGATAGTTGACTCTTCCTCAACTTAGACTGTTATCTTTTTGGAAAAATTCCTTTAATGAGCACTTCGAGCTGAACTTCGCTCTAGGCAACCTAGAGCTGAGCACAGGGCAGCTTTAATCAAAGTTGACCAGTGACCTGAGAACTACAATAGCGAACTGGAATTTTTCTATTAGGCTTTTGTCTATTGGATCAATTCGTTAGACTTTTACTTGCCCACTTATGCAGTCCCAAATATACCCACAATATCAGCCCTTCAACTCTCAGTGTGTAACGTCTCGATATTTATTTCCATCTGATTATTATTCGTTGATTTCATAAGTAATTTATTAAATGGGAATAAATTTGAATTTAATGAAATTCGTACGATTGTAAAATGTTTTGATTGTTAACTGGTGAAATTTAATATTTTCGAAAACGTTTTTCCCCGTAAAGAATTATTTTCAAATTTAAATAAAATAAGTAGCAGAATGGGAATGTTAGGATAGGAAATTATATTGTATTGTAGGGAATAATTTTTGAGTTGAATAAATGATTTATTATATAATTATTAGTATTATTATTATTGTTATTATTATTATTATTTTTCATTAAAATAAATTAATTATTCTTGAATAAAATAAGGTTATGGATAAGTTTGAATGAGTTAATGGGATGATGTGTTGGCTAGAATGTCCAATAAGATATTAGCATGTGAGTAGGGGTGTAAGTGCAGAAAATAAAAACTTTTGGGGTCAATTTGTAAATAATAAAAATTTTGGGATAATTTTATAAACATAAGAAGTTTGTGACCATAAAAATCTGTTTTTGCCAAGATTTTTCAGTTTGCTGCTCCTCATCGCCGACATCAATATCTTCTGCCTTTGCTCGTGTTCATCTCTTCCATTCTTCAATTTTTTTTATTTGTTTATTTATTAAATCTCTCAAATTTCATTTTTCTTTCATCACTTACCAATTCCAAACCTTAAATTTTTCAAAACTCATCAATTCTCCAAGTATAATTTCGTGTAAAAATGGGGCAAAAAAAGAGGTATGTCTATGGGTTTTGATTTATTTTGATGGGTATAGATTAAAAATGATTTAAATAATTTCTAGAGTATGTAAATTTGATTAGTTTTGTATTTGATCAATTATATGTGAATTTTTTTGTTGAAATCTAATTATTTTGAACCCTAGGTGAGGGTTTGTATGCGTGAGGCTTTAGGGAAGGTTAGGGAGGCGTGAAAACCTCTCCCTGGGTGTGGAGACAGTTATTGGAAAGCCTAAAAAAGTTGGCGTACACTTACCCTAAAAAGTTATTTTTATTAGTTTACTAGATACTTTGAGAATTAATAATTTTGTATTTGGAATGTGATATAATTGTTTGAATGATATTTATTGAATTATTTGGATGTTTATAAAATAAATTTTGAAAAGAAAAATAAAGTGGAAACAAATTTTCGAAAATTGGCCTCTATAAGTCGAATTTGAGTTTTAGTGCAATCTAGGGACATTTTGATCATTTGAATTTCAATTACATGTTAATTTAATGTTGATAGAATAGTTTGTGTGATGAAATAATGGTTGGAATGAAAATTTACGTGTATTAGATTAATATCCGTGTGTAAATTCCTTTAGAAATTGTTTAATTTGATTATTTGAGATATCAAATGGTTTTGAATGTTAATTATATGACAATTGCATGCCATTAAGTGAGTTTGTTTGATGAAAAAAGAGTTCGAAAACGATTTCGTAAAATAAACCCCCTTATGGATGAATTTGAAATGTAAAGTGCTCTAAAGGTATTTTTGTCTTTTTGCTTCCATTTTTGTATTAGTTATATCATATTTTAATGGTACGTATAACGAACTTGAAATCGAAAATTGAAAAAGTTGAGATTCTCGTATTTTGAGATTAAATTAGAGCATGAAAAATGTGATAAATATTGTGTTAAAATGTGATATAAAAATTAGGGGGCAAAATGGTCATTTGAAATGGCCATAAGTTGTACCCCGAAGAAATTCGATGAATTGATTGAAATATGTAATAAAAAGTTTACGCGATTAAAAATCTTCATTTTAAATTGAAAATTTTGTAATCTTGAAAACTTAAAAGGCCCGTGTAAAACTAGTCATCGATAGGTGAGGATTGATAGTTGACTAGCCAATAGGGTGATTATTAGCAGTACTGCACCGTTACGATTGATTTCAGACGTTGTATAACGGACTTTGAGAGGCATTGAGTGCCCGGTCCCGAAACGAAAACAGATTATGATATGCGACCCGATGGATAGACACCGAGCGACCGTTGTCAGGGTTGCCGTTTAGTCTGGCTGATGCCAGAAAACCCGTTATCGATCCATAGTATCGTGACAGAATTTTACAAAGGGCTCTAATTAAAGAAAAATAACAATATTGTAATTATGTATGACAAATGAAATTTGAAAAGATTAATGTTGAGATTTTTATTTATTAACTGATATTATGTTATGAACTCTTCGATTTGTTATAATTATTAAATGATTAGTTTATATATTATGAAAATATTATTGAAATTTATATAGTGTATTTTGATTTTTATTTGACGATAACGTGTTGGTTTGGAAAATATAATTAGGAATATGATAGGAAATTGAGTTGAAAGAATAATAGTGTAAATGTGTTTAATAATAGATTTTAGAAAAGTTTATGTGATTAGAATTTATATTGAAATATGTTTGATAGAAGTGTCTTTGAAAAACTGATGATTTATGTATTTTGTTTGATGTGATTATTGTAAAATTTGAATTTAGTTATCGTCTTAAGAATATTAAAATGAAACTTATTATATTTTATTATAAATGTTTGAAAAATTATGAAATCCGGATTTATAAATTGAGTTTTGAGAAACTGAAAAAGAATTGGTAAAAATAAGTTGATTAAAAGTTGGAAAGAAATTACTTATTTATTTTGTCTGTGTAATTATGATAAAACGATTGATTAGTAATTTTCAAATGAAAGTTTAAAAAATGCGTTAAAAATATTAATTGAGAAACATGTGAATTATCAATACATATAACTAATTTATATGTTTTGCATTTAGAATTTTTAGTAACTTAGATCATTAGCGAAACTGATAATAATTTGAAATTTTGTGAAATATTAATTGGCAACTGGTATTTCGAGAATTAAAGATTATTAAATGAAATTGTGTTATATTAATTAAAGAAAAATATATTAGAGATATATATATAGATATGAAAAATGATTATTATGTAATTGATAAGCGTTATTAGTAATAATATGTTTTTCATCGGGATTTATAATAAAATTCTTACAAATCGAATTGATAGGTTTAATAAGAAATAATCTGTATGTTAAGTATGTAATTTAGATAATTGAAACTTGTAATAAAATGTCTTCGTTAGGATTTGTTTAAAAAAATATATATAGATAATATCAGATTTCTACGTGTAAGAACAAATTTTATGTGTTGGATATGTTTATGTAGTTGATGTGTATAAGCACGGTGATGTGTGGTAGAATTTTTACAGATATAATGGATATGTCTCATAATAATTTGTATGTGTATTTATTAGTAAATTATTTTCAATTGTAAATTTTAGTAACGAAAAATATTTAGTGAAAATCGCTTCAAAATGCAGTCAAAAGAAATGTTGTGTTTAGATCTATTTATCAGTTAATAAATATTAATGTATTATGTAAGGTTTATTTGAGATTGGGGAGAATAGGAAAATTGAATTTTATACAGTTATACTTGAAATAAGATTTTTATATACTTTATGAATTGTGTTTTTAAATATATATATATATATATTAAAATATGGTGAAAGTTTTATTTAATATTGTTGAAAAGTTTTGTGAAGTTATACTATGAGAAAAAAAAGTTTTATGACTTTTAAATTAAGTGTACACCCACTAAGTAGAAATACTTAGCACGTCGGATTTATCACGCGCAGGTAATTGAATTGAGCTTGTTGCCGAGACGAAGACGAAGCCCCTACAGATAATCTATGAGTCACATCCGACATAAATTTTTGAGTAATAATCATTTTGTATCATGTAGATATATATGTATGGGCACCATCATGTATGTGTGTAAGTTTCTAAATTTAAAAGTCTGTAAAGTACAATTTGTATTAAAGTTTTAAAATATTTGTAAGTTATGTATATTATTTGATAAGTATGTAGTATAAAGTTTTATGGTGGTGGATTTTGGATTTTGATTTAATATTTATTTTAATTATTTGCGTGTTGAAGTGATTTTTGAAATCGGACGGAAGGTCCGAATTGGAGTTGAGAAATGAATTTTATAGAAGTGTTATCATTTTCTTTACAGGTTTTTAAATTTGAGTTTTTAGAAAAACAGGGGAAACTCTGTCGGATTTTCGAAAAATTATAAATGAGAAAATGATATTAAAGTTTTTCAATATTGTAAAAAGTTAAAATAAACTTTTAGTGGTGATTCTATTTCTTTTAATAAATTTTTTTTTAAATAAATGAATAAATTAATTTTCAGTTCGGAACCGTAACGCTTTTCGCCTCGAACCTCGATCTGACGGGAAATCGAGGTAAGGGGTGTTACACAGTGTGATCTTCGGACTGAAAGCTTAAGTTTGTTGGTAAAAGCTGATGTGTTATGACTTATGGTGCCGCATTTTCAACACCACTTGCACGTCTCGTTTTATGCGTATTTAATACGTACATTTCTCAACTGTCAGCCCATAATGACAAATCCCTCAACTCGCGCAACACCGTTAGATCTAAAACGGTTGATTAGCCCCTAAATCTAATGGTTAAGGTCTTATGCCTATATACAAGTGGAGGCCCCTTCCCTTTCCCTCTTACTCTATCATGTTCAAACTCAAGACACCACTGAGCTTCATTCTTCTCTCGCTTTCTTTGACACACGTCCATCATTATCATTCCCGTTTTTTCTTATTTTACATCATTGCGCCAGCACTTCTCGGATTCAAAACCATTGAAGATCAACGTCTTCATTCTTAGTCTATTAAGGTTTATTGTGCTTACAATAAGTCTCCATAACCAACTCTTAATTTTTTGGTTTCCATCTTTTGTATGCATTGCATTTTTTCTGGATTTGATATCGATTTGAATGTTTCATGTTCTTGATGTTGCATGCTTGTTAATAGTTGTGACTATTCGTTTTCTTTTAATTTGATCTTGTTGGTTGGTTCTTTGTGGACTATTTGTTGTTTGTAACTTTATATATGTGAGCTGTAGGATGAGATATTTATATGTTATTAGCTCGTAGGTTGTTAGATCGTAGGTCGAACCCCCTATGACCTTAGTGATCTATAACACTTGTGACCTGTAGATTAGGAAGTCTTTTGTTAAAGAATAGGAAACTTATATTTTAAAGCATGGTCTACATGTAGCGACATAACTGCTCCCTTTTATGTGTAAATGTCTTCAAATGGTAAACGCCAGTCATACAGAGTAGAATATGGTGACTCTTCCATCTTGAAGGAGCTCTACTAGGAAGAAGTTCGTATTGTTGAAGAAACGACCTCTCTGAGTGGTGAGGTCATTGAGGAATTCGTAACTCGAGCTGACTCTGTAGTAATTTGTCAAACTGTTGAAGAACGGCAAGCTCGTGAAGCTATTGAGGAAAGAAGAGCTCGCGAGGCGTTTATCCACTATGTCTCAAAGATGAGATATAAAGAGTTATGGGGAATTGCTTTAGAATATCACCTTCCCAAAGGTTGCCATATCATGCTGCCCTTACCTGATGACCACACAGTTTATTCTCCCTAGCAGTTCGTTGCTATCAACATCCATCATCTTAAGCACGAGCTCAGATTTTTAGTCTCTGCCTATCTTATCAACCTCATAAATAGGCTAAAACTTAACATTTTCCAATTAACCCCTAACTCTTACTCCTAGCTCACATTTCTAGCCTTAGTTTTCAAAAGAAACGATCTTCCACCTTCAATCCCAAGAATCTGCTGTCACCTCTTTAGTATCAAGAGTGTCGACAACTTAAAAGAGGGAATGCGAGATGAGATTTATTATCTTGTAGATCGAAAAACGAACTTCAAAAACCTCCTACCTCAAGGCGACACGGAGGGTAAGTCCAATGTAGTTGATTACAAGTTAAGTTAAGGGTTGTTTGTTTTTTGCACTTAACACTTAATGGTGCTTAATTTGGTTAATTAAGAGATTTTTGTTTGTTTTTTTAAGTGGTTAAATCACTTAAAATCATCCAAAAATCACTTAAAAAAAAAAGTAACATTTTTTGACTTATCACTTAATACAAAATCACTTAATGATTTATAAATATATTATTCCAAGTTTATCCTTCCTAAAATAATATGTTTTCAAGTTTGTTTTAATTTTATATTATAAAAATTTCTTTTAATACTTTAATAAATAACATTGAAAAATAAAAACTCTAAACATCTTAACATCAAATTTTTTTTTTTTTTTTATAGCTAGATTACTATATTTCTCTAATTAAATTCTGGTAAGATTCTTTATTGATAAAATGTTTATGCAATAACTCAAAGACCAAATTACAAATCAATTTGTCTAAGTATTTGATTATTTTTATTTAATTATATCAGAAAATATATATTACTTTGCAATTTCAATTTTCGTTGTAATAGTAATTTAATTTAAAACCATTTTATTTATTTTTATTTGAATATATAAATTTAATTGACTCTACTATTTTAATTAATCTTATTTTAATTATGAATAAAAATACTATATATATAAGTTACAATTTCAACTTTTGTTATAATAGTAATTCAATTTAAGATTATTTTGTTTATTTTTATTTGAACATATAAACTTAATTGATTTTATTATAATAATTAATCTTATTTTAATTATGAATAAAAATATTATATATAAGTGTTTTAATATTTGTTAAATAATTTATTACAATTGTTTGTATCATATTAAATAAAATTACACAATAACTAATAGTAAAAGGATATAAATGTCAAATTACTAGTAATCAGATAATTTTAACTTTAAAAAACAAACAAAATTATTATACATTCAGAGGTAAGAAAAGAAAAAACAAACATGTCAATCAGATTTCAGATTTCAGTCACTATTCAGCTTTCAGTCTTCAGCAGCACTGTTCAGTCTTCAGATAAAAAAACAAACAACCCCTTAGTTTTACATTTCTTACCCTTTCCTTAAATAGCTCTAAAATTTCAATTTCATTCTTAGTCCAGGTAAACAGATGAGACTGACTTCTGCGAGTTACAACAAATTTTATTATTTATTTATTTCTTTTTATTTTTGTAATACTTTTTGTTTCACCTCGTAGGTGTGACAGGAGATAGAGCAGTCCTCACTAGGGAGGAGATCGAATTTCTTAGGATGCTTACGGATTCGCAAGAAGAAGAACCAATCACATGTTCAATCACGAGCTCCTCAGGGCCCATCAGCTAGCTCCTCTTTTGAATAGCGAACTTCTTGACAATAAGAGAGAAATTGAAATTTAGAGTGAAATCGAGCTCGCCTTTGCTTTCATGTTAGTGAAATAAAGGTTGTTCTTGTTCCTTGAGAAACGTCAACGATGGTGAAGCTCACCCTTCGCAAACCCCCTTCAACTCAATTTGTCCAATCCATAACCCCTTCAGTTGTTACCTCTATTAAGGTGATTACCTCAACACCAGTTTTAGGACCTTCACAAGCTTAGATTCCCACCTCGCAGCCAGAGGTGGTTGAATTCGACATGAGTAGGTGGGAGTTCCTACTCGCGAGGTTCAAGCTGCACTAAACAATGAAACAAAAAGGAAGTCAGCGTCAAAGTCTCTTCCAGCCAAGCGATCACAAGTAGATTAGGGTAAGCAACCTGTGGTCGTAGAGAAAACAGTTGAGCCACAGGCTAGGGCGCAGCCTGAAGACAGGCCAAGAGGGATGTACTTCGATGTTGTCTTCAATAATTTACCTGAAATCAAGAGGAATACTATCTCCATTGTACTGATGAATGTTAAGGACCTTGAATTTGTAAGGGGAGAGACTATGTCTCGATCTCCCTAGTGAAGAGAATTCTCTCCTCATATTGATCACACTGGTTTAAGGTACCGGGGGGTACCTTAAATTGTTGAACCTTTTGAATGAGCTCCTTTATCTTTAGGTCTTAAGGCCTGTGTCCTATTCTGTGCTCACAACCTGAAGAGTGTCGATCTGGTACATATCCCTGACTAGCCCTTCGTGAGCCGCCAGCTTAGAGCGACTCCGTACAACCCTGATGGTCTACTTCATCCTCTTCATACCGAGATGCGGCCTGAACTCAATCGCGGCCACCCTCCACATGGCGGCTCCTATCCTAGCTCACCCTCACTCTTAAACTTGTAGGACGCAGAACTTCCTCCTCTTCGCAAGCTCGACGACCTTTAGCTTTCAAACATGAGTTAGAGAAACGAACTGAGTCGGCAGGTCATGGTACCTTTCTGATGAAAATTTTAAGAGCTGGCATTTCCTCTTGTTGCTGCTAGTAAATTTCTCTAGGAGTAGTGGCCTCAAGTCTGGGTGTGTTTTGTGCTTGGACCTATACTAGTGTCCTGACTGCATCCGTAAGTTATTACACTGTATTTTCCAACGTCTCCTGCCGCTGGTGCCACATATAGCCCCTCAGCTATAGGGACCATCGGTATTGGTTAGCAAAGAGCTAGTGAAGGCATACCCACGATAACGTCGTTTGTAGGGATATGAGACTATCTTGCCATGGGCACAGTTATATCTTTCATCGGTTGGATGTCACGTTGTTGCTAATCCATCTGCCTATCTAGTTGATCAACCGCCATGTTAGAACTTCTATTGGTTATTCCTCTTGTCATGGCAGTTGAAAATTCAAAAGATTGCAGTATGAGCCCTCCTTCTAGCGCCAAAATGTCAACGTCTAAATTCAGTCAACTTAAATTCTTGATCCAAAAATAAAGTAAAACAAAAGCAAAGACAAAAGAAAGAGAAAAGGAAGAACAACAAATACAAGGAGATTTTTACGTGTTTCGGTCCAAAAGGATACATTCGTCCACGATTGTTTCTCTGATTATTTTGATAGAGTCATAGTCTATTATTGATTGTTATCCCTACAATGAATTTTTAACCTCTATTTATAGTGTGGGATATTACAATTTGAGTATAATAAGAATAAGAAGAAATTCTACGTTAATTATACCTCCAAAACCACTATCCATCAATTTAAAGATATATTTCATTAAAATAGGAATTCGATTTTACTTCTAATTCTAATAGTTGACTTTTCTTCAATTTAAGCTATTATCTTTCTAGAAAAATTCCTTTAATAAACACTTCAAGTTAAGAGTTGGACCTCACTTTGGGCGACCTAAAGTTAAGCACAGGGCAACCTTAACCAAGATTGACCAGTGACTTGAGAACTGCAACAGTGAATTGAAATTTTTCTTTTGGGTTTTTGTCTATTGGATCAATCTATTGGATCAGTTTGTTAAGCTTTTACCAACCCACTTATGCAGCCTCAAATATACTCATAACAAATTTCATCAAATTTTAATTTTTTTTAAGTATAATTTGGAATTTGGAGGATGGAAATAAGAGTTGAATAAATTATGTTGAAGACTTAACTTTGGATCCAATAATAAGTTTTAATCACCCTAAAATCATTCCACGAATCAAATAAATTTTAAATCAATCGGCATACAAAATTGGACAAATTGATCATTTGAAATTATATTACAGAATTAACTTAACCCTAAACCAAATAAGAATATTTAAAAAAATCGAAATAAATCTAGAATCAATTATCCATATTGACTTGAATTCTAGCTCAAATGATCTTAAGTATTGCTATCCAAAAAAAATCGAAAAAACAAGAGATAATTGTCAAACATGATTTTATTAATTTCTTCAAATCCAAAAACATCGTAACATTATAAATCCTAAAATCTCAACTCCTAATCTATTTAGGAAAAATAAATTGATAATTCTACTTCTATTTGTCTAAGATTACTTAAAGATAAATCTAATCTTAAATTATCACATAACTTAAATTAAAGATAATTATAATAAAAGCTAATCCTAAATATAGAAAACCTAAGCCAACAGAAACTGTAACTCGCCCAAAGCTGATTTGTGCTTCCAGTGCTCATTACGACTCGGGATCCAACGTCGCAGTTCCTCCTGTCAAAAAATTGCCACTCGAGCTCGCGAGATGCGACTCGCGACACATCCTTACGATAGCCTCTGGTTGACGATCATGACTTGGAACCGCTGGATGCACCTCGCGAGTCTCTCTCACGATGCCCTTTGTCGGAATACCGCAACACGCACTCACCAGCTGAAGCTTGCGACCCTTGCTAGCGATCGTCTTTGCCTCATTGCCTATTTATCGCGAATCGTGAACTGGCGATCAACTCTGAAGTTTCAAAAGCCACAAGCCTCACTCTCCTTCTCCTCTTGTAGCTCCATCTGGGATGAATTTATAAATCCATCTCATATACAGTTGTATTCCATCTAAGATTGAGTCGCAACTTCCTTTGGAATGACTTCATTTAGGATGATTCTATAGCTCCATCTAGGCAAATTTATAACTACATCTCATATAGAGTTAGATTCCATTTGAGCTGAAGCCGTGGTTCCACCTATGATAGTGTTGTCTTTATTCCCTTGGAAGTTTTAATGATAGCCCACTAACAAAGAGGAGATATCCGTGTAATAAATATTAAAATTTACATGCAAATATTATTATATCAAATCTTCGTGCGATTTGAAATTTTTTAAAAAGATTTTATAAATAAAAATACTGAAAAGTGTTGTGAAATAATATATATAAAACAATGAATTTAGAATACTCACCACAATAATAGAAGAAGAGAGAAACAAGAGAAAATAGTGAATGAAATTCAATTGATGTGTATTTTCAATGGTTACAATATAGGCCTATTTATAGGCAAATTGGAGAATCATTTCCATAATTGAATATCAACAAATAAGGTAAAGAATATTATCAAAAAGGAAGTGGTGTTATGACCATATATTTATAACACTCCCCCTTGGGCGTACACCACTTGATAATACTCTTCGAGATTCTTGGACGTGCCAAAATACTACTTCATTAAAAGCCTTACCAGTAAAACCCAGTGGGATAAAACCTGGTTAAGGGAAAAAGAGTGCAGTGCACATATGTCCAAAGAAGATTCTCCCCCTGAAAATTATACAACTATCACTCTTGTAGTTTGTGAAGTCGACGCATACCAATACCACATACCATCTTCTTAAAAGTTGATGTCGGTAAAGACTTAGTAAATAAATCTGCAAGATTATTTGTAGAACGTATCTGTTTAACATCAATTTGTCGACTTTCTTGGAGTTCATGAGTGTAAAAGAATTTTGGTGATATAGTCTTCGTTCTGTCTCCTTTGATGTATCCTCCTTTAATTTGTGCAATGCAAGCAGCATTATCTTCATATATCACTGTTGGTGAATTTGTAACTGGAGGCAATTGACAAGTACTTTGGATGTGTTGAATAACAGACCTCAACCATACACATTCTCTACTTGCTTCATGAAGTGCAAAGATCTCAGAATGATTGGATGATGTGGCAACAAGAGTTTGCTTGGTAGAGCGCCATGAAATTGCTGTGTCATTATATGTGAAAACATATCCAGTTTGTGAATGTGATTTATGAGGATCAGAGAGATAACCAGCATCAGCATAACCAATAAGACCAGGACCATTTGTTGTCCTTGAATAGAATAAACCCAAGTCTGTAGTTCCTCGAAGATATCGAAAAATATGTTTGATTCCGTTCCAGTGTCTTCGAGTTGGTGCAGAACTAAACCTTGCCAAAAGATTTACCGAAAATGCAATATCTGGTCTCGTGCATTGTGACAAATATAATAAAGCACCGATGGCATTTAGATATGGTACTTCTGGACCAAATATCTTTTCACCATCATCTTTCGGTCGAAATGGATCTTTCTTTGGGTCCAAAGATCGGACAACCATGGGAGTACTTAAGGGATGAGCCTTATCCATGTTGAATCTTTTTAGGATTTTTTCAACATAGGCTGATTGATGGACTAGCATTCCCTTTGATTTGTGCTCGATCTCTAGACCGAGACAATATTTTGTTTTTCCCAAATCTTTCATCTCAAATTCTCTTTTCAAATATTCAGCAGTTTCTAGGAGCTCTTCAGGAGTTCCAATTAAATTCATATCATCGACATATACTGCTATAATTGCAAATCCAGATTCTGATTTCTTTATGAATACACATGGACATATAGGATCATTTATATATCCTTCTTTTATGAGGTATTCACTAAGACGGTTATACCACATTCGTCTGGATTGCTTTAAGCCATATAAAGATCGTTGTAACTTTATTGAGTACAAGTTACGAGAATTTGAGTCATATGCTCCTGGCATTTTAAATCCTTCCGGGATTTTCATGTATATATCAGTGTCTAATGACCCATATAAATATGCCGTTACTACATCCATAAGGCACATTTCAAGTCTTTCAGAGACTGCCAAACTTATTAAAAATCGAAACGTAATTGTATCCATCACAGGTGAATACGTTTCATCATAATCAATACCAGGTCTTTGTGAGAAACCCTGGGCTACGAGTCGTGCCTTATGTCTCACGACTTCATTTTTCTCATTACGTTTTCGAACAAATACCCATTTATACCCAACGGGTTTGACATCTTTAGGTGTCTGGACTATTGGTCTAAATACTTCACGTTTGGCTAATGAAGTCAATTCTGTTTGAATTGCTTCTTTCCACTTAGGCCAATCATGCCTTTGTTGACATTCAGAGATACTGTGTGGTTCATGATCATCATTTATTATCTCAGTAGCTACTGCATATGCAAACAAATTGTCAACAATTATTTTATCACGACTCCACAATTCTCTTGCATAATTTATGCAAATTTCTGAATTTTCAAGATTTTGTATCTCTTCAGGAGATTGTACCTCTTCTGGGGTACTAGCCTCTGCAGGGGCTATTAACTCTTCTTAAGTTGATATTTTAGAGAATGTGGCATTTTTCATGACTCGAGCATCATCCTTATTTTTTGCATTCCGCTTCCGGGGAATTGTATCTTTTGAACCAATTGGTCTACCACGCTTTTGGCGTGTAACAGATGATTCATTTGCTGCCATTCGATTAGATTGTTCTTCAGGAACAATCACCCGGGCTGGTGTATTGGCAGCTGGTATATAAGATTTTATTATTTTGGATGCGTCAGTGAATGCATCAGGTAATTGATTAGCAATCATCTGAAGATGAATCATCCTTCGTACTTCATTTTCACTTTGAACTGTACGAGGATCTAAATGATTCAATTTTGCAGCAGTCCAAGAAAATTCACCAACCTCTTCAGGAGAATAATTTTTCTTATATTCCTCTTTAGGGGAATTTTTCTCTTTTCCCAATGATGGAAAAATTGTCTCATCAAAGTGACAATCCGCAAATCGTGCGGTAAAGAGATCTCCTGTTTTAGGTTCAAGAAATCTGATTATTGAAGGTGAATTATAACCCACATAAATCCCTAAACGACGTTGGGGACCCATTTTAGTTCTTTGTGGGGGTGTGATAGGGACTTGCACAGCACAACCAAATATACGTAAATGAGAAATATTTGGTTCATGACCAAGTACAATTTGTAATGGAGAATACTGATGAGATGTGATGGGTCTAATACGAATTAAAGCCGCTGCATGTAGCACAGCATGACCCCACGCAGAAATAGGTAATTGTGTACGTAACAATAAAGTTCGTGAAATTACCTGAATACGCTTGATAAATGATTCTGCCAAGCCATTCTGCGTATGCACATGTGGAACTGGATGTTCAACATCTATTCCGATTGATGCACAATATTCATCAAATGTTTTTGACGTAAATTCACCAGCATTGTCCATACGTATAGACTTGATTGGATAGTCCGGAAAATGAGCTCGAAGTTTGATAATCTGTGTCAACAATCTAGAAAAAGCAGTGTTACGTGTAGACAATAAACAAACATGTGACCATCTTGCAGATGCATCAATCAACACCATAAAGTATCTAAATGGCCCACTTGCTGGGTGGATAGGCCCACATATGTCTCCTTGTATTCTTTGCAAGAAAGATGGGGATTCCAAATCAACCTTCAAATTTGATGGTCTAATAACCAATTTTCCCAGTGAACAAACGGTACATCTATTCTCATTGGATGAAAGAATCTTCTGGTTCTTTAATGGGTGTCCATGAGAATTCTCGACTATCCTACGCATCATTGTGGATCCTGGGTGACCCAAGCGATCATGCCAAAGTGAAAACAACTTTGGATCTGTGAACTTCTGGTTCACAACTGCGTAGGTTTCAAATGGCTTTATATGTACATAATATAAGCCAGATGAATAAGCATTAAGTTTCTCTAAAACGAGTTTCTGGTCCGAAATATTTGATGTAATGTAGAGATATTCTCTATTATTCTCATTGGTAGTTTCAATATGGTACCCATTATTACGGATATCTTTGAAACTAAGCAAACTTCTTTTAGATTTGCTTGAGAATAAAGCAACATCTATGCTTAACTTTGTACCGTTTGTCAACATGATTATAGCTCTTCCGGAACCTTCAATCAAGTCTGCAGGACTAGATATAGTATTCACATTTGCTTTGTGCAAGTTTATATTCACGAAATATTTTTTATTTCGAAGAATACTATGCATAGTTCCACTATCAATGAGACATATATCCCCAGCTTCCAATTTGGATTGTCCATCCATATTCCTTTTGTAAAAAGAAAAACAAATGATAATAATAATAATTTTATTGATCTTCCAAATAATGATAAATGCAAATATAATCCTAATAAAGCAAGGAACAATAAATTTTAAAATGAAAATAATACTGAAAATATAACAAATAGTTTTGAAGTTTTAACTGGCATGGACATGACCATCGCCAATTAAATGATCGATCTTTCCATCTGAATGTTCAAAAAAATCAGAGACATCAAGATGAGTAATGTCCATAGGGTCAAAGTCATCTGCAAAGTTTGCCTCGACTTTCTTCCCCTTTTCTTTCATGGATGCTTGATAAAGGTCAACCAAATGCTTAGACGTACGACAATGCTGTGACCAATGTCCTGTCATGCCACATTTATGACAAGCATTTTTAATATGTTTGTTGCCTTTATCATGTTTGGCTTCAACAACATTCCACTTCTGGGAAATATTTTTCTGATTTTGCTGACTTGAATATTTTTTACTATCCCGACCACGAGAATTGCGATCATATCTACGCCCATGACGATGTCTATGTCTTCGATATGATCCATGGTCCCTTTTTGAATTAGCATTGGCTTCTGGCAATGCTGAGGAACCAGTTGGGCGTAACTCATGGTTTTTCAATAACAGCTCATTATTTTGTTCTGCAACTAAAAGGCATGATATTAGCTCAGAATATTTTGTAAACCGACGCTCTCGATATTGCTGCTGTAGGAGCACATTCGAGGCATGAAATGTAGAGAAAGTTTTCTCTAATAAATCTGTATCGGTTAATTTTTCACCACATAACTCAAGCTCTGAAGTTATGTCAAAAAGAGCAGTATTATAGTCAGCAACAGACTTATAATCTTGTAGTCTCAAGTGATGCCAATTGTATCGAGCTCTAGGGAGAACAACAGTCTTTAAATGATCATATCGATCTTTCAAATTTTTCCACAAAATCAACGGATCTTTCACCGTGAGATATTGAGTTTTCAAACTCTCATGCAAATGACGGCAGATAAAAATCATCGCCGTAGCCTTATCTTGGGCAATTACTGTATTGTTCTCTTTAATAGTATCAACCAAATTCATTGATTGTAATTTCAGCTCAATATCAAGAATCCATGATTGATAATTTTTTCCAGTGATGTCAAGCATATTGAATTCAGGTTTGGTGGAGTTCGACATCTTCAAAACACACAAAGATATAAAAACAATATATAATTAATATTGATGTGAATAATGAAATAATATAGATTAATTCCACAATTCATATAGATTTCAACATGATGTTAGAAATATATATATATGTGAGTTCGTAGCCATAAATTAAACAAATGAATGTCAAAGAAGAATAGGAAAAATTATTTCGATTATGTATGGTATGAAAAGATATAAATAACAATTCAAATATTGCATATCCCTTCATGGCAATTTCTGATAAAATAAGAATATTGAATCAATGCATATTTCAATGGTAAGCAATAGTTAATGAATATAAAATATTTCCTATTTTCATAGACATATATAAATACATATGCTACAATATATTATTTGAATGTAAAAACTTCTGGTTTTAGATCATTATAGAAAATTTTAAAACTTTTGGTTCTAAAATATCTCAGAAACTTCAGGTTCCAAGAATTATATTTTCACACCATAAGAAATATAACAAAAATCAAATAAAAGCATGAATGATAATACTACTTCAAATAATACATTATAGTAACAGAATTATTTGAAGAAAATAGTAGAAAGTAGATCATATGAATGAAATCTCTCATACTATATTATTTGAATCAGATAGTAGAAAGTAGATCATATGAATGAAGTCTTTCATACTATGTTATTTGAATCAGATAATAGAAAGTAGATCATATGAATGAAGTCTCCCATACTATGTTATTTGAATCAGATGGTAGAAAGTAGATCATATGAATGAAATCTCCCATACTATGTTATTTGAATCAGATGGTAGGAAGTAGATCATATGAATGAAATCTCCCATATTATGTTATTTGAATCAGATAGTAGGAAGTAGATCATATGAATGAAATCTTCCATACTAGATTCGTGCTGATAACGTATTGTGAAATAATATATATAAAACAATGAATTTAGAATACTCACCACAATAATAGAAGAAGAGAGAAACAAGAGAAAATAGTGAATGAAATTCAATTGATGTGTATTTTCAATGGTTACAATATAGGCTTATTTATAGGCAAATTGGAGAATCATTTCCATAATTGAATATCAACAAATAAGGTAAAGAATATTATCAAAAAGGAAGTGGTGTTATGACCATATATTTATAACAAAAAGATTAAAATAGCAATAAACGAGAGGAACCACTCAACTTGACTAGATATAAAAGAGTATCTTGAATATAATTATCTATTTAGATTAAATTTTTTACCACATAAGATAGATACATAATGAAGCGAAAAAAATGATACGTAATAGAAAAAAAAAAAAAAAGTCTCTTTAACGTAATTGTCAAATCCAAATATGGATTTCATATGACAAAAAAAATTGTTTAGAGAATATGGAGATAGTTTTTCAACTAAAAAATCTTCGTTTCATATGTCATTATTTTAAATAGTGAAAACATATATACTAGACGTAATGAAATTTTTCTCTTAATAGATATGATAACTACGGTTCCTCACTTTTTTTAACTAATTAAAAAAAGTAATGATAGGTGCTCCAAATTTTTTTATCAAAATTTATATTCACATGATATGATTATCAATATCTTATAAATTATAAGATGATATAATAATTAATATGACGTTAACAATTCATATATTATATCATTTGAAAAAAAAAAAAATTAAGAAACTTAACATTACTCAATTAAAAATATAAAAATTTGTTTCACTCTTTCTTCTCTTAATTGTAAAATATGAAATAATAGAAAGTAAAATACATATTTTTTAATGATTGATGAAATATAAATATATATTTTATTTTAAATAATTATATTGAAGAAGTGAATATGCATTTTTATATATCCGTTTTACCAAGTCGATCCATATTGAAAAAAGTTGGCGATGTATCACTGATGAAATCTCAAAAATACAGAGTAAAAGAGGAGTTGGTCTAATATTTAACCAATTGATTACATTCCAAAAAAAAATCTTGGAGCTGTAGCTGTTGCTGTTGTGGGGGTGGGTCCCATTCCAATTTCGGCTTGAAATAATAGTAAACATGATTTAGTAATAATTACAAGCATAACCACAAAGAGGCAGCAGTAGTGCGGTGACTCACCTTAAAAGGATATGCGAGGCGGAAGCGCGTGGGAGTAGTGAGTGAGTGGTGGTCGAGGCAGACAAGTCTCACGAGTCACAAAAGCTGAGGAGGCTGTGTCTGACCTTGCAAACATGCAGTCGATACATACTCCACTCTCCTAATCCACAAACACAACGTGTCACTCTCTTCATTTCATCGTACGCGCCTTCTACTACCAGTCTCCATTTTCGCATCACACACACTCTCCCTACTCTCACCCTTTTTTCTGTAAACGGTTTTGTGCAACGATCATAATCCTCCTCCTTTGGAGTAATGCGTGATTGTTTGTAATGGGTTGTGTATATTCAAGAGCCTGTATAGGCGAGATTTGCACACCTAGAGATGCCAGAATCAAACGGCCTCAACCAGTCACCACCAATGAGTTTCCCGTCTTCTCGCCTGCCTCATCCGACGCTGAAACATCAGATCAGATCAACCAATTAGGTGCTACCCGAGCCCCGGACCTCGCAATCACTCGACTATCCAGGGTTTCCTCTCAGTTTCTCCCTCCGGATGGCTCGAGAACCGTCAAAGTTCCGTCCGCCAAGTACGAGCTGAAGTACTCGTATCTCTCGCAGAGAGGCTACTATCCGGACGCTCTTGATAAGGCCAATCAGGACAGTTATTGTATCCACACTCCGTTTGGTACCAATCCTGATGACCATTTCTTTGGCGTCTTTGATGGCCACGGTGAGTTCGGAGCTCAGTGTTCGCAGTTCGTGAAGGGGAAATTGTGTGAGAATCTTCTCCGCAATAGCAAGTTCCATGTCGACCCTGTTGACGCCTGCCACGCCGCCTTTCTGGCCACCAATTCGCAGCTACACGCGGATGTTTTGGACGACAGCATGAGTGGGACCACTGCCATAACGGTTCTGGTCCGTGGGAGGACGATATACGTAGCGAATTCGGGGGATTCGAGGGCGGTTTTGGCGGAGAGGAGAGGGGTGGAGCTGGTGGCTATCGATTTGTCGATTGATCAGACGCCGTTTAGAGCTGATGAGCTGGAGAGGGTTAAGATGTGTGGAGCTAGAGTGCTGACGTTGGACCAAATTGAAGGATTGAAAAATCCTGATGTGCAGTGTTGGGGCACTGAAGAGGCTGATGATGGTGACCCTCCTAGATTATGGGTTCCCAATGGCATGTATCCTGGCACAGCTTTTACTAGGAGTGTTGGTGATTCCATTGCCGAGACAATTGGAGTTGTTTCCAATCCTGAGATTGTTGTTTTGGAGCTCACCGAGGATCATCCTTTCTTCGTGCTTGCTAGTGATGGTGTTTTCGAGTTTCTCTCTAGCCAAACTGTCGTTGACATGGTAAGGTATCTTTTCTCATCTCTTTCTTTCTATTTTTACATTTATGTTTTACTTGTTGTACCTCGCTTCGCTTTACTAATTGCTATTTTTTACATTTATGTTTTACTTATATGAGCTTTGCTACTTACAATTCAAGTGTTCACAAGCCGATTAAACACGATTGATTAACATGTGCCAATGACTGCATGTCACGCCATAAATTGGGTTATCAATACAAGTAACTAAATAATAGTCAAGAGTTTAATGTGTTATACCATATATGGTTTTGCCATGTAATCAGATTTTCAGAATTTTTTTCAAAATGCTTCTTACTAATGTGTGTAAAGCTATCAATATTTGAAGTCATCAGACAGACAGCATGAATTCTATATGTATATAGATTTTTATAGATATTAAAGTTAAATCAATCGCAAACCAGATCAAAGGCATGTCACTGTTTCTCCTCTAAGAAGCTGGTATGTGGTGTTGTCTGGTTATGTAAACATAAAGTATACGCATGTGAGTATACTTTAATGCATATTTTCTTTTCTGCTTCCTGTAACCTCGCTTGTCATTGACAAATTTGCCAAATTAGCATCTACAATGATGTCAGGTGCCATCACTTATTGGTTTAGCCCAAGGGGCAAAAACTCTAGTCAGATGCTTTATTTAATCTAGGTCCCATATCACATATGGGATGGTTATAAATTCTTTGATAAGTGACCTTAATTTAGAATTTCTTGTACCCATGGTGGACAGAACATATTTTTTGGAGCAATACTGGAATTTTTTGTTTTGGTTTTCTCTAAACTTTGTTTACCATCTTAATATATCATCAATATGTAAATGAGTTACTTATTTTATCACATCTCCTCTTTTTCTTTTTTCTCCTATTGTTTTCGTCAACTTTCTTCATTGGGATACTACATTTTCAGGTCGCGAAGTATAAAGATCCTCGTGATGCTTGCGCTGCAATTGTGGCTGAATCTTATCGACTTTGGTTGCAATATGAAACTCGTACAGATGATATCACTGTGATAGTTGTGCATATTAATGGGCTAACCGGTGTAAGGGAACTGCTTTGTTATATTTCTTTGGGCTTCGCTTGATTATCTGTTTCAGAATGGTTCTTCCTTGAAATGATTTTGTCTTGTTTTGTCAGACTGCTGTTGTTCCAGCGGCAAATGCCAGTGCTGTTTTACGACCGCCAGCTCCTCAATGTGTAGAAGTGACAGGATCTGAATCACCTTCAATCGTTGGCTGGAGCTCTAGTAACCACAGAGCAAGGCATGATTTATCACGTGCACGTCTTTGTGCCATTGAGAGTTCACTAGAGAATGGACAAGTATGGGTTCCTTCATCTCCAGCTCACAGAAAGACTTGGGAAGAAGAAGTATAGTTCTTATTATATTTTATTTCCTTTTATATTCACGATAAGATCTGTGTTGATTATACTTGGAAATTTGTGGTTGCTAATCGTGGCATGTTCATATGTTGTAGGCACACATTGAGCGTGCATTGCAGGACCATTTCCTCTTCAGAAAACTTACTGATTCCCAATGTCATGTTTTGTTGGATTGCATGCAAAGAGTTGAGGTCCAAACAGGGGATATTGTTGTTGAGCAAGTTAGTGATACTTATCTGATTGTTGTTTTATTTGCTCAAATACTTTCTTAGAATTCCTAAATTATATGCAATTTTAATTATTGGTCTTCATACATATTGGAATGAGATAACTCTTAACCGGATGGAAATGTGGAATAAAGTAGCAACACAAATATGCTTCTGGGAAAAGTAATTTCTGAATGAAATTAGGGCTCTTGAACTTGCAATGCATAGGAAATAATAGAACTAGAATGACCATTGTGCATCATCCTTGTGATTGGACGTTGTTATCAGCCCACTTCACACAGCTCTGAGCTCCCTCTGGGCTTAAATTTATACTTGCTTTGCATTCCCAAGCACGTGATATGTTTAGTGTTGACATTTTTGTTCTCACATTGGATCCTAGTCTAAATTTTATGTGCAGGTAGTTGTGAAATTGTTATTTAAAAGTTCTATGAGTTGGAATTAAAACCGCAAAATCATTACTGTTATATGTTGCAGGGTGGTGAAGGTGACTGCTTTTATGTTGTTGGTAGTGGAGAATTTGACGTCTTAGCAACCCAGGTTTGCCTTTTCTTTTTTGGCTCAATATATTTCAAATTTATATTTGTATTGAGAGGCCAGTATATTCCTGCATGGTCTTTGAAGCTTTTTCAATGTATTTATTTCCCTATTTATGTCTAGTGGAGAGTCATTGTGAGCATTCTTACTGTGTGCATTCTTGGTTCTCATTTTCTGAAAGATATTACAGATTGGTTATTGACTGAAAACTATTGATGGCAGCAAGAAAAAAATGGAGAAGTACCTAGAGTTTTGCAGCGTTATACTGCCGAGAAGTTATCATCCTTTGGGGAGCTAGCACTCATGTAGGTTCTTTTCCCCCCCATTTTTATACATTTACTGAAAAAAAAATTAAAAATTGAAAACAAAAAAACAAAAAACAAAACAAAAGAATCCAAAAGAAGAAGGAAATAGGTATTTTTGGTGGAAATATAGTACTAGTCTGCTACTTAAGTTTCCTCAAGTTAACAAATAATCGATTTCAGATGGCAAACAGATCACCTAGACCTGAAAACTTATGTGATACTGATGAGTATCTTTTTGCTTATAGTTCTTCTATCTCTGATGTTATGCTCCTGCATATGCATGAATTGAGTGATTTCACTGAATTTTTTATGATATATGGTTTAAACCATGTATGTCTCTCTGACATATGAGAAATCAGATTGAGTTTGGCTAAACTGAATGGCTTTTGCTTTCAGATGCATTTGTAATTAAACACTTATCGTTATTTTCGTGATTTGAGACACTTCAGGTATAACAAGCCACTCCAGGCTTCTGTGCGTGCTGTGACTAATGGAACACTGTGGGCTTTAAGAAGAGAAGATTTTCGAGGAATTCTGATGTCTGAATTTTCTAATTTGTCGTCTTTGAAGTTGCTTCGGTCAGTGGATCTTCTCTCAAGGTTGACCATCTTACAACTGAGTCATATTGCAGATTCTCTTTCTGAAGTTTCCTTCTCAGCTGGGCAGACAATAGTTGATGATAGGGTAAACTTAATTTCTTGAGGATATGTTTTTGATTCATGGTTATCTTTCTTATAACTTTTTGGTATATTTGCAGAATGAAGGCCTCTCTGCATTGTATATTATACAGAAAGGACAAGTGAAAATTACTTTTGATGCAGACTTATTAAGTAATCCGGATGTTTGCAGCCTGAAATCTGACAATCAAAAAGAGGATGATAACCCACAAAGCAGTACAGAGCTCACCGTGGAGAAAACAGAAGGAAGTTATTTTGGTGAATGGACACTTCTTGGCGAACAAATGGGCTCTTTAAGTGCTGTTGCAGTGGGTGATGTTGTATGTGCTGTTTTAACAAAGGAAAAATTTGATTTAGTGGTTGGCCCTTTTACAAAGTTTTCACTAGATGATCACAAGTATGTCATAATCTCTTGTAGCGAGTGTTTCTTCTTACTAGATTAACATTTTTTGCATCTGGCTCAAGTAGTTACACCATATAGGCATAAAGAACTGGGTTATTGCTTCCAAGTTCTGGAAATCTCAAAACAAAAGATATATAATTATATTAGGAAGCTCAATTATTGAAAACTGTGATATATTTAAATTTTAATATTTAGTTAAATATATTTGACTAGTATGATTTAGATCCATGACATCGTTGTTTGACGTCGTTTAGGTCAAAAGACTATTCCTCTGATATTCCCAAGGAATCCGCCAAAAGTATTGATATTTCAACTCTTGCTAAAGTTAGCCTCTCTGATCTGGTAATTGATGCTATATCCTACCCATAGATATTTTCTGAATGTTGCATAACTGAGAAAAGATCTATTTCTGAAATTAGCTAATGGAAAATTCTGTCTAGGAATGGAGAAAGAGTTTATGTTCAACCGATTGCAGTGAGATTGGGCTTGTGCTTCTGAAAGACTCAGGTAGATCTTGTTTTATATTACAGCCTCTTCTTTTCATTCAACAGCTCTGGTTTCTAAGGGTAGGCTCTTTCATTGCATGGGTAACTTTGTGACAAGGAGTAAGCACAACAGTGAATATATTACATAAGAAATAATGTGAAGTTATAGGGCCAATAAAATCATTCTGTCTTTCTGTGAGTTGTTTTTATGCTGATCAAATGCCTTCTCTCTGAATATGGTTGGTTGTCAGAGAATATGCTTAGTTTAAAAAGGTTTTCTAAGACAAAGGTCAAACGACTGGGAAAGGAAATTCAAGTGTTAAAAGAGAAGGACTTGATGAAGAATATCGGGCCTTTAGCTTGTGTGCCACAGATTTTATGCACTTGTGCTGATCGAATGCATGTTGGCATACTACTGAATATATGTCTTGCTTGCCCTCTGGCTTCAATACTTAACAGCCCACTCGATGAACCATCTGCAAGATTTTGTGCTGCCTCTGTTGTTGCGGCATTAGAAGAGTTACACAAGGTCTAATTTCTATAAGTAGTTTTTCTAAACCCCCCCACCCCAATTCCTTCATTTTGCAGATTTTATATGATCGTTTCACGTCTCTTCTAAAGCCCTTTATTTTTTGACTTCCAGAGAGACGTGCTGTACAGAGGTGTGTCTCCTGATGTTTTGATGTTGGACCAAAGTGGCCATTTACAGGTTGGTGCAGCATTGTTGTAGAATCTGATTCAATGTTGTCATAACATCTTACTATATCTGTGGAATTTTGCTTTCCTCTCACCCAGCGGGGAAACTGCACAGCATTATAATGTTTATTGAAATATATGTCTTTACTGTATTGTAGCTAGTAGACTTCAGATTTGGGAAGGACTTATCTGGGGACAGAACATTCACAATTTGTGGAATGGCAGACTATTTAGCTCCAGAGATAGTCCAGGGAAAAGGCCATGGTCTTTCTGCTGACTGGTAATACTGCCTTTGTACTTCACATCTGTCATATTTGTGTAAAATTTTCAATTTCTTGGATAATTGGGACGTTTTCGATTTAATTTGTGAGATCACATGCTATTGATACATAGAATGTTTGGTGGAAATCTGGGTGCAGCCAAGATTTCTACAGATTTGTTGAATGATTGGTAGGGGAGGAGTGCAGATAAAAAGTCTGGCTTGGCCATTTCGTCTAATGAATATTTAAGAAATGCAAATAGTTGGACTGTTGCTGGGATTGAGGATTTTATCTGATTTTCATGGATGCCTTAAACCTCTCAATTGAAGGCTCCTTTCACTACTTGCCAC
The DNA here is from genome assembly GCA_022984855.1 of Dimocarpus longan. NCBI lineage: Eukaryota > Viridiplantae > Streptophyta > Magnoliopsida > Sapindales > Sapindaceae > Dimocarpus > Dimocarpus longan. The sequence goes on along the minus strand of CM041012.1, from coordinate 46,058,353 downwards.
CTTTAATTTTAGAATCTTTCCTGTAGCTGCAAATTTCTTTAGGGTTTGTCTTTCTATGGCTCATATATCTAGGTCATTTTTGGTTCATTTAATGGTTTTTTTCTTCTCGGAAAGAAAATCTGGATTTATTTTGAAATTTTATAGGGATAAACATACTGTAAAAGCAGATCACCATCTCCATTGCGGTTGTTTCTATTAATATGCATACTGCATAACTAGTTTTGTGCTGACATCCAGTATGTGAATATTTCATCAAGTCACTTGATAGTATCACTCTGGAGCTACGTCATCATTTATATGTAATGAAGGAACACGATAATCTGATACAAATGTTTGGCAATTTCATATGTGAAAAATTTAACACAATTGTGTTGTTTAACACATTTTCTTATGATTAAATAGTGCAGTGTTAAGCTTGGCCAGTATTACATAGCTGTAAGGATACAATAAATAATTTTATGAAGAAGGAGGAACTATAATTAATAATTATTAACATCTAGTTCAATCCCTTGTGGTAGACATGTTGTTTTATCGGTGGGTGTTTCTGTAGGTGGAATCAATGTGGAAACATTGATAAGAAACATTGATAAGAGAAAATAAAAGAAGAATGCTGCCGTTCTAGTTCAAACACTCAGCAACATTAATGTTTTGTGTACCTTGTATATATGGACTCTTTAACATATATGTAGTGAAAATTTTAATCTGTGTCCTGTGGAAGAAGATTAACTTATGTTTTCAAAGAGTGCATCTCAGAAGTGCCTGCAACAACTAAATATGGTGGTCAATATACAGGTGGGCACTGGGAGTCTTGATTTACTTCATGCTACGAGGTGAAATGCCATTTGGATGTTGGAGAGAAAGTGAAATTGATATAGTTGCCAAGATTGCGAAAGGGCAATTAAGTCTTCCACAGACTCTAAGTCCTGAAGCTGTTGATCTTATTTCAAAGGTTTTTGTTATTTAAGTATTCAGTCTTTCTGTTTTTAAGAATTATTTACATGGAGAAAACATAAGAAGTTTTTGCTGCCACTTATTTTTTGTTCATGTATATATTTTTCCAGTTACTTGTAGTTGATGAAAATACAAGACTCGGAAGCCAAGGTCCCAGTTCAGTCAAAACTCATCCATGGTTTGATGATGTTGACTGGGTAAGTATTGCAGATTCCAGTTTTCCTGTTCCAAATGAGATATTATCTCGTATAAGTCAACACTTGGAAAGTCATGTTGAGGACTCTGCTGTCCCTCAAGCTTCTCCAACTCAAGATGTAGAAGATGTCAGTGTTCCTGAATGGCTTGATGATTGGTAGGAGAATGTTCAATAGGCATTTCTGGCTTCCTAGATAAATATTTCGCTGGTGGACCTCTTCCTCCTGTTCAGATGGGCTATTTGGCTTATTTGAAAGTTTGAAGAGCATTTTTTTTTTCTTATTGAAGCGGTAGAAAAATTGAAGATCAAATTGCAGACCCATATTTTCTCATAGTATGTTACTTTCATACCTGATACTGAAGGAGGGCTATGCCTTCAAGGTAATCGTGCAGCTGCATAATTAGCCATCTAACTATTCATTGCAGAGGTCAGTTTATAGATTTTTATTGTCTTTTTATATATATTTGTTTCTATATTTCCCCACTTTGTAAATACGTAAATATGTAAATGAGGGTCCCATATAATTTGAAATTGTAATTCTAGTTTTAGTGCCGGCTGATTGTAGTTTGATTTGCCAGGCCAATTGCTTGCTGCCTCATTTATTTATTTAATTATTTAGATAGTGTAAAAATTTGGCAAGGAGTATTTGAGGAATGTTGAGTACGTAACCTCCTCTATGTGGGTAATCAGGATTGGTATATGTTTTGAACACTGTAAGAATAGTTGGTATTCTTTTATGCCTATAATCTTTTCTAGAAGCACTGATTGCTTAAGATCACATTCATTTTCTTGCTGTGCATTTGATTCACTCGATTGCTTACATGTTATTGCCTTTAGTCTTTGGTTTGAGTGAATATCGTTTAAAATCCGTTGTGATTTAGGATGTAAAATCAGGCCAAGTGGAAGGTGGCCGGCCGGGGACAGTGTCTTAGAGGTGAAGCTATTTGTCAGTTCCAGTGAATGGTGCTTTCTATCAAAAGGTTCTCCGAACCGTAGTCAATGAAAAAAGTTGCATCTTTATGTCACCTGTGCCTTTGCTGCAGTGGTGGCACACAATCCGGGACCACTCTGGGTCCCAGGTTCAACATCCAATGCCACAAACATTGTTGTTGTCTTTCCTCACTTGCATGTGGATCGTTTTCTCTTCTTTGTGTGGATTGTTTTCTTATTTATGTATGAGTCGTTTCCTCTTATATGAAAATTGCTTCTCAAGTCGTGTCATCAATGTTCGATCTCGTTTGGTTCGGATTATTTCCTAGGTCAGTTTAAATAATAAAATAAAAAAGTTATCAATCGAAAGGAGACAATAGTGGCGTGGTCTAAAGAACTGTTTTCATATAGGAGAGATCGGTTCACATAAAGGAAGGAAAAAGGTCCGTATAGAGGAGAGAGTACCTGCACAAATTGGTGGGAGAATTTTTGTATAGGATGTGAAACTCACATCAAACGGCATGGGGCTGCGGCTTTTAATGAAATGTGTCAACGGCTGGCCGCAAAGAAGTTGCATCTTTATTGCCTTAGAGATGGTTATTTGTCAAATCGATATTGGTATGATCTGAGCATTGATTTCGAATTTACAACACTTGCTGGTTGCTGCTGTGCCATCCAATGTCAAAGCTTGTAAAATAATCATATTCAATTCTTCCCTTCTCAGAATTATTAAATGATAATGTCAACGTGAATTTTTTGGAACACATTAATAATTGAAAAATTAAAATAAAACTCATATCTTTATGTAATAGAAAAATAATTAGAAAAATTTTGTTTAATTTTAATATATGTATCGTTATGGCAAGCAAATGTTGAAAAGACCTATTAAATATGCCAGTGGGTTGACCTACCCACTACGGTATTAACTTGAATATAAAACACTTAGGTCTTAATAAAAAGTTAACAAAAACAAAGCAGAAACAAACGGTAACTTCATTAAACAAATCAAGTTCATTTAAGAAGATTACTTCAAAATGATTTTCAAGTATCGCGTGAAGGTATCACTGTTCTTGGCGGATTTAAAAAATTAAGAGCCATGATTCCTACAACAATGTTAAATATTTTACCTTTTGTAACCCAACTTGATATATTTCTTAGATGAAATTAATAATTGTCAATGAATATTCATATATCACTGGACATTCATGAGTTGTAATCAAAGTTGGATATTATTGTGGGCAAATTTCAGGCTACGTAAATGGGCTAGTAAAAGCCTAAAGAACTGATCCAATAGAAAAAAGTCCAGTTCACCAATATTCAGCTTGCAGAAATGAGCTCCCAGTTCGCTACTGTAGCTCTCAAGTCGCTGATCAACTATTGTCAAGCCTGCCTTATACTCAGCTTTAGATTGCGAAGAGCGAGGTTCAGCTCGCAGCTCGAATAACTTATTAAATGAATATTCCAGAAATGAAACAGTCTAATTTGAGAGAGAATCTACTATAAGAATTGGAAATAAAAGTAAACTCTTAGTTCAATGGGATTTATCTCTAAATTAATTGATATAGTTTTTGTAGCATAATTAATGTATGATTCTTTCATGTTTAAATATACTCAAATTGTAACACATCACTCTATAAATAGGAGTTGAAAGTTCATTGTAACAACAGATGATAATTATAAGAAAACACAATAATATATTGTAACTCTACCAAAATAATCAAAGAAGCAATCGTGGAAGTAGACATTTTTTTGGATCGAACCACATAAAAATCCCTTTTGCATCCATTGTTTTTCCTCTTCTCCTTTCTTTGTTCTTTTTATCTCTGTTTTATTTATTTTGCAGTATTAGGTCAAGAACTTTAGTCAATAACTACCCATAAGGTGTAGATGATATTGTTGGAGGTCTCTGATTCTGTCTCCTCCTTAGTTTTGGTAACCCGCACCTTGGCTTATTTTTTAGTTTGAGCAACCTTTTTCTCAATAGCCTCAGTTCACTACACGGCCTTCTCCAACTCGCTCTTGCCCTGTTTAACTCCTTTTCGCTCTTGAGGATTTTGATGGCAAACTCTAACCTAGCAACTGCATGAGTACTCTCCTCGCGAGTCAGAGCGTTTTCGGCCTCCATTTTAGCCTCTTCGGCATTATTTAGCTTGGTCTGAAGGAATTGCTCTGACCTCTTTGCCTTATCAGCCTCCATAATCATGAAGGAGAGCTCGTCCTGCAACTTCTTATTCTCGTCCACGAGCCCTTTCTTCCCCTCCTTAAGAGTATGAACTTCTTTCATCTGCTTCATTGCCCCCATAATGACCTAAAATGCAATAAATTAATATTTAAAGCAAGGAAGCAAGAAAACCAGAGGCATTGGAGATGACCAGTAGCCCGTGGTAAGCTAGGTAACCAGATAAGAAATCATCCCTTAGGCTCTCTTTCTCCAGGTTCCTGGCGAAGTTTTCCAAGATTTCGGACAAATTGTCAAGGACGGCATCAAAATATATCCCCCCTGGCCTGACTTCAGGCTGCATCCTAGCCTGTGGTTCGACCCTTTTCTCTGTGATCTCGGACTGCTCACCCTTCTCTACTCATGATCGCTTGGCCAGAGGATGCGTGGGCATTGACTTTCTTTTTGCCCCACTGCTTGGAGCAACTTGAACCTCACAAGCAGAAGCTCTCACCTGTTCATGTTATACCTCAACCATCTCCGACTGTGAGGTGGGGATTTGGGCTTCTAAAGGTCCCGAAACCAGTTCAAAGGTGGTCACCTCAGTAGAGGCAACAATTACAAGAGCTGTGAACTGGACAGATTGAGTCGAAGGGCATTGGAAGAAATCAAGCTTCACCATATTCGAAGTCACTTAAGACACGTGAATTGTCTCTACCTTACCAGCAGCTTCAAAAGCAGAAGCAAACTCGAGTTTCCCTCGAATTTTGATATCTTTATTGCTATCAAGCAGCTCGTTGCTTAGAAAAAGAGTTAGATGGTGGGTTCTGAGGAGCTCGTCGACAAATCCATAATTAGTTCTTACTTCTTATGAGTCTACAAACATTCTAAGAATTTTAATCTCCTACCCAATAAAAACTGTCCTATCTCTTATCTAGTCTTCGAGGTGAAATAAAAAGCATTAAAAAAAAAATTATTATAGCTCATAGAATATTAGTCCTATCTGTCGACCTAGACTAAGGATGAAGGTGAAATTTTCAAACTACCTGAGGGAAAGATAAGAGATATAAAACCAGCTCGATTTATAGTCGCCCACATTGGACTTGCCCTTCGCTTTACCCTGAAGAAGGAGGTCCCTGAATTCCGTCTTTCAAGCTGGAAGATAATAAATCTAATCTCGTATCCCTCCTTTCAAGCTGTAGACACTCTTGATATCGAAGAGATGGCGACAGATTCTTGGGATTGGAGTTGAAAAGTCATTCCTCTTAAAGACTAAGGCTAGGGACGTCAGCTGGGAGTATGAGTTGGGGGTTAACTGGAAAGAACTGAGCTTCAACCTATTCAGGAGGTTCTGACCATGCCTAAGATGGTAGGTGCTGATGACAACAAACTCCCATGAATGATAAGCTGCGTGGTCATCAAAAGAGGGTTATATGATGCGACAAACTCTAGGAAGTGGTACTTTAAAGTTATTCCCCCTAACTCTTTACATTTTATCTTCGAGGCGCAGTGAGTAAACACCTCACAAACTCTTCTGTCCATAATGGTTTCACGAGCTCGTTGCTCTTCAGCAGTCTACCAAATTATCACGGGGTCAGCTCGAGCTACGAACTCCCCAACGACCTCATCATTCAAAAATGTCACCTCTTCAATAGTACGAACTTCCTTGATATCGAGCCCCTCCGAACTAGAAGAATCGTCATTTCCTATTCTGTATTACCGACGTCTGCAACTTAAAAATATCTACATATAAAAAGGAGCAGTTAGGTCACTACATGTAGACCATAGCTAAAATATAAGTTTCTTATTCTCAAATGAGGAACTTCTTAATCTATAGGTCACAAATGTCACACAGATCACTAAGGCTATGGAGGAGCTCAACCTACAATCTAACGACCTATGAGCTAACGACCTACAAATATCTCATCTTACAACTCGCACAAATGGAGTTACAAACGACAAACAGCCCGTAAAAGACCAACTTATAAGATCAAATGAAAAGGAAATGAAAACTCGCAACTACCAACAGACACGTAACATCAAGAGCATAAGACATTCAACTCAATGTCAAATCCAAAAAAGAAAGAACACAATGCATACAAACAATGGAAACTAAAGAGTCAAAAAATGGTCATGAAGAGTTACCGTAAACGCAATAGACCTTGGGCACCTGAGATTGATGACACTGATTTTTAAAGAAAATGAGAGAAAAAATAAGGTTCAGTGGCGTCTCAAGTTTGAAAATGATAGAGTAAAAGTGAAAAAGGAATGGACCGCCACTTATATATATGTGCGAGACTAAGACCTTAACCGTTAGATTTGAGGGCTAATCAACCGCCTTAGATCCAACACTGCCGCGCGAGTTAAGGGATTTGTCATCATGGGCTGTTAGTTGAGAAACGTGCACATTAAATACTCATAAAACGAGACATGTAAAGTGGTGCGATTACCCGAAGAGTTTTCATAAGTCACGTGATGAGATAGAATTTGAAAATACGGTATTACAGGTAGTGACACGTCAGCTTTTACTAGTGAGCTTGAGCTTTCAGTCCGCAGATCGTATTGAGAGCTGGGAGGCTGATGTTGTGGGTATATTTCAAGCTACGTAAATGGGTTGGTAAAAACCTAAAAAACTAATCCAATAAGTTGACCTAATAGACAAAAGTTCAGTTCGCCAATATCCAGCTTGCAGAAACTAGCTCCTAGGTTGCTACTGTAGCTCTCAGGTTGCTGGTAAACTATTATCAATACTGTCTTATGCTTAGCTCTAGATCGTGCAGAGCAAGGTCTAACTCGCAGCTCGAATGACTCATTAAATGAATCTTACAAAAGAAAACAACCTAATTTGAGAGAGAATCTACTGCCAAAATTAGAAATAAAATCAAACTCCTATAGTCCTACTTCGGTGGGATTTATCCCTAAATTAATGAATACAGTTTTAGTAGTATAATTAATGTATGATTCTTTTCTATTCAAATGTACTCAAATTGTAACACCTCATTCTATAAATAGATGTTGAAAGTTCATTGTAATAACATACAATAATCATCAGAAAACACAATAATATATTGTGACTCTGCCAAAAAAATCAGAGAAACAATCGTGGACGTAGGTATCTTTTTGGGGCGAACCATGTAAAAATCCTTTTTGCATCCATTGTTCTTCCTCTTCTCCTTTCTTTATTCTTTTTGTCTCTGTTCTATTTATTTTGCAGTACTGGATCAAGAACTTTGGTAAACCAAATCTAAATGTCGACAGATATAAAGTGAGATTGTATCATTACTCCTAATATTAACCTAAAATAAATAAAGAGTAAAGATCATAAATAGGCCTAGAACTATTAAGATTTATTGTTTTTGTACATTTTCAATGGTTTTATTGTTGTCCCTCGTAGCACAAAAATAGCCTTAAAATAATTTCATATTACATTCATAAAATACAATTTTTTTTGAGAAAATAAATGTCATCTATCCGATGTCCTCTATCTTTGTTGGCATGGTACTTCTATGACTGGCAACATGCTTCTACTTTCCCCACCGCCTTCCTTCTCGTTCTTTTTTTTTTTTTCTCCCGCAAATATACAAAATTATGGATGTGCAAATTCTAGTTATGAGTCACAACAAAAATTATTGTGAATCATGACAATAGAAATTATCTATTGTCATGACTAACGTGACAATTTCCATTGTCATGAGTCACAATAGTATTTATTGTCATAAATAACGATAATTTTTATTATTATAGTCACAACCGTTTTTATTGTCATGACTGCAGATATGCAAGAGAAGAAAAGGAAAGGAAAATGAGAAACAAAAGAAAAGAAAAAATAGGAGGAGGAGGAGGAGGAGAAAAGGAAGAAGGTGAAGAAGAAGATGATAATAAAGAAGGAGCAAAAGGAAAAGAAGGGGATAAGAAAATCCAATAGGAAGGTGGCCGGGGATAAAGTTGTGGAAGAGTGAATGAATTCTTTTAATAATTATTCTAAAATAAATAATAAAGGGTATTTTAGTCCTTATGGCGGCATTTGTTGACACAATCAATGGAACTATTGAAAAGGGACGGAAACAAAATAATAAGAACCCTTAATTTTGGGCCATTTTGGACCATTTTCTCATAAATACAGCTTAATATGTTTCTACTGTTGGCGGATTCCTTCATTCAAGACAACCAACAAACAGGACTCAGTCTATAGTAATATACCAGAGCTTGTCAATTAAACAAAAAGGAAGGCTTTGCAGAACTAAAAGGGACAGAAAATTGTTTTCTTGTGTGAAAAGAAAATGGTTCATGGATGTACTAATGACACATCATGTGATATTCAGAATCGATCAAAAGAAGAAGCCCCAATGACAAGAAACGATTTAATTTGACAATTTTGGTCATTCGTGAATGTACTAGTGAGAAATAATTTTTCATGAAGGAACTTGAGCTCATGACTGCAATTTGTTTATTTTATATTCTAAGAAGGCCTGATTCAATTTGGTTTCCCATTAAGGAAGTTCTTATAAAAATGAAAAATAAATGAAAGAACATGGTTGATCTACAAGACCAGGTTGGCAAGGCAACCAATTTCTTCTTGCACAAGTCCTTCTTGTTTATGATGTAAGATTATCTTATCAACTAAAACCAAGAGAAAAAATGTAGCATTATTAGATGGATCAAAAACGTGGATTTTTGTACGCACTCTCAAAAACCAATAATGTTTGTTAGAAAATTCCAATGTTTTAATTCCAGAACAGCAGAAATCTACACATGTTCTGATAAATCTGGTCTTGACAAAGAAACATCATCAATTTAACAGGCTTGGCTTGAAACCTTGGAATTGTCAAATTTATAAAACTCTTGAACCTCACAACATAACTGAATTCCTAACCCATCTGTGTAAAAATGTACATCCAAGAACTTTAACTACGAATCTACATAAAATGGAAAAGAACATCATACTTGGAGAGGTATCAGTTAGATTAGATTTATACATCTACTGGCTGTGCTGTGTTGTGAAATTGTTGAGACCTTTTTTCCCTATCTGCAAACCATTGGACCGTTCTTCTTGCAATTGGCAACCAAAGCCTTCTCTTTCTTTCATTTCCATCCTCATTAATTCGGCTAGAATCTTGGAATCTTGAAACAGCTGTGATTTCTGACATTGCTCTTCTCTGTGTTGGATCAATAGTTCTTGATGTATGACTTAATATGTTGTGGAATTTCGATGCAGAATGAACCACTGGGACCAAAACAGGACTAGTTCTGTTGATTGTACTAAACTTGCTTTCAAACAATCTTTTCATCTCCATCTCCTCCTTGATCTGCTTAATTTGATCGTTTTCGACAGCTCTTGTTGTTGAAACCTGACCTTCCAAGGTAGAGAATCTATTGCTCGACATAGCATTAAGCATCTCTGACTTGAGAAACATCAGGTCTGAAGAACTTGCACTGCTCCACCGATTCTTCAAAATAACGTCAGTTACAACAATCTTGTGATTGAACTTGTGCAAGATTTTTCCATCAACATCTTCTTCTTGGATTAACATCTCTTCATCCTTGTCAGTCTCTTTGGTTTTCCTGAAACTGCTGCCTATGCTGAATCTTGACGACCCGTGCTGCTCCTCCTCTCTCTCGACAAAAAGCTCTATGTTGGAGTCCTCTCTCGGCTCAGATTGATTGAACATGAACCGCATACTGTTTGAATATGTAAAGATTGAAGGGTCCTCGGCGCTGACTTTGTGCCTGCAAAGAGGGCAGCTAGAGTGTTTTTCGAGCCACTGATCAATACAGTTTATGTGAAAGGCATGCCTGCACTTAGGCAACAATCTGAGAATTTCAATGTCTTCAAATTTGGACAGGCAAACTGCACATTCAAGCCCTTGTTTTGACCCTTTAAGTGAAGAGAATCTGAAGAAGGGAAGGGACTCTATCACTGTCTTATCGATTCCAGAGAATCGAGAAGTTGATCTGATTAATGCAGGATTCTGTTGATTTCTATAAGTAGCAGATGCTCCCCTGTGACAGAATTTTGCATACATAAGGAGGATAACTGTAAGAGAAAACATGACACATAGAATTCCTATAACAACAGCTAGACTTGGATTAAAATTTGTGCCAGCATCTTGAGACCGCGGATCATCCGGATTAAAGACCGATTGTGCTTCAACTTGGAGGAAGAAACCAAGAAGAAAAAGCAAACTAACAATCCAGAATTGATTCATCGGAAGCTTGATATCTGAAAACTTACAGAATTCTAAACCTCTCTAGATAACATTTGTGATAATAAATGTGAACTTTTGTGCTTCTATGTGCAGGGAAATTTACTCTAAAGTTTAAAGGGGTGGTTAGTTAGAGATGGGCTTGTAGCTGTGCATGCACCTCTTTTAATATGTCACTCTCCAAAAGAGTATCTTTCTGGTTTGTCAGGTTTCTTGGTTTCTTCTGAGGCTATGCTTGTCTGTCCTGCCTCCATAAATCATTTTCAAATTATGGTACAAGGTTTTTTAAACTAGGAAATTTGAGTAGTGATGACAAGGTGGAGAGGGAGAGCCTTATAAATATGATAAAAATTTGGCTGCTGACTTGGTAGCCCATTGTCTGGTCTGATGTCACCCTATGCTACAAAATTATATGTTAATTCATCTATTAAAATATATACATTTTATATTACAAGTAATCCCAGTGAAATTTGACAATTTCAGTCTGACCGACTGCATTTTGGGTTTTTCTCTCCTCTAGTAATCGTTTTTCTGATTAAATTGACATTTCATTTTTGATAACTGATGCTGTGAAAAGATTGTTAGTGTCTCTGTTGATTGTAATTATTATATAGTCAATAATAGATGCATTGAAATATCCAGAAAGTCAAGGGGAAGGATTTGGCGATCCTATCAGAGGTAAGCGATCTCATTGCATAGGTCATTGTCCAGGCATGCACCCCCCCCATATATACATATAGCATTCGTCATCAAACAGCTACATAAATCCCAAAACTATAATAAAATTCCCCACTAAAAACACTACTTCAACTTAGAATCCATTCCGGTGAACAGCTTCCGCGACTTGGAAATCAATATGCGCCAATTACAATCCCACCACATAACATTCATATATCTGTGTTTTTTATAGATTGGTTATAATTAGTCGAATAAATGAATAAAAGATATTATTTAGTAAAATAATAAAAAATAGTATTGACATATCGTCTCTTAATCATCTCCCTTAATTTTAAAAAATCAATACATTAACTTTTATCTTTATTTTAATTTTTTTAAATTTCATCTTTTAAAAAAAAAAGAAAGGAAGTGAGAGAATACTGTTGCTAGAAAGTTTCATCATATGAGACGTGAGATGACATACATAAACACCAACTTCTTATCCTTACGCTATAAAATTGCCCCAAGGCATTAATTTCATAGTACAGTTGGAAAACCAAGCTGTAAGGAGCAGACACATGCACAATCCGCAGCGTTGTCCCGGGTGGGTTATCACATGGAAAATGTTTGCACAACTTGATAATTGGTCAATGACGCAAGCATCACGACAGCTAAACATGCGTGGCCTACACGACAATTGCCTTCCCGGTACACGTTTTATGACACTTGTTCTTTGTTTATTTATCCAACCCGTTTCAAGAAACCACAGCTGCCTCGATCACATTCACCAAAAGACAGATAAGAAAATTCAGTTACAGGAAGTAGTATCTGATAAGGCTTGATGATTTTTTAATAATTTAAATAACTGAAATTAATTAATAATTAAACCAATATATGTAGGTGATTCTAATCTGGTATTACCAGTATTGCTAATTCTTTAATCTTCTAATGATAAGTATTGCGCGTGTGGCTGCAGTAACACCTCAGCTCATGAAGTTTGACTCCTCGTCCAAACATCATCTATAGTTCGATCCTAAAAACGAAAGTAATTTTTTTATACGATATAAGCCTCTTCTCCCCATTTTGGGAGCCTAGTTCCAAACCATAAGTCTTGGTCGATGATGGGAAGAGGGGGTGAGCAAAAACACAAAAGTAATTGAACTGAATAATGAAGCAAGAAAGCCCAGTTTTAAAGAGAATCCTGTAACTTGCAGGAGACACAACCATATCTCTACATTGATGCGGCTTATCAAGTAAAAACCTTACTAAAATCTTCACAAAAGCCAACTTAGTGATTCTAGATCATATAATACTGCAAGATCGTGTACCAAGGTGCTCTGACTTACAATTAGAGAACGCAATTCTAAGAATTGCTATTATTATAGGAAACCTTATTTTTATTTTTAATAGGATACTATTGTTCTAGAATTGAAAAGTTTAACATTACATTAAACAACTGATGCTGAGCATTATTACATACAGAAGCGATAGTGAATTCCACAGATAAGTAACTGATAAAACAAAAATGATTAAGTATAGCAAGGGTAAGGAGGAATCTCACTCTGTTTTACAGAGTTGTAGCCAACTACCATGATCACATGCTAACTGATGAAGATAAAATGATTTACATCTCAGCTCTGAGCAGAGGCAGCAGGATTTGAGCTTGGAAATGTCACCAGACCACTGCCACCCTCAGGATTAACATGCTCATCGCTGGCATGCCGGAGAAACTCCTCCGGGGACATGTGTGAACCATGGCAAGCACAAACAATCCTAATTTGGTTTGTGTTGTATTTATAAGTAACACCCGAAATTGTCCTACCATTTGGTCCCGAACCTGTGGTTGATACCCATGGTAAATTCGGTGGGTGAGAACCACATCCCCCAAACTTTATGTCTGCAGCTATACCTGGCTTTATAGCAGATAAATCGAGAGACAAACCTTCTACTGTTGATCGGTCAGATGCATCTTTTGTCCTATGGCTCATGCCACTTACTTTACCATCTTCTGCTGCCTGAGTAGACGAGCCTTCTTCTGTCGCATGCTGTTTCCCTTCACCTTTGGCCCAATCCAGTGTCCTCCCATCAAATTGTGCAGCCTCAGATGGATTACGTGCAATCACTTGCATGGCAGCTACATCCATCAAGCAAGATAAAGAAAAAAATCATTTCCAATCATATGGCTAGATAATGATGTAAAATAAAAACCTCAAATCATTATGTAAAATTAAGTAACATCAACATCAGCAGAACTGTAGAATTTGTAATAACAGGAACATGACAGAGACCGGAAATAAATAATTAGAATATATCATGGTCCACTATTGAGAACAAAAATCTTAATGAACCCCTTGAGGATTATTATGAATGCAGGTAAGATGCAGTATTCTTTCACCAATTGAACCGCACCTGTACCAAACAAACCTACAGTCTAGAGTAAAACTCAATCCTTCAATACAATTTGAATTCAGACAACTCAATTTCTTCCTATGGCTGTAATTGTAACAAAGTTTCACAGGAAAAGTGTACATCAATGATCAGTCACTATCAACACACATACTGCACACTTCACTGTCAGTAATCTTAAGTGGTCATTATAAAGTGCAGTAGAAATGGTAAAAGTAAATGATACCGCATATATCACCACCATGCTGCCATCTACTAAATAAACTACCCATTTCTTCTTTATGTAACAAAAGAATAGAAGAGAGCAAGAAAACCTTGATGTATCTTTAACCCATCATTATGCTTATCTGAGTTTGGTGGAATTCTGCCGGAGTATGGGTTGAACGGTTGAGTCTGAGAAACCAACCCCCAGGAATTATCCTTATCAAACGTTGGAAGTTGAACAGGTGAGTAGCCAAACATAACAGGCAAGTTTCCAGGATTTGCAGGCTGGGTTGTTGACCTTTCATTACTAGCAGTAGGCATCTTCTGTGTCATGACAGGTAGTGGATGACTGGATGTGCTGGGTACACCAGCAGAATTAGGCTCCTTCACAGATATTGTGTATGGTATGTTCAAGAGGTTCACTGGTGGAACTGAGAAGGGAACACCATAGGACACATTTCCAACCTTAAATTCATTTTCCGATGAACCATTAAACCTCTTCTGCCCTTGTAAGTCTACGACACTATCAGAAAACCCTCGAACCTCCTTTGCTGCATCAGAAGAACCACCGACTCCAATGAATCGTTTGGAACCATCATCATGGTGAGAAACCAGCCTTGAAGTTGAACCCTCAACTTCAGACTCCGCCACATCTTCATTATCAGCAGTTGAGCCTTCCTCTGTAGTAATGGAAATATGTGATGTTTTTGCCTTGTCATGTTTATCAGCGGGATGGGATTCTCTCTCATGTTTTTTCTTATTGTTTATCTCATCAAACGACATTTTACGTTTATTGTTTACCTCCGAACGGTTCTCTTCCTCAATTTCACCAGACCTGCTGCTGTTGGTTACCCATAGTCCTCTAGTGGTCAAGTTCATAGAAGCATCTGTATCACCTGCAGTCTTAGAAAGGTCATTAAAGAAGTTCTCTTGAGGTTTCACTGGCTCACTTCTCTTGGACCCAGCACTAGAGTCCTGTTTCTGAGTGCCACCATGAAGAAAATTTCTAAAATCATCAACTATTTTGCCTCTGTCACCTTCTTCAGTTTTAGTATCTAAAGAGCCACCGTTTTTACCTTTGGATTTGCCAGCAGATCCACCACAAGATAAACCCAAGCTCAACTCAAGACCATTATCATCCTCCATACTGTTGAACAAATAATATCAACGATTGTCGAGCATAACCTTCCAACAGATTACCGTTCACAATGTCGGTCTTATTAACACACTGAGCTAACCAATTTCAAAAATACAGCCCTGCAAGAAAGTCAACTTATCATTTCAGTAAGTATGAAGAAATAAACCTTGGTTCCAACACAAGTACTATGGATAACAAACAAGATGAGTGAAAAAAAAATCAGTAAATACAGGTATAAAACTTCCATGCTGTCCCAATTCAATCTTCTATCTATGCATCATAAACAAATTATATCATCACAGGAAATCTTATCTTACAGACACGCACAAAAACACGAAGATATAGTAGTCCTCATCAAAATTCTATGGCCAGATTCCAAAGAACTAGGATCCGTCGTTTACTCAATATGTCACACAAATCTTTGGACAAATTTAGGAAATTCAAATTACTCAATCAATAGCACCAGGAATACTCTTGTATAATAACAATAATTTACATTTTAAAAGGATAACAATGAGAGAAAGAAATGAGCATTCAAGGAAATTGTGAAAATTCCACAAACTAATCAGAAAATAAAAACACACACTAAAGTAGACGCATAAGATCTGCGATCCAAAAGGTCTAAGACATTTTTGATAGTCAACTAACGCAATGAAAGCATGAACCTTCAAAGTCTCCAGCTATACAGCACCTCATTAAAAAAATAAAATAAAATAAAATCAGTCCAAACAAGTTACCCAACAAACTATATAGCTTCACCAGCTAAAATGTAGAAACTTTGAGGAAACTAAAAACAGATTAACAGACATAATCCCTAATTTTTTAATTTCTCATACATCAACCATCAAATACAATCCCCAGATCTGCCATCACCTATAATCATGCATGTAAACCTAATAATCGACGAAATCGAAACAATAGGCTGCTAAAATGAATTGAATCGAAAAGCCCAGATAAGTAAAATAGATGAATTGAAGAAAAAGAGAGACAGAAGCAGAAACCTGAATGGGTTGAGAGAAACCCTGGGTCAAGGTCGTCTCTGCCAAGCCGACAGTAACAAAGGTAGATTTTGGGTACAGAAATGTTCAAACAACTAAAAATCTAAAATCGTTTTTATTTTTTTAATTTTAATTTATTTGAGCATGTGAATAGTAAGTTTATTATTTTGTCGCCCAATGCAACCTTAGTTACGCATTTTATTTTTTTTTATAATTTTTCTGTGACTCCTAAATAGTTTTATCGAGAAAATTACTGAATAACCTCAAAATATTTATTTTATTACAATTGAAAACCACTTTTACCTAGTGTAATAATAACCTTCCCTCTACTAAGGTGTCAACCATAGTTGATCGTTTGAAATAACTGAAAAATGATAAAATAGAACAAAAAGACGAGAATACTCTTGACTAATTAATTTTATAATTTTTAAATTATAAAATAATTAAAATTTTAAAAAAAATAAAAATAAAATAATGAAATGAGATATGCACCGTCCATCAAATGTTGATGGATAGTGGTGATTAATTTTCAAATATCATAATTAAAAAATAAAATTTTTAATATTTTAAAAAAATTTAAAAAAATAGGTGGAGATCCAATCCGGAAAAATTGGATCCCTATTTATAAAACTCTCCCACCAACCCCCTCATCTCTCTCTCTCTTCTTCTTCTTCTATTTTTTTTCTTCATTTTCTTCACCAATCGGTATCCCTTTCTCTCCCTTTCTTCTCATTCTTCTTTTTATTTTCATTTTTTCCTTCTCTTGCCCAGATACCCAGATCGACGTCTGCATATTGGGCATCTGGGTTCCCGATGAAAGCCCAGACGTCGATCTGGGTTTGCATCTGGAAACCCAGATCCAGATTGATCTGGGTTTCTGTCCTAAATGTCCGGGTTTCCAGATTAGACTCAGATTCAATATGGGTTTTCGTCTGAAACTCAGACACCTAGATATGGAAACCCAGACATTTGAGTACCGGGCGTTTAGGTTTCCATTTGCGCGATTAATTTTTACTCTGTTTATTGTAGATGGTGTTGATGATGATTGTGTTTGTAATAGTGTTTATTGTAAATGGTGTTGATGATGATGTTCTTAGATCTGTTTGATTATGATGGTAGTAGTTTTTGTTTGAAGATAATAGTGATTTTATTTGTGATGATGATTGATGATGCTGAATCAATGTCTCTGTTGATGAATCAGAAACCCATATATCCTGAAATGTTGATGAACTTAACCACCATCAATTTTTTTTTAATGATTTTTTTATTTTTTTAAATATTATTTTTTTTTTTCAAATTGATCTAGATCATCCATCTTTGAGATAAACGGTTTAGATCCATTTGAAAAAAATTTAAATTATTTTTTATAGTTTAAATTTAAATTTTTAAAATTATTTAATGTTTAAAATATTTTTAAATTTTTAAATTTTAAATTATTTATTAATTAATATAATTTTTAAAAGAAAAATAAAAATCAAAGAAATTGATCAAAATGTCCTTACTACAGTTAACTTTAATATGATCAAACTGTTAATAGAAGGGAGGTCATTACTACAAAAAGTAAAAATGATTTTTGATTGTAATAAGATAAATGTCTGGAGACTTTCTAGTAATTTGCTCATAGTTTATTCACTTTCGTTGTCCTTTTGTTTACTACATTTCTACTTTTTGACCTAGTTTTGTTGAGTTTATTCACTTTTCCACTTGAAGTAGCGAAACAAATTTATTTTCTTTGGTTTTTCATTTAAATGATATCAAAACTCTTTTTAAACATATATTTGAGTTGCAAATATAAAACTTATGTCAGTGTTTTGAGTTGATCATGATTCGTGTGTGCAACCAATCTCTAATATAGTTAAATTTTTTATTCATTAATGTGATGTGAGATTAAAACTGGTATGGTTAAGATTGGGGTTTGAGAGGTACTGTTGAATATTTTTTACCGGAGACAAAATGCTTGACAGCTACGTTACATTTGGGTGCCGTTTTCAAGATGGGTAGGATTTCGTGGGATTGTTATTTTGGATTTGATTACGATCTAATGGATTGAATATGTAAACAATAATATCATCATTATAAGATTAGACTTAGAAAAATTGGTCTTCTATTTTGCATGTAGCTTTGCTGTCGTTCCATGAACTTTACCCTTGCTCTCATTGAATTAAGTAAAAGCTCCTTTCCTTCAATTCAAGGGAGAAATGTATTTGGCATGTAGTTTTGAATCGGTAAGATAAACTTTGAATTATTTATTTATTTTTTTAACATAATAAAATATAATTTTTGAAGTATTAAAATTATTATTGAATTGCATACCATGTGTAGGCTATATATATAAACTTCTGAAATTTAGGAGTAAATGTGAAATCGATCATAAACTCTAGTATTTTAGACACACAAATTCAAATATCTTAAGACATAAGTCATTTCTTCTTTTTCCTTTTCATTTTTTTCTAATTATTACAATAAATTCAAATTTTAAATGAGTGAAATGCAATTCAAACTCATAATCTAATAAAATAGATAGAATGAACATTTTACATTTTCTGTTATTCTATCAAATTTTTGGTCAGGGCACTAAATACTATATATAAGCAACTTTAATAAAAAATTGATCATTATTTAATTTCTAGTTAAAAAATTTATATTTTTTTTATCATTACCACAGAAAAAAAACAGTTAGGGATAATTTTAGTTACAAACGAAAGAATTGTAAAAAATTAAAAATTAAGTGATTACATAGGTTACTTGTACAGAAATTGTCCAAAAATAAAATACCCCGCGGTAATATATATATATATATATATATATATATATTATATAATTTTCCGTACAAAACTACAACGATCAATGGGATTGTTTCAGTCTTAAAACACTTTAATATTATCAAAACATTTTACTGGATACGAGA
This sequence comes from Dimocarpus longan, assembly GCA_022984855.1. NCBI lineage: Eukaryota > Viridiplantae > Streptophyta > Magnoliopsida > Sapindales > Sapindaceae > Dimocarpus > Dimocarpus longan. The sequence goes on along the minus strand of CM041012.1, from coordinate 46,039,604 downwards.
AACAACTTTGAATATCCAAGGAGAACAGAAAGGAAGAGATAAGTAATATATATATATATATATATATTTGAACGATGAGTAATAATATTATTTCAAAAAGATTTATTGTTGTAATGATTCACGACTTACTTATGTTATTCCACCCGTCAATGTATCTCTTAAATGAAATGTTATATCCTTTGTATAAATTAAGGGGGTATTCAATCATGACTATAAAAAACTTTTATAGACTTCTTTTAGTGAATGACTTTTATAGAATTTCATAAACTTTTAATGACTTTACAAATTTATGAAAAACTTTTAGAGACTTTTATAATTTTTTTTTAAAAAACTTTCATTAACTAGTATAGATTGTTATAGACTTCTAAAAAAAATAATATCAAAAATTTTTATAGACTTCCAATAAACTTTCATAAATATTAATAAACTTTCACTAATTAATATAATATTTACTTTATAAGTTAGTAAAATTATATTCATCATGTCGATAATTGATTAAAAAATATGATACATAAAATATAAGTATAGTCTATTACAAAATAATAATAATAAGAAAAGTATAGTCACCTCAACTACATAAACAGATAATCAAAATATCAAATATTTCAAGTATTTTATGATTTAATTTATATCTTTTATGAAAAATAAAATCTTTAATGTCCGTTATTGTTAATAATTTCAACATTGTTCCACATATTAGCAGTTATAATAGTCTTTCATTCATTAGCATGCTCTCTTTTTTGTTCTTAAGTCTCAAAAAATGAGTTAAAATCGTCGTCTACATTAACTAGTAATGATGCTTAAGATGAAAAAGATTCATAGATATTAATAAAATTTTATAGATTTTCATTTACTTCTAAAATAAAAATATATTCCTTTAACAAACTTGTGCAAATTATACACTTTATAAGTTATATTTTTCATCTCAATGAAAATATTTTTCTTTTGACATAATGTAAATAAACAGGTGGAAAACAACTATCAAAACTAATGTTTTACAAAATTCAAACTGATTAATTTTATAATATTTTACAAATATTAAAATTGATTATCCTATCCCAAATATTAAATAATCAAAAGTAATATGCATAAAAATTGAAAAAAAAAATCACAAGTATAAATATAATTAAATTTAAAATTTTAATTTTCTTAATTAATTACTAGCTAAAAAATCATCAAATATTAATTTATTTTCCTCTTTTAATTGAAATAGAAGTTTTTCTTTTTATTTTGTAATATAAAAAATAAAGATTCCATTGATTAATTTCATCAATGAAGTAATGAGATTTTTTATTTATACATTATGAATTCTATTTTCATCATTTATACATAAGAAATACTAAACTGTTAGCTTACAATATAATTATTAATAATAGTTGTATTGTTTATTATAAGAATAATAAGATGATTTAGATCAATATTCATCTAAATATTTTTTTTTTTGTATTGTTTTTATATAAATATAAATTATAATATTTTTTTAATTTATTTTGCCAAGATCTAACGCCTCAATTTTGATCCAAATTTTAAATTTTTTACAAAATAATAAATTAGTGTCCTTTGGAGAAGAATGAGTTTAATAAGATTTAAAAAGCTAACAATTTGAACATAGAAAGAAAATATTGACCATTATAATTCACAATAAAATAGGAGTGAAATATATATGTATTTGTGTATGTGTATTTTTAAAATAAGTGAAATAGTTTTATTTATGGGAGATTCAAATATAAAAGTAATGGTGAAGTTTACTTCTATAGTCAAAAACAAAAGTCTATAAAAGTTTTGAGGAGGAGTGAAGGAGAATTTATGGAGCTTGATTATTATAAATTTAACATAAAAGTCTACAAAAGTCATTAAAATTTTAAATTCTATAAAAGTCATTGACATTTTAAATACCTCATAACTTTTATAAACTCTTAAAAAGTTTTGATTGAATACACCTTAACTTTTATAGACTTTATAAAACTCTTTAAAAGTCTATATTGAATACCGGATGACTTTTGCAGAGTCTTTAAAAGTCTGTATTGAATACACACAAACTTTTAAACTCTATAAAAGTTATTAAAAGTTTAGATTGGATACACCCCTAATTTTTATTTTGCTGTTGACATACTATTTTTTTATTTACATATTTTCTCTGTACAAACCACTTTTTTACTTTTGACCATTATAATCTAACGACATTCTAATAAAAAAAAAAATCAAAACAATATTCGCAAATAACTCTCCATCGTTTCAATATTTGCTTATAATTTTTTTTTTTTTGAAAATATATTTGCTTATAATTGTATCTTATGCTTTATCACTTTGGAATCAAAGAAAACTTTAAAAAAATCAAGGAAAAAAATGTTTAAGAGTATCTGAATGCAAAAGGATAAGAATAACGTTTGATTTTAAAAAATAAAATTTGTAGTATCTTTAAACAACTAAGAAAATTTTTTTTTTAATAATTTTACTTTTACCTTTTTTAGGGTTAAAAAATAATCTAATCATGTTAATATATATATTAAAAAAAAAAAAAAAAAGTAGCTAACACAATGGTCATGTAACATGTTGAGATTGATTACTAATCGTTTATCTTGAAAACCAATCCTGTAATATGAAAGAGAGCTGTGTTAACCAATTTAAATAAGAATGGGTGCGCTTTTATTTATTATTTTTTTAAGGATAACTAAAAACCAAAGGAAAATCAGAGAAAATACAGAAAGAATCCATATTCTATCTTCAATAGGAAGAAGTCAGACTTGAGAATACAGCTAAATGTTTAAAATATTAAATAATAAATATTGCAATCATAGTCAAAACTCAGAAGTCATAGTTTCATTAAATTTTTTGGGTCATGTTTATCTTCTTCTTTCACTAAAAATCCTGTGCATCTAAAAGAAGTCTTTACGTTGAATTTGTCAAATTAAATTACGGTTACGTTCCTGTTTTAAAGTCATTGAAGAAGACTTTTGGAAACCGAAATGATGGAAAATGAAAAGTACATGAACTGTATTATCAGTATCACGTTCTAAGTTAAATTAGAAATATACACACACACATATGTATTGATTCATTAAACTTACCTAAAAATTATCAAAATCAATCGAGACGAGATACTAATAACGCGATTCAAAGAATTACTTTCATATAGAAAAGATTTACTCATACGAAAGAAGAAAAAGATCTACATATTAAAAAGGAGGCTACTCACATAAATTGATGGAAGATATTGCTATAAAGTATGAAACCCACGACAAGAGGTATAAGGGCTGCGATTTTTAATCAAAGGTGTTAACAGCCGGTCACCATTAAATTAGTAATATTGATACCAAATGATTATATATGATGTATATTATAAACTTTATTTGTGGAATACCATCATTTAATAAAGTGGTCGAACATTTTTTAAATCAAATGATTTTTAGTTTTACCCTTATCATAAAATATAAAGTACCAGTAGATATATATATATAATGTATATTAAGCGAGTATATAAATAATTTAGCTTTTGCTTTCAAAAATAATTTAGTTTTTGTTAATTGATAATTAATTTTTAAATAATAATAATTGTACAAAATAATGGTACGTATTGTTCAAACCCATTATTCACCCAAGGGAATTTAGTAAATATACACTCTCATGAAATTTACTTACAAAAATTCCCTAAAGTTCCCAAATTACCCTTATTCGCAGTGTCGTCAACTTGCTCACCTTTCACATTTGAGAAAGTAATCTCCGACCTGATTCTCACCAGAGCCTACCCAAAGCTTAAATCGTTGGCCATCAAAATCTTTGCGGAATGCAATCTCCAAATTCTGGAAAGAATATTCAATTTAAAATTTATTGATTTTTAAAGAAAAATTTAAAAATTTTGATATATTCAATTCATATTTTTAAAAAATTATAAAAGTTTTGATGTATTCAATCAATATTAGTTTATCTTCTATTAAAATCTGAACATATTCAAATTAAAATTTTTAAAATGTCCAAACAAATTCAAATGTTACTTTATAAATTTTACAAATTCAAACTTACCAATAAATCACTCCTCAATATGGTTGTTACCCAACTACATCATTTTATCAATCAATTTGAAAAAACTTTTGGATAGATTAGTTTGTCATATCATATGAGTAATAAATTTGTAAAAGCTTTTGGATAGATAAGTTTGTCATATAATTCAAACAATAAGTTTAGAAAAAAAACTTTTAGATAGTATAGGATAATGCTAACTTTCTTTTAGTTTATCTAAATTTATTACTCAAATAATATTGTAACTTTATTTATGTTATGGATATTTTCTGGACTGCCGAAATGGACTGATAATAGTCAAACGAAAATGATCTAATGAACCGGCCTAACAGGCAGAGACCCAATTGGTCAGCTCACTAGCTCCTTGCTTGAACTCGTCCTTCAGCTTACCAGCTTCTCGCATGAACTCGTCTATCAATTCTCAGCATGAGCTCGTTCATCAGCATGAGCTCGTTCATCAGCATGAGCTCGTCCATCAACTCTCAACATGAGCTCGTCCATCAGCTCTTCAGCTCGTCTAAAACGAGCTTCAGCCCATTCGGAGCAGAATCAATTCGTTACTTGGTGTACACGTTCAGCCTTTCTCAGAATGGCAGCAACGTAAATTAAGGAACACACAACTACCAAATCAAGACTAGAATTTTACAGGATTTGACCCAGCATTTAATGGGCGTTAGTTTTGAAAAAATGTAATTAATTATTTTTTATTATATTACAACTGTAGCACTACCACTGTCTCTATAAATAGAAGTTTAAACTCATTTGTAAAAGGATATTGGTTTCCCTCTTACGCTGTAACCAGAAAACTCATAGTAACAATGACTGTCTCTCCTAACCGAAGCCAGCGCCGTGGATGTAGGTCATTCCTAAAGCTGAACTACGTAAAACCTTGTCTATTTTTCTTCCTCTTTGCCTCTCCTCACTCTTTTATACTTGTTTTCAATTGATCTGCAGTTCTGAGCTTCAAAGAATCTAGTTGACCATTATTTTACGTCAACAATTTATAATCACAATATATCATCAATATATCATCTTATAATCAATACAATTATTGTATTACATCATCAACATATCATTCTATAGTCAATGTAATTGTTATAAATTAACTTGTTATATCATTTAAACAATAAATTTACAAAAAAATTAGATATGATAAGTCTACTATATAATTTAAGTAATAAATTTCAAAAAACTTTTGGATGTATGAGTAATATTATATTTCCTTGAAATTTGCATAAATGATGTAACAAACTTATCACACCTAAAAATTGTCATGAATTCAAAAGGAGCATGCACATATTTGGTAAATTCTTTATTAATACTATGAATTTATATAAGAGTAATACAATATTTCCTAAAATATGTCCAAAATTATTATTTAAATGATATATCAAACTTATTTATAATTACCGCATTATTAATAAATCACTCCATAATCAATATGCTTGCTACCCTACCAAATCAACTAAGTAATAAATTTGAAAATTTTTTTGGGTAGATTAATTTTTCATATAATTTAGGCAATAAGTTTAGAAAAACTTTTGGATAATGTAGGATAATGCTAACTTAAAATTTTACCCATATTTGTTACTCAAATTTAGTGTTCAAGGGACCTTGGGGTAAGTTTGCAATTAACTTAGTATGATAAGGTATTGGTGCTAAACTCCCTTTTTCATTTAGGGGTGAGCGTTTTCGGGTTCGAGTTAGATTTGATTGATAATTTTGGGTTGAAAATTTTTCAACTTAATCCAACTCAACCCAACCCAACATAATAATAATCGGGTTAGATTAATCGAGTTGGATTCAATCTATTACAAAGATACAAAAGGTTTATTTGATAATTCTCATAGTCTTAGTAATTTGATTACAAATAAAGATTCGATGATTAAAAATAAAATATTCAATCCACCGTAAAGATTGTTATTGATCCTCATTTTTATTAAACATTCTTCTGGATGAAAGAGAAATTCTTGGATTTAAAACTAGAGATAAGTATTTTTCGAGTTAGGTTGAGTTAAGTTGAAAATTTTTTAACCCAAATCAATCCTATCTATTCTAATTTTTTTTTTTTTTAAAAAATATTTAATCCAATCAAACCCGTTAAAAAAACGATTGGATTGAGTTAGAGACGTTCACCCTTTCTTCACCTAACATTAAGAAAAAAATGCTGGTCAAGACAAGAACTTCTTTTTCATAAAAAGGGCCTACAAGTCCAGTAGTCCACTGGCGCTGGTTTGATTAACTAGGACAATGTAGGTCCAGCTGTGATATTAAAAATTAATAAATTTTTTTATATATTTATAATAAAATAATTTAAACAAATTATTAAAAAAATAATGATATATTATATGAGTTATAATATCATATAATTTATAAAATGATGTAATAATAATATTTTAGATATTTTAAAAAAATATATATTTAAATGATATGATATGTGAATTATCAAAATCATATAATTTATGAAGTGATATGATAATTAATAAAATTTTAATAATTTATATATTATATTATTTAAATATAATTTTTGATAAAATATTTAAAAAGGGTAACATTTCTCTTATTATAAATCTAACTGTGAGCCGGTAAAAATTAAATGATTTGAACGGAGATTCCGCTGGACCAGTTGACGTCTACCTCCAATAAATTAAAATTAAAATTAAACAAAAAAATATGATAGCCTGTCAAATATTCGTGATTTTTATTTTTTATTTTTTAATATCCTTTATTTTTACTTTCCTTGATGCAGAATATACCTTAAATTAGATAACCTAAAAAAAATCACAAATTTAATAATTGAAGATAAGGAGTCAGGTTGGATTAAGACATACGACATTTTTCAAGACTGGTTATAGATAGAAAGAAAAGGAAACAGTTAAGATTAAAAGGAAAACACAGTCGACGTGTTGTGGGCTGCAATTACTTTATAAAAACAAAAAGAGCACGCACGAAAATACGGAGACAAGTATGGCAAGTTGAGGTAGAAAAAAATTATACCAATAAAACCGATAAGGCCGAGATGTTTTGAATATCGTTGGCATCAAATATTAATTAGAGAACAAGTCAAATACTTAAACTACTCCTACTCGCATCTTAACCTATCCACTCGGAGTTTTCGTTAAAACTAACGTTGTAAGTGTATCAATATCACGTAAATCGAGATTGAATTTACAATTATACCCATCCAATCTGGTGACTCACTCGGATAAAATTTCGGGGTGTGAAATGGAAATCAAGTTGTAGATAAACGATAGTGGCTTCAAATTAGGTGGAAATCAAATCGAAAATGCAAAAGCTGTACAAAGTAACCAACTTGTCAATTAGTATTCAGGATTTCTGATCTATTAAACTATAAATAAAAGCTCATTTTACAGGTCTCTGTCACAAGTCCTCTCTCTCTCTCTCAGGCCCCAGCAGTCTGTTTTATGTGCCAGATTTACGTAGTCTTTTGTTGAAAATAACAGAGGCTCTTTTTTTTTTATTCTGAGGTGGTATTCGTTGACTTTGAGCTTTTATATAATATTCTTGGAGTCAGGAGGCGTAAGTTGTGTTGTTAAAGTGCAATCTGCATATACTGGGAACAGCAATTCTCTGAATCCTGGATTCAGGAAACAGTGCTGTGGGTGTGGTGTGATTGTGAAAGGAAAGGTCAGGTGATCCAAGAGAATATAATAAGAGAGGAGGAAGAGAAACATGGCAGGTGGAGGATTCACAGACGGTGGCAATCTGAAGAGGGCTCATCTTTATGAGTATAGAATCACTGGTTATTTCATTATTGCTTGCATTGTTGCTGCGCTTGGAGGATCTCTTTTCGGCTATGATCTTGGTGTTTCAGGTCTGTTTCCTGTTTTAACTTCTAAGCTTTTTATTATATGTATGGCTATGAAGATATGAGGCTAGATTTTTTTTTTTTTTTTTATTCTTTTCCAAAAACGTTTGGTTGTAGTGTCATCATTATGAATCAACTTTAAACCAATATAGAAAAAATTTCTGTTTCTGACCACCGTCAATGATCAACTTTAAACCTATGTAGAAAAAAATTTCAATTTCTGACAACTTTCTATTGAATAATGCAATGTTCAATAATAAGCTAAGTAACCAAGTTGCAATACTGTTGAATGACTGGCAAATCTCACCTACTAGCAACACAAATCTTTTTCAGGCTGAGTTTTTCATTCCTAATTAATATCAGCTTAAGATAGAAACTCTGCAATTGCCAAGCTATGGAAAGATTAAAATAATTTCTTGCATTCTAGACCTTGTAGACTATTTGAAATCTATTTCTTGCATTAAAAATTATATGATTGTTTTCATATTAGTAATTGTAAACTGATTTTGACTTCAGGCGGAGTCACTTCCATGGACGATTTCTTGAAGGAGTTCTTCCCAAAAGTGTACAGGAGGAAGCAGGCACATTTACATGAGACGGATTACTGTAAATATGATGATCAGATTCTAACACTCTTTACCTCCTCACTATACTTCGCGGGTCTTATCTCCACGTTTGCAGCCTCCCATGTGACCAGAAACTATGGCAGGAGAGCTAGTATAATTGTGGGATCTATCAGTTTCTTTCTAGGAGCAATCTTCAATGCAGCTGCAGTTAATATATGGATGCTAATCATAGGACGAATCTTGCTAGGTATTGGAATTGGATTTGGAAACCAAGTAAGTCCGATTACCCCTGACCAAATAATGAAATTTTGTTTTCACAGCAACTAACTTGACGATTTACTATTCCAAATGGTTACAGGCAGTTCCCTTGTATCTTTCGGAAATATCACCAGCAAAAATCCGAGGAGCAGTTAACCAACTGTTTCAACTGACAACATGCTTAGGGATCCTAATAGCAAACTTGATCAATTATGGAACTGAAAAGATTCATCCATGGGGATGGAGGTTGTCCTTAGGTTTGGCTACCGTGCCAGCACTGCTGATGTTTATCGGAGGTGTTTTCCTCCCCGAGACTCCAAACAGTCTTGTGGAACAAGGTAAACTAGAAGAAGGAAGAAAAGTGTTGGAGAAAATTAGAGGTACCATGAGAGTTGAGGCGGAGTTTGAAGATCTCATTGAAGCAAGCCAGGCAGCACAAGCCATCAAACACCCTTTCAAGAATCTTCTTCAAAGGAAGAATCGTCCACAATTGGTAATTGGAGCTTTAGGAATACCAGCATTCCAACAGCTAACGGGGATGAACTCCATTCTCTTCTATGCTCCTGTCATATTCCAGAGTTTGGGATTTGGTTCAGGAGCAGCTTTGTATTCGTCTGTTATAACCGGTGTTGCTCTTGTTATTGGTGCACTCATTTCAATGGGGTTGGTTGATAAATTTGGCAGAAGAGCTTTCTTCTTAGAAGCTGGTGCTGAAATGATTATCTACATGGTAACACACTACACTTTCAGATTTGTTTCCTCATATTGTGTCTTTTAGCGTACAAAATTCTCATGCATATACTGATATACTTGTTTGTTCCGATATCCAGATAATCGTGTCCATAACTTTGGCTCTTGAGTTCGGACAAGGGAAAACGCTCCCTAAAGGAACCGGCGTCTTGCTTGTAATCATTATCTGCTTATTTGTGGTAGCTTATGGTAGGTCTTGGGGCCCTCTAGGTTGGCTAGTTCCCAGTGAGATCTTCCCCCTGGAGACGAGGTCAGCTGGTCAGAGTGTAGTGGTCTGTGTCAATCTCCTCTTCACAGCTTTGATAGCGCAGTGTTTCCTGGTGTCACTTTGTCATCTCAAATATGGAATTTTCTTGCTGTTTGGTGCATTGATTATCATCATGAGTTGCTTCATCTTCTTCCTCTTGCCAGAAACCAAGCAAGTTCCAATAGAAGAAGTTTATCTTCTGTGGCAAAATCACTGGTTCTGGAAGAGGATAGTGGGAGATGAATATGAATCAAATGCCAAGCCAGGAGAAGTGAATAAGGCAGAGGTGTAGAGATTAGAATGTCCTTGAAAGATATTTTCCAAATGTCTATTATTTGCAAATGCATTTTAGTTATTAATAAAGCAGACAAGTATTTCCAAGTTTCTCTTAAGGTCACCTATTTTCAGTGAACCATTAACTTTATGATCTCCAACTGATGACACAAAGCAATAAATAAAATTGATAGAATGGGCATAGGGAATAAGAATCAAATTATACTGACAAATTTTCATGTTATCACAATATGGTGACATCCCAGAAAAAGCATGTGTGTATTCATGCTAACAATTTAGCAAGTTCATCAACTCCCAGACTTCCCTGTGGTACTACATCTAGACAATGTTCATCATTTATGCTTTCCTTTTTTTTAGAAGTCTGTCTCACATTTTTTTCTCTTTTCTCAAAGACAGTTGCAGCTTCTTTTTTCACTATGAAAACCTCACTTTCCTTTTTCACTTCCAAAATCCCAACTTCCTTCTTTTCAGTCTTTTGAACTGCTACCTTCTTCAATTGACGCCTAAAGACGGGCCCAGGGGGATCAGACTTGGCAAGAGAAACCGACCTTTCATAAATAATGTCTGCGTCCAATGTGGCATCATCTAAAACTATCGCACTCCCACTTTCAACAGCTTGCTTCATGAGAAGTAAAACTCTCTCCAAATTAGGACCAGACAACCTTGACGACTCACTGTGCTCTTCCAGAACTTCTGAAAGACTTCGCAACTGATCATGATTTAAAGAACCCATGATGGAAGATTCAGACTGATTTCCAGTATTATTAACACCTACAAGAATGGTTTCTGATCCCGCCGATGTAGCGGCTGGCTCTGCATCAACAAAGCGCCTACTGTCCAACATGGTCTCATCTCCATATGTGACTTTCACATCTCCATCAATATTCAGGGTGGCTTTGATCTCATCATCACAAGGGCCAGTATTGTGTGATGTGGTTTCATTAATCTCTGGCACATTTGAAGTTCCATCAGAAGCTGGGACTGGTTTAACATCATCTACAGAAAACAAAACCTCATGTGACTCTGCTTGCACATCTTCAGAATTTAAAGGCAGCACATTTGTGTCGAGTGTATCAAGACTCAAGTCCTTAACTGACAGCAGATCAGTACATGATGCTGCTAATCCATTGCCTTCTGAAGGTGGTGCAACAGAAATTGCACCATCAACTTCCAATTCCTCAGCTTCCTCAGAATCATTTTCAGATTTTTGGAAAGAAGACTTCCAGTCCCGTCCCCTCCACATCAGTATGTGTTCATTTTCAAATGAGATTAGAACACACGGGACAAGATCCTGGAATTACAAAATTAGGCGAACTATTTAAGTATCTTGAAAAAAAATGGGGATGTGTCATGTAACCAACAAATATAATAAACCATACCTTGAGTTTGGCACCAATTTTCCTGTAGTCACTCGCATTCAGTCCTTGACAATTAATCCGGACCAATTCACACTCTTCAAATGCCTCTCTAACATTTTTCACTAGGTCACAGTACACACCATTCTTCCCTGTAAAACATTCAAAACTATAGTTTGAGATTCTTAACAGAATCAATTTTAAATTTCATTACACAAAACCTTCCGAAATAGCAATATTCACTCTACCTAGCTTGCATATTGGTATTAATTTTCGTCCCTTGTTGCGCATTTCAGTAGCTTCTTCCAGTGTTAGACCCTCCGGAGCATGCTGAATTAACCTTGGATATACAGGAGTGACTGGTTTCCACAACATAATAGGAAAGCGGGGACGAGTTTTGTAGTTATAATTTCTGCCTCTGAAAAGATATAGTACCCCTCCCCTTCTATAAATAATCTTCCCTCCAGTTTTCTCCTGCCAAATCAACAAAGACGGACAACTGTGATTTAAATGTACAAGAAGCCAAAAGTTGAATGAACAAGAACAGCCATTCTTCATTTCTTCTAGTATTACAGTATATCCCGATGGTATTACAAAATACAAATAAGCAAGGTAGAAGAAAGCAACCTCTAACTGGTGGCACACATTGTCCATGTCAACAGTGCACACTCCTTTGCATTTAATCTTGCACACTCTCCTCCGCTTCCAATGAGCATGTATATTATCCAACATGTTGTGCGTGAAACCATCTCTACCTAAAAATAAAAAAATAAAAACACAACAATTCATCAAATGCGAAAAGAAGACAAAATGTTTCAACACAAATAACACAAATAATACCCATATTCAATTGGCGATTGGACTTGATGCAAGATTGAACTAACTCGTGAACTTCCTGCTTGGTCAAAGGCTCCCCCAATATTTCGTCCCTCGAGGTCACGTACCTCGGCCCCCTTCCCGCCAAAAAGGGCCCCGGTTTCTGAACCGGCTTCACTCCCTTCTTGTTAGGCGGCGGCAACTCGAACGAGTCGAACTCCTTCAGTTTCTTCTTACTGGGCGGCAGTGGTGCCCTCCCCGTCCACGGCCGCGTCATCGTCGTTGGCCCGAACGGCGCGTAGGCCGCTTCCCGCAGCTTCAGCGGCTTCACTTTCGGCGTCTCCGTGTAGCTGTACTTGAACTCGAACGGTGCGCCATCGATTACGTAAGAGACACCGTCTTTGGTTATGGATATGTTCGCTTTCGGGTTGGCCGGTCTCTCCAGGGGCAAATTCGTGATTTTCGTCGGTTTTGAGAAGGTTCTACGGAATGCGGGATGGTCGTCACCGGGCTTGGGGGGCTTGGAGTACTTGGATTTCTTGCCGGGGATTGACGGCCTCGAAGGAGACGACGGCGTGCCGGTTGACTTGAACACGACGTTGTTCGTCGCCGTGTCGGTGTCGGACCCGTCAACTTCGGCGATTTTGGTGGCGAAGTCGAACCGGCGGTTACGGCGGCTTTCGTCTTCGATTTCTTGTTGAGTGCGTTGGCGCTGGTTGAATTCCTTGTAGTGGGCATTGTTCCACCGCGCGAAACGGACCTCCGTGGACGGTTTGGGGTTCAAGTTCGGGTTTGTGCTTAATGGTTGGACGAAGATTGGAAATGGGATGGTTAATTTTAGCGCCATGATTGACACACTCAGCAGTCAGCACTCGCCAAAATCCACCCAACAGCCAGAGGGAAGTGGACTGAGGGCCAAAATGCACCACACTTAACAGAAGGGCAATTTTGTAAAATGACAGTTAAAAACGACATCGTTTCCAGCTTTAAGTGGCTTCAAAGTGTAATATCAAAGAAGAGAACAACTGGAGTTTCAAGTAGGGGGTGTAGAGTAATGCTGTCTATGTCAATGTCAGGTCTGCTACCGACAACGGTTTCCATTTTTAGGTGAGTCTTGTTCTGAACTTAAGCCTCTTCCTTCAAAACTACTTGTATCTTCCTGGTTAGTTTTGTTTAGCTAAACATGTTAAAGCGTCTTCTTTTCTAATTCTTCTGGATTCTAATTATATTAAGCTTGGAAGTAAAACAATTGTTATGTACAGTTAGGATGTTTTAGAGCTTTGTCTGATGAATTTTTATGTTGATTTCTACACCTGGTAGTATCTAATAAGAGAATTGTTGATTGAGATACAGTGGATTAAGCAACAAATAGACAGTTGTCAGTCCTTGATAACTGTACAGTGGATTTAGCAAGAAATGTACAGTTGTCCGGCACTGACAACTGTGAACTATGCCTTTTTAGATGTTCAAGGGGAATTTTATTTTTTCTTTCTCGAGTTTACATTCTTTTCTGTTTTTCATTCAGGTAAGAAGTTGGTTCATTTCGTTTTCGTTTTTCTCTCAGGACATAGTGTTGCATATAGCCATGTTAAGGTTATGATGGTAGTTAATGTGATTGGCTGAGTATTGAAATTGTATGGTATGGATATCGTCGCCCAATATCAGAGGTGGTGCCATTTTGAGATTAGGAGATTGGTGCTGATCATTGGCATGGTAGTAGCTGTTATATTAGTTTTTCAGTCTTTTGCGCTTCCCTATGGCAAGACTTTGTCTGTCTCATTGGCTGGCAAGGGTTCCATGGCCTTGATGGTTGGCAATGCTACGACTATAAATGATTCTAATTCAACTAGAATATATGTGGCACTGGCTAATGATGATCTGATGACAGAAACATATGATGAGGATAATGACTTGCTGTTAGATTTCGAAAAAAACTTCAACGAATCATTTGACAAACAAAAGGATGGAGACTTGCAGAATGATTTTACATTTAAGCAGAGTGGAAGCTATGGCAAAGGTTTAGCTACAATCTCAGATAATAGTTTTACTCAAGTGAAGGCTATAAAAACGGAGCATGGGCACTTAGAGAAGGTTGCAAGAATTGAAACCAGTTACGACATAGATAATGATCAAAACTCTACTGGCTTAAAGTTGGGAGGAGGTCAAAACAGACCCGGTGATGCTTCTACTGAATCATCTGGAATTTCTTTGAGGGAAGATGAAAGCTTGGGTTCAAATTCAAGAACTTCTACGCCTTTATTAACTGCCAACTTATCATTGGTTGGCAATGTCAAACAAACTTTTCAAAGTCAACCATTGAATATCAGGCTACCACAAATTGTATCAACCCTTCTGAACAATAATTTTACAATGGCTGATATTTCCAAGGTTAAGAGGTCAGACAAGAAGAAGACGTCAATATCACAGATCAACTCATTATTGCTTCAGAGTCAAGTTTCTTCTCATTCTGTGGTAAGATTTTCAACTTTGAAGTTTAATTTGAGGAATTGGAATGAGTTATGATATCTGAATAATTTTACTTGTAATAGAGGCCACGGTGGTCTTCTGTACGTGATCTAGAACTTCTATCTGCTAAACTAGAGATTAAGAATGCTCCTGTTTTAAGGGACACTCCAGGGCTTGAAGCATCTGTTTTTCGAAATGTTTCTACTTTCATAAGGTAAGCTTTAAATGTTTATTATTATCTGTTATAAGTTGCTGTTTTCTTTTAATCTACATTTTGCAATTATTTTCTCTATCTTATGCATAGACTAGTTTTGTAGTTTGAGAGTCAAGAAGTAATATGATAGGTACTCAAATAAATAATCATAGTAAATGACTTCATTGTTATAAAATTCATCTGATCAGGTGTGATATGATGTCTTTAGCTATGTGTAAATATATCCATCATTTGGGGCAGGTAATAAAATCTTAGACTTTCCTGAATATTCATTCTGTACTACTGTAATCAGTGTGCTGGTTTATATGCTCAAATGTTTTAGTTGTTTCTTATATGTGGGGATCAATTAGCATTCTCAGTATAATGACTTGGAATTTTAGTATTTACCTGACTTGCATACTTCATATCGAGAATGTTTATAAGATTGTAAATGAACAAGGACCCCAGCCTATGTTGAAGAACAGCATCTTGGTGTAGAGTAAAATCTATGCCTTGTTTCTTGAACAAATACCTTGGAGAAATACTAAGCTTAAAATTTTATATATGTTATTGCAGGAGTTACAAATTGATGGAACGCATACTCAAAATTTATATATATAAGGAAGGTGAAAAGCCTGTATTTCATCAGCCACATATGAGGGGAATTTATGCATCGGAAGGATGGATCATGAAGCTGATTGAGAGAAACAAAAATTTTATTGTGAGGGACCCCAGGAAAGCCCACTTATTTTACTTGCCTTTCAGTGTGAAGATGCTAAGGGAACGATATAGACAAAATGTCTATAATAAGGACCTAGAGCATCACCTGAAGAACTATGTGGAGTTAATTGCCAGGAAATATAGATTCTGGAACAGAACTGGAGGAGCAGATCATTTCCTCGTTGGTTGTCATGATTGGGTACATTATCCATGCACCATTATATAAGTCTTTTTAATCATGTTATTTAAGATCAAATCTCTTGGACTAGAGGGCCTTTTTTAATTCTCCTGCTGAAACTAGAAGTAGCTGAGGACTTGCTAGTTTTAAGAACCTCATAGATTTGCGTAGGCAAAGTCATGATCCACTGAACCTTAAGCACCAAGTATATATTAATATATCTACGGGTTAAAGACACTGCATCTAGTTCATGAATGTTTACATACTTACTCTGTTGTACTTGTCTGGATAGAGTTGTAATCTTCTGAGCATTTTAGTAAATACTATCAGGTGGTCTTGAGTGCTAGCCTAATTAATCTATTTTTTATAATATCTTGAGAAGAAGTCCACTTAATTAATGACAAATGGAATTTCAGGCCCCTCAACTCACAAGGCGGTACATGAGGAATTGTATCAGAGCTCTTTGCAATGCCAATGTTGCTAAAGGCTTCAAGATAGGCATGGATACTACCCTACCAGTTACATACATACGTTCTGTGGAGGCTCCTCTAGAAGAAATAGGAGGCAGACCTCCTTTAGAAAGATCTATTCTTGCCTTCTTTGCAGGAAGCATGCATGGTTATCTCCGACCAATTCTACTAAAGTTCTGGGAGAACAAAGAAGCTGACATGAAAATCTTTGGCCCGATGCCTCGTGATATGGAAGGCAAAAGAATGTACAGGGAGCACATGAAGAGCAGCAAGTATTGCATATGTGCCAGGGGGTATGAAGTTCACACGCCTCGAGTGGTTGAGGCCATTTTCTATGAGTGTGTGCCTGTCATCATATCAGATAACTATGTGCCTCCTTTTTTTGAGGTACTGAACTGGGATTCATTCTCGGTGTTTGTTCAAGAGAGAGATATCCCGAATTTAAGAAACATTCTGCTCTCGATCCCAGAAGAGAAGTACCTATCAATGCAGTCAGGAGTTAAGATGGTGCAAAAGCATTTTCTTTGGCACAAAAGGCCTGAGAAATACGATTTATTTCATATGGTCCTTCACTCAATTTGGTACAACAGAGTATTTCAAATAAAAACCAAATGAAGGTTAGTGAGAAATCGGGTCTTATCTTCTCCATTACATGAAAGCAAGAAACAGAACACAGGTGACAGGTCAGATGAAAATCTGCAATGTCAACAAAGGTATGGAGAGCATTTGTTGAAGTGCAGGACAGGGCACCATTGTTGTTGATTCATTTCATGAAACTTGCTATTGCCACGGTTGTATATAGCAAGAAACTTATGATCAATCTGTCAAGTTTGTGGCACACTCTGTAATAATACAGTACCATATCTGGAAAAATGAACATAAAATTTGCAGGTGAAAGGTGATGCAATTTGCTGGATTTCTGAGTTGGGGTCTTTTTGTTGGTCAAGTAAACTGCCAAGGTTGCTTTTTTGTTGTAAATAAGCAAATTAAGATATCCTTGTTAGACTAATTATTCTGGAGTTGATGTGTACAGACATTGTAAAATGATTCAACTGTGCACTACTTATGAACCCATATCTATTTTTTTGTGTACTAATTTGGGAATTGGAAGAGGGAGATAATATACATTCGAACTCATTGATCTCCTTGACATAAAATATTATTCCCTGATTTCTTCAATTGTTTGACAGCATAGTTTACCTTTGGGTATTGTTATTATAGATACAACGAAATGTGTTTATTTCAACCAATACCCTTAACATATGCCCTACTCTTTAATTTGGATATTTTGTCAATTCTTATATCATCCAAAATGCAGCCAATTTAAGAGACAGTTGATCAATAAATAAATTTCAATCATTGAAGGTGGCTATGGATATGGTATATAATAATAGTGGGGTCTTTACTCTTTATCATCAAATTAGAGAGAAGTAATTAAAACTATGATTGCTACAACACCTTTTTGAATGAAATGACTGACTTTATAACATAAATTGCAACTTAAATTTTCTGGATTGAATTTCTCTCTGTTTTTTATTAAAATGTGGAGTAACAGAGAATAATGTTATTATTATTATTATTATTATTAATTTTGAAATGAAAAGAAAATAATGTTAAGTGAAGCTGAAATAGAAAAAACCAACTTGACGCATGCGGACTCTGGCTGGCTGGCTGGCTGGCTGGCTGGGTAGCGGTTACTGGGATATTCCAACGTCGGCACTCATTCAAAGCTGAGAAGCAAAATGTAACGATAATGACGCCCAATGGACCACACTTTAAGTAATAAAACAATAAATTTTGCTTTCATCGGTGTTCGACTTTAACCATATATTTGGATAAAAAAAAATACTTTAATCATATATTTTATTTTAATAATGAGATTTGTTAAATGTAAGTTGGTTTAGATTATCTATCCTTTTCATAATTGTTATCTCTAGATTTATCCTTTTAACACTTGACATGATGGTTTACATCTATCAAAATAAGTCATAAATAGTATAAATTAAATGATTATTTATATAATTAAAAAAATATAATTTATATTAAAAAAAATTCATAACCCATACTTTATATTTGGAAGGATTTAAATCATTATTTTTTTATAATAAATATAGATACTCAATTACTTTTATTGAAAGACGATATTTATTGTCCTTTACTTATTATTTCGGAAAACAACATATAATATTAAAGAAAAGGGGTCAATTAGTCTTGAAAATCATGGCTTTGCTCCGCTTCATAACTTCCTTTTCCTTCACCGACAACTTACTGAGGTTAGGGTTTGTTTCTTTTATGCAGATACTAGTTTCACATGAATATATTCTGTTCAAACATTAACAGACATCTTCACTCTTTGAAGTTCAGTTTTCTTTATTATTTTGATTTATATTGGCGTTTCTTATACTTGAATCAATGTTTGAGATGGCCTTTATAGTAACCAAGTTTCAGATTGTGACCAAATCTTTTTGTCAAACTACTGCTCTGTTTTTGTCTTTTCTTGGTATTATGCATGCAGCTTCAAATGCTAAATTAAATCTCTTTTAAAAGGAATACAACTTTGCTATCTAATGTTATTGAATCAAGTTTTAACCACCTTGAACTGTATCAAAGTTGTTCATTTTGTTATCAAGAATGCATGTGCTGGTCTTTGGCTGTGTTTAATTATGATTGTAAGGTTTATTGTTGCTAAAGTTTAGTGTTGTGGGTGATAATGCAGGATCGAAGAAGGTGTGAAGTATGTTTCTAGTTTGAGTGACTTACTTAGAATAAATTTTCTATAATGGATTTGGTGGATCAGTTTAAGAAACCATTTTACAACAAAACTCGGAGATGGCTTTTTGTGGTGGGTATGGTGGCTGTTACTCATTTATTGTTTCAGTCCCTTTTGCTTCCATATGGGAAAGCTCTTCAGTCTCTGTTGCCTGATAATGATGTTTCAATTCGTGGTGAAAGTAGCCATCCGAATTTGAAATCATTGACTAATTTTGTGATGGTTTGCAACCCTCTTGCGGTTAATGATTCAAATTTTACTAGTCATAATGTGTGTGATGGGTTTGTGAAATCTGGTGACAATTACGAAGCTGGTAAAGATGTTGAGCTTGATAGTGGAATTAAGGTAATAGACATGGACACAAAGAATGACTCTGCAGTTGAGGAACAAGGTCAGGACAATTTTATTGAACTTGTCACTGATAGAGAAGTAGATAATGATTCTACATTAGAAAATGTTGAAGATTATCATGAAAGTTTCACAGTGGACCATGGTAAAAACAGAGAAAACAGTTCAATTCTGGAATTAGCCATTGAAGCCAGGCTTGGTCTTTCGCTAGAGCAGATAGAAGAGCCAAAGGGGAAAGTTCCAACAGAAAATATTCCACAACAGCATACAAGTCAGTTGCCAAAAAGCTTTGGAGATGCAGAAACTGCTTCATCCATTGCACCTCAATTGGTAAACATCACCAATTTGAGGACCGAGGTGTCAAAGGCAAACTCCTCTGCTGCTTCTGCTGTCCTGCCCACTAATTTTGTAACTTCAAAAAATGCTTCAGCCAGAATTGGTTTCTCTCGGAAGAAAAAGATGAAATGTGAATTGCCACCAAAATCAATAACATTAATCAATGAGATGAACACTATACTAGTGCGGCATCATCGGTCGTCACGTTCAATGGTATAAGCTTACAAAAATACAGCAAGTCTTTAATTAATCCTTTGGTTAATATTGGAAACTAAAACTATTTTATATTTGTTTGTAGAGACCACGATGGTCCTCCATACGTGACCGGGAAATTTTGAATGCAAGGACGGAGATTGATAAGGCCCCAATTGTGATGAATGAGAATGACCAAGAACTTTATGCTCCCCTCTTTCGAAATGTCTCCATGTTTAAAAGGTAAACCATATTGGAGCTCTGAATTTTGAATTCATACTTGCACTTTTAATACATGGATTAATGGATGAATTTGTTTCATCTTGCCCTCTGTATAATCAGCTTGGTTCAGTTCCAATAATAGCTTAAGAGGAATTGTAAAATGAGAAAAAGAAAGAACAAACATGGTACTTTTCCCAAGCACTAATTAAAATGAGCTACTACAATCATGATTATATTAACTTTCCTTGCAGTATTAAGTTGATGTAACTTAGTTGTAGAAGAGAGACAATGCTATGTTGTGTTGTTGTATACTTGGTGCAGTTTGCAGTGCACCTCCAGTTTGTCCTCTTTTCAGGTTAAGAGACTAGTGCAGTTGTCATTTGTAAGATGCTTTAAAGTGAAGGAATACAGAGATGTTATAATGTGATTTCCTTTTCTAATTTAATGACAGCTAGAAAATATTTACTCAAGCAGGAAGTGTCTGATTATGTACTCTAAATTAGGTTACCAACTCGTTGTCTTCAGATGGTTCAAACTTAATTATTGCATCTCAATATGTTTTTTGAGGTTATGAGTCTGATTTTTTTTCTTTTGGATGGTGTAGCCATTGAACTAGCTTTTTGCTCGAGATTAATTACACGGGGTGTGCAACTTGTTGGACTTAGGTCACTTCCCGAGTGGACTGGCATGGGCTGTTATTTTTAAACATTTTATTAAGTTGGGTTGAGACAGGGACAACTTGAAAGTAGTAGCTTTGACTTGAACTGGAGAGCTATTCAACAAATCATTCCTAAATGCTTATCTAATATTGTACTATGGTGTCAGACTCTTTAGGGATCAACAAAATCACCAATGTTTGATTGTTCTCCAATGATTTTGCAAGGAAGGAGATTTAACTTGTTTGGGTATCAGTTTAAGATTAATAAAGTTTTCTCAGTGTCTACTTCTATCTGTATATCAGTATATGGTTATTGTGCTATCTTAGAACAAATAAATGACTGAATAGAGGAGATTGTTATATCTTAGCACATATACTTGACAGTTACTATTTCTGCTGAATGGCAGACCTTATATTGAAATTATTTATTTTTTATTTTTCATAATTGGGACTAAATTTCATATTTAGAAATGTAAAATTTTGAATTGGTGATGATCCACCCAAAAATAAAAAGTAAAAAGGGACATCTGGTGATTACCTTTTTGAGAAAGTGTTCAGTTTGCAAATTCCACTTATTGCATTTTCAGGAGCTATGAACTCATGGATCGCATACTCAAAGTCTATGTCTACAAGGATGGAAGCAAACCCATATTTCATCAACCAATTCTCAAGGGATTATATGCTTCCGAGGGGTGGTTTATGAAACTGATGGAGGGGAATAAGCATTTTGTTGTGAAGGACCCTCGAAAAGCACACCTATTTTATATGCCATTTAGCTCGCGGATGCTAGAATACACCCTTTATGTGCGCAACTCTCACAACAGGACAAACCTGCGGCAATACTTGAAGGAATATTCAGAAAAAATTGCAGCAAAATATCCTTACTGGAATAGAACTGGTGGAGCAGATCATTTTCTTGTTGCCTGCCATGATTGGGTATGCTTTTCTTAAATCATTCCTACTTTATTCTTCCCTTAGTATTATGAAGCATATTATTATGCCAAGACGGTGTACCGAATAGTTTAATTGGTGACATCTCATTTTGTTACATAAGAAGTCTTAGGATGTAATCTCATTCACATTAGGGTCTCAGAGGGTTTGGTTTATATTTGAGTTTGTGTTGTCATATTATTTATAAAAAAAAAAAAAAAAAAAAAATTGCTTTGCAAGATAATTGAAATGGATTCTAGAAACAGTTGTAACTTTGATGACTGTCACTGACAATTTTTGTTAATCAGCTCTTTGGTCTATTCTATTTAAATGGCTAAATCAGCACTTGGTGGTAAAACACCACTGTATCTATGAAATGTCTGAAGTTTGATGTTTCTAGAATACTATAAACTTTCCTTGTGTATGTGTTCATGCTTATATGTGTAAACTGATGCATTATGTTTTTATAGGCTCCGTATGAGACAAGGCACCATATGGAACATTGCATCAAAGCCCTCTGCAATGCAGATGTCACCGCAGGCTTCAAAATAGGGAGGGATGTATCTCTTCCAGAAACATATGTCCGATCTGCAAGAAATCCTCTCAGAGATCTTGGGGGCAAACCACCTTCTCGAAGGCGAATTCTAGCCTTCTATGCTGGTAACATGCATGGTTATTTACGTCCAATCTTGCTAATGCACTGGAAAGACAAGGACCCTGACATGAAAATCTTTGGTCCAATGCCTCCTGGAGTTGCAAGCAAAATGAATTACATCCAGCACATGAAGAGCAGCAAGTACTGTATCTGCCCCAAGGGTTATGAGGTGAACAGCCCGCGGGTGGTAGAAGCCATCTTTTACGAGTGTGTACCTGTAATTATATCTGACAATTTTGTGCCACCATTTTTTGAGGTCCTAGATTGGGGGGCATTCTCAGTTATAATTGCAGAGAGTGACATTCCAAACTTGAAGAATATACTGCTTTCAATACCTGAAGAGAAGTATCTCCAGATGCAACTTGCAGTCAAAAAGGTTCAACGACATTTTCTCTGGCATGGAAAGCCCCAGAAGTATGATCTCTTCTACATGACCCTTCATTCTATCTGGTACAATAGAGTCTACCAAATAAAACCTAGATAAGCTTGTTGATTGCCCTTGTAACTCGTGTTGAGAATGGACATGTACAGGCGTTTGTAATTGAATTGTATCAGTGACTACTTGTGTATATTTATGTTGTTAAAAATTGTAAAAGGAACATATTGAATTTTCTTGTAGGACTCTATCCATGTTAATTTATAATCGTACAAATTGTGAAGTGTTTGAAGTTGCATGCCGCCAAATTTGTAAATTTGTGTTGTTTGTACTTTGTAGGAGTCAAATTCAAAGATAAAAACCCTATCAGGAGACAGCAGCCACTATGGTCAGCTCTTTCTTTGGACTATAAACCCGTTATGTATGGAAGACCTTGTATTGATCACTACGTGAATATAAAATTGTACAAACTCCATCTTCCAAGTTCCACGTTACAGGCTACAACATCGTGTGAGGAGGGCACCTGATTCACCGAACAATTTTATATGCATTTATTATTACCTTGGTTTAAACAGAAATAAACAACTGAAGAAAGAAAATCCAATTAAACAAATGAAGAAAGAGAATCGAAAAGTATTGATTGCCATGATAACAGCTGTAGGTCCTTTTAGAGTTTCGTGGAGGCTCTTCAATGCAGTGGATCCCAACATGCCACGCGTCCCTCCGCTCCCACAAAACAATGACATTATCCACTCAACCTTCAAACGCCGATCATCTGGGTGGGTCCCTTTTGAAGCTTCCCTCAAACGTCATGCATGTTTTTCTTTGTCCGCACAACACGCCAGCAAAATTTGTAACATTGTCATCCAAATTTAGAGAGGGTGCCGTGCTCATCACAAGTAGAGTTTTAATTAGTGATCTAAGAGCATCTCTAATGTAAATGTGAATTATTTTTTATAATTCATTATCATGTCATCAATATTTAAGAAATTATTTCCTAAGTGGCATTAAATAGTAATTGATAGACATTGAAATTATAAAATGTTCTCCAATGCTTCCGTTTAAGATGAGAGATGGATTTAGAGGTGGAGAAAAGAAAAGGTAAGTTGAGAGAGAGAAAAAAAAAATGTATTTAATGATTTGCTGAGTCAACTAGTAGATGGCTGTCTAACAGACTCTCTATAATAGAGAGTCATCTTCATAATATCCACTTTTTTTTTTTGCCAATTCAACTTGATAGTGGGGATTGATATTTGCATTGGAGACATCATTTTTCATACAATCCTATGTGACATCTTATTTTTCTACAATCTGCACTAGCATTGGAGATGCTCTAAAACTCGCTCCTTATTAGTCTGTCAGTAATTTAATGAGTAGCGAGTAATAGATAATTTGATGGATACTTAAAAAATATTATTTAAAATTTAATAATATAAATTAACCTTTTTTTAAAAAATTAAATGTCATTATGAAATTATCCTCGTTGTATATAAAGTTACTCCATTTTGTTTTATATATAATACCAAAATAACCTTTTGATACATCAAAACAACGTCGGTTTGATAAAAAATTTTGAAAAAAATATTGATCCAATTAACTGAATCGACTGAGTAATTTTAAATTGGATCGAATTGATCCGAGTTTGATTGAACCAATTGGATCAAACCCAAGTTGAACCCCTCGATATGTAGATTCTTGTATTAACAACTAGTCAAACCGTGATTTATTGTCGAGAATTCGATTAACTCGATCGAGTTTTTAAACAGTCTTAGAGTTTCTCTTATAGGACTTTACGTGGTCGTCAAATCAAAGCACTGGTAAAAGCGATCAGGGTGGAACCAAAGCAGATTTTGTTGATTGAGTAGTAGAGTGTGCATTGCATCAAATATTGGATAGAGGTTACTGTTGCTCTATTCCCATTGCGTGACTCTTATCTACATTTGCCATAATGGCCAAAACAAAGCAAATAATTATTTGCTTTCCTTCTTTTTCCTTCAGTTTTAGCTTTTTTATGGCAACTGGGTTGTCTAGAGATTAGATTTTTGTTTTCCCTCTTAAATCTGTACCGGTTGAGTTCTTATCATACTACCGGAATTGCTGATTTGTTTCTTGGGTTCTGTAGATTGGGGTCTCTCTTGTTTGTGGGCCCTTTTTTTCCGCGTAAGTCGCCCTCCCTAGATTGCATGATCCTGTGTTTGTTATTGTTGCTTCTATAAAAGTTACATATGGGGTTTTGGGATGATGGTTGTGGATGCATATTTGTCATTGTATGATTTGCTGGTGAGAATCATCAACCTATTCATTTTTGGTTTTAGCTCAATGTTGATGAAATGAGTAATCAGTGAACTGAGAAAAAGAGCCCATTTTAGTTCTTCTAATGCCTATGAATTTCATTTGTTCGAATTTGAGTCTCTGTAAAATTCGTTAGATTTATCTTTTCTACCGGCAAGCTTTCTATATATGTGTGTACGTGTTTGTATATGTATATGTATATATATGGGTATATATACATATACACATATACATACTCATATATTATATGTATATATGTATATGTATGCATATATATGTATATGTATATTATGTGTATATACATACGAATATGTATATGTACATATACGTATATGTATATACATATATATGTATGTGTATGTGTATATGTATATGTATGTATATATGTATATGTATATACATATACATATACATATACATATGCACATGCATACACATACACATACATAGATATATATATTTTTATTTATATATACACATACGCACTACTAATTCTCCATATGCTTTATTGAGTGATTTATATTATGGACTGGATTTGCATCACTGTCATCTAACCAGGTCGAAAATATTTTGGAGTAATCTCTGTATTGGAAGAATTAATGGAAGAATTGCAAATTCATGCAGAAATCCTTGAAGCTTCTTTACCTGTAAGTAATTATGTTCAAATGATAGATTTATCAGAAAATAAATCATATTTTTAAATTGATAGTGCATGGTCTGACATTGCTTGGTATATTGTGGATTATTGGTTTTTTTCTATATAATTCAAATAGTAGCAAACATCACTCATAATCTGATAGTACGGCACAGAAGACCGTGAGTAGAGCTAAATATGAATTCATCAATTATTTGGTTCAAGAGAAAGATAATATAGTTTTCCAATAACCTTGACCTTAATGGAGTTAGTGTGCCTCTAGAAAAGGCCTAAGGGCTTATCATGTGCAATAACTATTTTAAAGGATTATGATGAATTAAGTTGGTACTGCCTTGCTGTTGATATGTAGTCACAGCATCTTTAATTTGATTTAAAAAGCTCAGATTTCCTGGTCTAGTATAGATTTTTGTTGAAAGTCAATTAGTCCTAGTTTGGTATTTAGTGTAATTAGGAGATTTGATGATTTATTTCCTTTTTTATTTATCTATTTGTTAGGAGTCTATCTATATTAGGAAGTCAATCTCTATAGTTTAGGCTGAAGTTATGTCAATTAGTCTATATAATGTTGTAAATGTTGTCCTCGTTGATATACAGAATAATAGAACAGTTTTTACATGGTATCAGAGCCACAAAAACCCTAATCCCTTGCTGCTCCTTCCAGCAGCCATCTCTTCCTCTTGCTGCTCTTTCCGACAGTCATCCTTCCCTCTTGCTGCTTTCTTCCGACAGCTATCCTCATAGTAATAAAAAATGGAGAAACAAACTTCAACCATTATCGCTGATGCAGTCTCAAATGCATCTTCTAGTTTCGAGACTGCCATTCTTGGCAGTAATGGAGGAGAATCTCCAAATTTTCCTCATATGTTTATCACCTCATACAAACTCAACAGCCGAAATTATCTCCAATGGTCTCAATCTATTCTTCTCTATATCTGCAGTAGAGGATAAAAGGATTATCTCACTGGTAAGGTTACTAAACCAGAGGAGACAGATCCTGCATTCCTGCGTATAGAACTTGGAAGAAGGAAAACAGCCAAATCATGTCATGGCTCACCAATTCCATGATGCCAAATATTGGGGAGAACTTTCTACTACATGACACAGCTGCAGAGGCATGGGAAGCGGTGAAAGAGACATACTCTCACAAGGATAACACTCCTGAATTGGTGACAATCGAAGGAGCATTGCATGACCTACGGCAAGGTGAGCTCTCGGTGACTGATTATTATAATAAACTCCAGAAATACTGGCAGCAGCTTGATGCATTTGAAAAATATAAATGGAGTTCTGCTGCTGATTTTGATCAATATAAGAAGATTGTTGAGACAAAGAGAGTATATAAATTCTGTCTTGGGTTAAACTCCAACCTTGATGCTGTACGTGGAAGGATATTTGGTACCAAACCGCTTCCAAATCTTCGGGAAGCCTTCTCGGAAGTCAGGCGGGAGGAGAGCCGTAGAACACTGATGCTGGGTGCAGAAAAAAAAGAACCAGGAAGTGAAGCATCAGCCTTAGCTGTTCGGAACAATCAGGAGCCACGAAGAGGAGGCCGTCCTTGGTGTGACCATTGCAAGAGGTCGGGACACACAAAGGAAACATGCTGGAAAATTCATGGTAAACCAGCAGATTGGAAACCGCGAGCAGTGCGTGATAAAGAGGCTCGGAGCAATTCAGTTTCAAGTGAGAACCCCTGTAACACCCTCCACCTGACTTCCGTCGGAACGAAAAATCTAGATAGAAGATGTCACTTATCTCACTTAAATTCGTTTAATATTATATTTTCTTTTACTCAAATTTTATGTTATTAAAATTTTGCTGAAAATGTTCATTTAAATTTTCTAGCAAATTCGGCAGAGTTCCCTCTATTTTACTGAAAACCCAAAAATCTAAAAACCTACAAAGGAATAATTAACACTTCTAAAATCACGTTCATTTTCTCAACTTCCCTTTCGGACCTCCCGTCCAACTTTCAAACCATTTCATCACACAAACATTTATAATAAAACATAATAAAACTTATTAATAAAAAAAAAAACGCATAATAGCATGAAAATTATTATTTTTAACAGGCATTCTTAAATTTATATCAACATTCACTAATTACGTAATTTATTAACAATTCTATGTACAAAATACTTAACATCATTTATTCATATTTGTAACCGTACGATTTTCACAATATTTTGAAATTCAAGTCGTAAATTAGAATTTCACAATTTTTCAAAGTTTTATAAAATAATTCAAGAATTCAAATTTCAATTTGTTGCATATATAAAATATAACAATTTTCATTCTCAATCTTGTTAATACTGTTTTCATTTATCTTTTTCTCAGTGCCCTTTGTAAACTCTGACACGATACCATGGACTGGAATTCGGGTCTCAGACAAAATAAACAACGCTCCCGGCATTGGCCACTCGGTGACTACCAGCCGGGTCGCATATCACAATAGGTTTCGATTTCAGGACCGGACACCCAGTGCCTCTCATAATCCATCCGTCGAACCCTGTATATCGGTATCGGTGTAACGGCGCAGTACTGCTATATTACCCTATTGACATGCCAACTACCAGTCCCCACCTACCAATGTTCAGGTTTACGCGGGCCCTTTCTCAATTTTATTAATCATAAATTTCATATTTTGATGACTTTTATTTCTATATAAAGATTTCATTCGGAAAGCGATAAATACAATTTGAGACACGCATTTTCATATATATATATATATGAAAATTATCAATATGAATATCGAAAAATTCTATTGTTCATTCAAGGAACTCATTAAATCATTTCCAAAATGTTCGTGTCTTTCTTCCGATATATGTTCGGTCAAGACACTGAACTTATCCGTTTCTTTCTCGTTTTCATTTAAAATTCATTAAAATCATATTCAAATAATTCTTTATTCCAATTCATCGAGATAATTTCATATATTTCACAATCAGACAAAATTTCAATTTAAATTCTATTCTAACATCATTCAAAATATATCCAATTTACATAAAATCAAAAACCCAATATAATTATTATATTCTTTCAATCACATTTATAATTTTTCAAAAACTTATAAATACTAACTTTAGAAATAAAATGAGATTTTCAAAGGAAATGTACATAAATATTTTTGGGCTTGAGTTTGAGATATCATCTCAAACGCCTACGTACCCATTTCATCATTGGGATCAAAGTCCTCGTAGTTCAAACAAACTTTTATTATAATTTATTAAAATAATTTACAACATACCCAATCTCTATTTTCAGCAACGCATGTATAATATTTCCTAAACTTTTTGTTTTTCATTTCATAATGTTACAAAATTATTTATACTATGATTTTCATATAAACCTGAAATCAAATCAATTAAAAAAAATGACACTATCACACAATTTACTAAATAATTAATTTATTTTCAAAACATAATAAAAACTTAAATACACGTAAACGTACTACCAATATCATTTTATTCATTTTCAAATCTTAAATAATTTTCTATGCAAAATTATATGACTTGATTTCTAAATAGAAATATAATTATCAAAATGCATATTCTATACTACAATCATAAATCATAATACAAAATCAATATATTAATAGACTAATTAAATAATCTTCTTCTAATAATGCTTAAATAAATTAAATTTGAAATATATATAATCTCTTTTGTTTTTTTTTTCAATTGTAGAACATAATTTATAATGTATAAAATCAATTAACTCAACAATTATTTACTTGAACTGAAATTAAATAATAAAATTTGAACTGTCAATAAACATGATTCAATAAATTTAATTAAAAATAAAATTATTCACTCATATAACTCTTTTATCTATTTCTGGATCCAAAACGTGATTTTCTCTTATTTCCTCATCATCTTATATTCACCTAAAATCATATAAAATTGAATGTAAAATTATATAAAAATAAACTACTTTTCTAAAATTCAAATCATATTAAAATAAATTATTTATCTAGATAATTGAATACCCAAATTATTTTTTTCTTACCATCCTCTCTCTTCGGCTCCGCCTAGTTTTCTTCCATTTTCATTTTCTTTTCGCCGCTGCTCAGTTCTCTACTTTTGCTTCTCTTTGTGTTTTTTTTTTTCTACTGACGGCATGTTCTTCTTTTTTTTTTCTCCTCTGCTCATTCCTCTCTTCTATAATTTTTTTTTTCTTTTGGTTTCGGGTTTTGGTTCCTCTGTCTTCCTCCTCTCTGTGCCGGCAGTATACATATATATATATATATATATATATATATATATATATTACAGCTCCCCTCTCTCTCTCATCTCCACCGCCTCATTTGTTTAACTTATAATTTTTTTTTTTTATTTTTTTTTTTCATCATCATTCGACAGTCAATACATATACATATATATATTTTATTATTTTCAAATGAGTCCCACCATGATAATTATATATATATTATTATTATATAAACAAATATCCCAGCCCACTCATTTTTATTTTATCGACGATATAGGTAAAATTCGATTTACACCCTATGACATTTTTCTTTTTAATCCAATTTTCTTGATTTCTTTTAAAAACATCCCCCAATTGGATATTTATCTACAAACTTCTGTATTCCTAGAACTGAAATCAGACTAAATTAATAACAATAAATTAAATTTCAATTAATCCTCAATTTTTTCACATATATAAGATCGTATATTTTTCACTATAATAATTCACACCTTCAACTATTCTGAATACTAATTATTTATAATATATATATTTTTTCTAATTATAAAAAAAATCATTATTTTGCCCGAAATACTATTCATCTGAAAGTCGGGGCGTTACAACCCCACAACAATTGAGCAATCTGGTTCATTCAGTAAGGAACAGATGGAAGTTTTGAAACAACTCTTACAGCAGCAAACCTCAACAATTGAATCAGAAACATTAGCACAAAAAGGTAATTTTCTGCGTGCATTAACAATAATAAAGGAAAAATCAGGTCCATGGATTATAGATTCCGGGGCATCCGACCATATGATAGGTGATGTAAGTATTTTTCATAGTTACATCCTTGTCATGAAAATTTTTCAGTCAGGATTACGGATGGATCACTCTCTGAAGTTGCTGGTACTGGTTCTGTGGTTATTTCAAAGGATTTAATTCTGAAATCTGTGTTGTTGGTGCCTAATCTAGACTGCAGCCTATTGTCTATAAGTAAACTCACTCAAGATTTGAACTGTGTTACTAAATTTTTCCCAACATCTTGTATATTTCAGGTTTTGGATTCAGGGAAGATGATTGACAATGCTGAGATGCGTGCAGGGCTCTATCTCCTCAAGGTTGATGATAATGTGGACAATCAAACTCAAAACCAAGTCAATACCGTTTCAGTAGCTAGGTCTAATAAAGATAGTGAAATTATGTTGTGGCACTATCGTCTAGGGTATCCTAATTTTATGTATCTTGAGAAACTTTTTTCTTCATTGTTTATCAATAAAAGTCACAAATTTTACCATTGTGACATTTGTCAATTGTCCAAACATACACGCAACTCTTACCCTTCACAATCACATAAATTATCTCATCATTTTTCAATGATTCATAGTGATATTTGGGGACCTTCTAAGGTTAACAATATTACAGGAGTTAGATGGTTTGTATCTTTTGTGGATGACCATGCACGACTCACTTGGATTTTTCTTATGAAAGAAAAATTTGAAGTGGGTCAAATCTTTAAAAATTTCAACACTATGGTCTAAACTCAATTTCAAACAAAAATACAAGTCCTTAGAACAAATGATGGTAAGGAATACTTTAACCATATCCTTGGTTCTTATCTTTTAAGTGAGGGTATTACTCATCAAAGTTCTTGTATTGATACCCCTCAACAAAATGAGGTTAATGAGAGGAAAAATAGATAGGTCCTAGAAGTTACTAGATCTCTCATGTTTTCTATACATGTTCTTAAACATTTATGGGGGGAAACTGTTCTCACAGCAGCTTATCTTATCAATAGAATGCCATCTAAAGTGTTAAAATTTCAAACTCCTAGCCAAACTCTATTTCATTCATACCCAACTACTAGGTTTATCACATACTTACTTGTTAAGGTATTCGGGTGCATTGTTTTTGTACACGTTCATCATCCAAAGAGTAAACTTGATCCTAGGTCAGTCAAATGCATATTTATTGGGTATTCTCCAAATCAGAAGGGCTATAAATGTTACTCCCCAGTCACTAAAAATGTCTTCCACTCTATGGATGTAACCTTCTTCGAACATCAGTCTTTTTATCCTAAAAATGATATTCAAGGGGAGAATATTAGAAAGGAATTTCAGTTTTGGGAGACTCCTAGTCTAATCTGCCTTGAATTCCCTAGTTCGGTTGAACAGCAACCAGAAACAGACTCAATTCCTTCTCAATTAACTTCTTCAGATTTGCCACAGCAAGAAAGAGACAATGAAACTGAGTCTGATCCTATAAGACCTACTGAAAATAATGAGTTGATTGTCTACACCAAAAAAAGAAGCGCTATAAGAGAGATAGAGCAACCAACACCTCTCATGCAGAACCAAGAACCTGAACTGGATCATCAAGTTCAGAATGTACATCCAGATTCAGGTAACACTAGTTCTTCTAATTCTGAAACTAATGAAGGGGAATTTTCAGATATTGATCAGCCTATTGCAATAAGAAAAGGGTTTCAGGAATGCAGAAATCATCCACTTTATCTTATTGGGAATTTTGTATCTTACAACGGCTTATCTCCTAAGTTTCAAGCTTTTACTGCTAATATATCGAAGATACAGATTCCTAATAATATACATGAGGCACTAAAAGTACCAGAATGGAAGGCGACAGTGGAAGAAGAAATTCAAGCTATAGAGAAAAATGGGACCTGACCGGTTACAGAGTCATCAAATGGAAAGCACCCAGTTGGATGTAAATGGGTGTTCATTGTCAAA
The DNA here is from genome assembly GCA_022984855.1 of Dimocarpus longan. NCBI lineage: Eukaryota > Viridiplantae > Streptophyta > Magnoliopsida > Sapindales > Sapindaceae > Dimocarpus > Dimocarpus longan. The sequence goes on along the minus strand of CM041012.1, from coordinate 46,007,082 downwards.
CACAAGTCTGATGGGAGTGTAGAACGATTCAAAGCACGCCTAGTCGCTAAGGGTTTTATCCAATCATACGGTATTTGTTGTGCAAAATCGCAAGTGGACGAGCCGAATAAGTAATAAAGTGATAAGATAAGTATCGTCCCACGAGGATTGTTGTTAATTAATGCCTAAAATTAAAATAACTCACTTTTTATTTGGCAAACGCAATTTGATTTAAGAAGTTGATAACTATAACTAAATTTAACTACAAAATATGAATGAGTTTAATTCAATAAATTAAAATTCTAAGATTATGATTTCACCATAACTAATCTGTTCTTCCCCTTTGTTCTTTTTAATCAAAAATTAATTATCCCGTTGCTAGTCGAGATTCCCTGAATTATTCACATAGCCCCTCCCGAGATCTAAGGAAAATACCCTATAAAGCTTAATTGCTATGTCCCCATGCAAGTTAAAACATTAATGGATTCATTAAGATTTATGGATCTCTTTTATAGACTAGACAAACCGTGCAGGTATATTCCTATCCTACATATAATTTATGATATTAAATACAATGAACTAGACACATAAATCAGCTTCCGCTATCATTATGATTAACAATTCAACTAAATAATGGTCAGTTATTTAGAAGCATTAAGAACAGTATTAATTGCATCAACTAAGATAGAAAATCCTTAATTGAATTGAACAAATGGTTGAAACATCAAAGTTACGCTACATCATAACCTTAGAAAACAAAATTACTCCATGCTTAAATTAAAATTTACAAAAACTAAAATATCAAACATAACAAAAAATAGGAAAACTTAGTGGATTGAAGCTTCACCGTAGAATTTCTTCTTCTGCTTTGCTCCTCCTCTCCAAGCTTTCTTTCTTCTTCTCTAAACTACTTATTGTTTTGATTTTTGATAAGATGCTTGGAATTGTGATTCTAAGGCCTATTTATAGGCAAAGTTCACCTCCAATTACATCATCGATTGCATCACCGTTTCCTAATTTTTCACCATTTTGCATCATCGCTTGCATCATTGTTCACCTACCTCATTCAAGTCAACTTTCATTTTGCATCATCACTTGCATCATCGTTCACCTACCTCATTCAAGTCAACTTTAATATTACATCATTGCTTACATCATAATTTTGATTACATCATTCTTTACATCAGCATGACATAATATTTATTTCTAGAATACTCGATCTTCAAACTGTGATAGCTTATTTATGCGATATCTGATTCGAGTAATTCTTGAGGCGATGAACTGATATTCATTTTGTAGCGATGATCTTGTCTCGAACACTTGGTGGGGTCCACAAGCGATTTTAACCAATTTTATTCTGAAAATGAAAAATACAATATAATGAAATAATGTACTTAATAATAATAAAAAGGTCAAGAACTGAGGAAGAATTCAGGTTTGAAAAGATAAAATAACTCTATAAAAATAGAGTTATCAGTATTGACTACCAAGAGACATTTGCCCCAGTCGCCAAACTAAATACTATTAGAGTCCTGTGGTCTTTGGAAGCTAATTTGGACTGGTCCCTACATCAACTAGACATCAAAAATGTTTTCTTAAATGGTGACTTGGAAGAGGAGGTTTACATGGAAATCCCATCAGTTCTTGAGACATAAGCAACAATCAACAAAGTGTGTAAACTTCAAAAATCCCTATATGACCTCAAGCAGTCTCCACGTGCTTGGTTCGATAGGTTCACAAAGGCTGTAAGAGTGTATGGCTATTCTCAATGTCAAACCAATTACACACTTTTTGTGAAACAATCATCTCAGGGCAAGATAACCATTCTAATAGTTTATGTGGATGACATTATCATAACAGGAAACCATGAGGAAGAAATAAACAGACTCAAAAAGTACTAGCCAAAGAGTTTGAGGTCAAGGATCTGGGTAATCTCAAATACTTCCTTGGAATGGAAGTGGCTCGCTCAAAGAAAGGAATTTCAGTTTCTCAACGAAAATACACACTTGACCTATTAAAGGAGACTGGAATGCTTGATAGTAAACCAGCCGACACTCCTATGGACTACACTACCTAACTCGGTTCAGTTATAGGAAGTGCTCTAGTGGACAAAGGCGGTTTCAACGTCTAGTAGGAAAACTTATATATTTGTCACACACTAGACCAGACATCAGTTTTGCTGTGAGTGCAGTAAGTCAGTTCATGAATAATCCAACTGAAGAGCACATGAATGCAGTCTTCCGCATCTTACGATATCTGAAGATGACATCGGGTAAAGGGCTGTATTTCAAGAAGGTATCTAACAGAGACATTAAAATATTTTCAGATGCTGATTGGGCTGGTTCTGTAACTGACCGAAGATCTACCTCAGGTTATTGTACTTTTGTATGGGGGAATTTGGTTACTTGGAGAAGTAAAAAACAGTCAGTGGTAGCAAGAAGTAGTGCAGAAGCAGAATTCAGAGCTATGGCACAGGGGATTTGTGAAGGAATATGGCTAAAGAGGTTACTGGATGAGTTAGGAATTTTCGTTATGAAAACAAAGGCAGCCATAAGCATAGCAAAGAACCTAGTTCATCATGATAGAACAAAACATGTAGAGATAGACCGTCACTTCATCAAGGAGAAAATAGAGGCAGAGATTATCAAATTGGTCTATACTCCTACTGCACTTCAGACAGCTGATATTCTCACTAAAGCTCTTCCTAGGACTAATTTTGAGAATTTGAAGTCCAAGCTGGGTTTGATTAACATCTATAGTCCAACTTGAGGGGGAATGTTAAAAGTCAATTAGTTCTAGTTTGGTATTAAGTGTAATTAGGAGATTTGATGTTTTATTTTCTTTTTTAGTTATCTATTTGTTAGGAGTCTATCTATATTAGGAAGTCAATCTCTATAGTTTAGGCTGAAGTTATGTCAATTAGTCTATATAATGTTGTAAATGTTGTCCTCGTTGATATACAGAATAATAGAACAGTTTTTACAGTTTTCTTATCAGGCATGCTATGATGTCATGAAAAGCACCAGTCATTTTGATTATCTTGGATTGTTCTCACCAGTGGATGAAATTATTACTCGTCTCTTGACATTGACTACTAGCATAACGCGTCGATTCATTCATTTCATTGGTGAGTTTTTCACGTTCGTTACACTCATGCTTGGTGTTGTGATTATCCGTGTTCTTCATAATAAGATCAATGCAATGTTAGATCTCCCACAGCTAATTTTGTTCTTTGCTGCAATTCCTCAGTTATTCGTAGTTATTAATCATGATTACTATGTTTAATAATTCTGTTGTTGCTTTGGTGCAGAGGATCTTGTACTCCAAGATGTCAATAGATGCTCAGAATATGGGGTAACCATTTCGTCTGAGCAGCTGCAGCATCCAAGGTCTTCAACACAGAGATTTATAAATCTGTTTTGGAAGAATGCTCATCATCTTCTAATTTGAACATTACTGATACGGTCCGTGGAAGATGAGCCCTCAAACTGAGGAGAGGATTGTTCGTAAATACAAGTCCTGAGGTTGTAGAAACCAATTATAGACATCAAGATATCCCATTCATTTTTCAGTGGTATTAATTTTACGACATTGCTACATTTTTAAATGGATTAGATGCAGATCCGTAATGAAATATTTTTCCCATCCACTAGGTTTTTCAATATCTGTATCATGCCATCATGCCAATGCTTTTATTTATTTTTTATTCTGTGAGTTTTGATATATGTATGCAAATTGGTGGTATAAACCACCACAAACGTAACAGTTTTTCATCTCCTAAATATCCTTCCCAGTTATTAAAAATGTCTCATTTCTTTTATTAATACTATCCAATTGCCTGTTCATTGTAGGTCATTGCTTCCATTATTTGGTTTACAACTCACCTGGAGGTTGGCACTTGCCTCATGGAGACATCCCTTCCATTATATAAGAAGTGCTCAGGTCCGAGTTCGTAGGTAAACAAGTTGGTTTCTCTTTATTGACGAGTAGACCTTTTTAGTTCATCGAAGAATTGGAACTTTTTTTTATTTTACTCGATTCTATGCCTTTTACTTTTGCAATTGATTTGTAGCTTAAATTTGGCTCGGACACCAAAATTAATCATTGTATTGGCATCCTCAGCATTACATCTCGGATAAGGAAAGCATTGCATGTTCGTCGGATGATATTGGATGGTTACAACGCACTTCTGGAATGGCTCCTCCGGAAGATGGTATAGCTAGGTTCTTGGAACTCCTCGAAGCCATAACATATAGAACTAATTTAATGTTGATTTTATTGTCCTTGGTTGTACAGAAGTTTTTGTGTTAGCCATGACCTTTAAATGTGCTTTATCAACAGAAACACTTAGACTTTGTAAGTTATACAAGCAACTTTAAGTTTCAGAGTGACAAAAGAACACTCAACTTTCTTGAAGAGTTAAAAACATTTTGTTCTACTACATTTTCCCAGATTACAGCTTGAGAAGATTGGTCCATGCATTCGACTTAAAGTCCTGTATGGTGAAGTTGCAATACCATGCATAAATGCATTAACTTCTTTCCCATTATATTCAGTAGTCTTCTCAGCCATCATGTCTGTACTTTGTCACCTTAAAATATCATGATGTTTTTTAATGGCTTTCTTAATTTTTGTATGAAGGCATCAACGGAGCACAATGCTTTGGAACTAAAACAATACATTGAGGAACTTTACTGGGGATCCAGTAAGCATGTGATGCTGCTTGGCCACAGCAAGGGTGGGATTGATGCGGCTGCTGCGTTATCAAAATACTGGCATGACTTGAAAGGCAAAGTTGGGGGACTAGTATTGGTGCAGAGTCCATATGGTGGCACCCCCATAGCTTCTGATATTCTGCGTGAAGGCCAAATTGCTGACAGAGAAACCCGAAAGATCATGGCGCTTATAATATGCAAGTTAATTTAGGTAGCGCTCTCCTCTACTCCACCTAAAACTCAATGCCCAATATAGCCCTTTCCAAGTATACACGTAAAATTTCAAGAGAAGCAAAAGAATTATTTTCATGCTAATTCTGGAAAGAGCTGAGATTGGAATATTAAAAGTCAATTTTGCATATATTACTAAGGTCATGGTCATGGTTCATTCTCCAAGATCGGATATCTGAGGTCGAAGCTCCTTTAGTAAAGTGGTCACTTGACTCTAGCTCATAGAAGCTTTTTCTTTTAGTTAGGATCTTAATACAAATGGAGGGGACTTGGAGCTTTCAATTTGGAAAGGTGCGGCATGGTGAAAATTTGTCATCTAGAACAGGTTTCCTGACTAGATTTTTGTGCATGTCTTAGAAAATTAGGCATGACTCGCGTTTTCTTTTTTAAATCATGAGATATTGAATATATAGATTGCCCTAGTGGATAGGATTAAAGCCTAGAAACTCAATTTAACAGCAGGAAAACAAATTTAATTTTTGAGTGGAACATCTTGGAAATGTTTGTGAATGCTTGTAGATTCATATATTAGACTTGACAATTCAGTTGAATAGCATTTTAAAACCTGTATAATCTATAACTTGTCTTGTGCTTTTGTGTCAAGTGTTGCGTGTGTTGTATGCGTAGGCTCATCTTTTTGTTTGTCAACTTATCTCAATTTTGTAGACTATAATTAGTTTGCATGAGAAAATTTTGGTTTGGTTGCAAGCTACTTTCTATTATAAACTATACCTTTTTGGAGGGTGATCATGAATTTGCAAACATGTAACTGCAGGGAGATATACGAGCTCTGGAGGACCTCACATATGAGAAGCGGAGGGAATTCATTTTGTGTCACAAGCTACCGGAGGAAATCCCTTTTATCTCCTTCCCCACGGAAGCAAGTGTGGTTCCGGGTGTGCTTGCCACAATGTCCCACATAGCTCATGCAGAACTTCTCTGGCTTTCCTTTCTGAAATTCGGGAATGATTCGGATGATGTCGTTCAAGCAGGACTGCAAGTGCCTGTAGTAATTCCTATTCCTGCTGCAATGGCTGTGACTGCACTCCATCTGCAACTGAGATATGGGGAGAAGAGTGATGGAGTAGTCACATGCTGTGATGCTGTGGTTCCGGGTTCAGTGCTAGTCAGGCCACCCCGGAAGCTCGACCATGGTTAGATGGTTTACTCTTCCTGGAAGAAGAATCCCACCGAGCCTGACGCTTGTGAAATGTGTGAAGCACTTTTAGTGCTGGTAGAGCGTGAGAAGATGAAGCAAGAACAAAAAGGCGTTGGAAAGTTAGTTCCAAAATTTGCATTGTAGATTCTTTTTACTTGTAATGAAGCTTGATTTTACATTCCCAGAAGGACTACAACAGTCAAATTTGTAAAAACGTGCTACATGAAGTCGTTATAAACTCTTTGAATCAATCTATATCTATCCAAAATGGAATCGTGACAAAGTGCCATAGCTGCGAGTCTGCGACTGCCACCATCACCATGCAGCCCGTTTCCTCTTTCAACACATTAACTGGATGGAGCCACGAGCCGTGAAGGCCTGCTCTACATTAATGGGCATACTTAGTATCTATAACTGAAAAATGTGAAATAAAAATCGATGCAATAGACAATTGAAAACAAATAATAACGTATAAAATTCACATGAAAAAGCCTCAAATTTGAGAACAGAAATTCATTAGATCAAAGATAACAAAGGGGAGTGTTTAGGACGGTTACAAAGCATCATCACTCCCTCTAACATAAATAAATCATATATATGAGAGTACAAGAAGCCTTACGCCCAAGATAATCGGTAAATTGACCAAAACATAATAGGCTCACACAATGATGGATCCATAATTTTTTTTTTTTTTTTTTGTCTCTTTTACATAATAATAAGGGTTTTTTTTTTTTTAATAAATGACTCATTTTTTATGTTCAAGTTGAATATTAACTTTTTTTCAAAATCTTGCAATCAAAACTGTTTTTGGACAAATATACAATTGATAAAAATAAGAAATTTGAACAAAGAGTTACTTTTCAATTTCAGTCTCAACAAATGATAATTCATGCAATTATCTCTAATAATTATAACATCAAGAAATTAAGTTATATGAAATTTTCTTTATAATGTTTGCTTCAATTCTCTAAATGATGTTATATGAAATAAAATAGTTAAAATATATAACCAGTAGAAGATATATAATAATTTTACCCTTTACAATATGGTAATCTAAATTTCTTAAAAATAACATTCTTGATACATGTATAAAAACAAAAACATACCAATTGTGAATTAATTGTATACTATCTTCCTCATTCTTAATAAGGGAAGTTCGAATTTCATATTACTAAAAGAAAAAAATTAATTTGGAGATATGTATCATTTATGGTAGGAGTTGTTTTTAAGATTACAAATAAATATATGTAATTAAACTACATACATTTATTATGAAAGTTATTAATCAATCTAATTTGTAGTCTTTTATCTAATAATTGTATGTGGATTTATAACAAAATAAAATAAACAAAAATTAAAGCTAAAACCAATTATAGTTTATATAAGTTTTTTATTTGTAAAATAGTTTATGTAAAAGAAAAATAATTCACACATCAATAATCATGAATAAATCAATACCTATTAAACAATATTATATGTTTTATTCTCAATATTAAGTAAATAGATATAGTTTGTGATAAAAATAATAGTTCAAAATGAGTATAATAATTAGTAAAGTTAAAATATTTTAAATTTAAAGATCAATTTGTAATAATTAAAAAAAAAAAAAAACAGTATGTTTTGATAAGGGAAGTGATTGGAAAAAAAAAAAATGAAATAGAGAGAGAGAGAGAGAGCATGGGAAGAGATTGAAAAACAAATGAGAAAATGCAAACAAAAACATAAAATGCATGGAAGGGACTGAATACCAAATGAGAAAAAGAAGGAAATGAGATGAAGAAGGGAAGGTAGGACTTATGCCATCAATGCATTATTATGTTTGTGACAACACGTAGTGTTTCATTTATATATTTATATATCTGATGGCTTGAAAAAATGACTAAAAGTTATTTTGATGGGGATTGAACAGTGAATGAAGGGTAACAACAAAGAACGACAAACTTCTCTTCATCAGCATCATTGTAGATTAATGAAAGATATTAGCATTTCATTTATATAATTGAATATCTAATGATGAATATCATAAACTTAATAAAAAATTTTAAAATTTCAGGGGCATGTGTCATTCTTGGCCCTAAACTAGGTCCACCCCTCAGTGCATACCTCTGGGACGGTCTTAGGCCTATCAGTCCAATCCTTTCTCTATTATCATAGCTCCAAAAAAAATCATATTTATCATTTAATCGTAATTATGATACTATGAACTCTTCAGATCGGATCAAATAATATTCAGGTTATTGAACTCTAGCACAATGATGAGCACTTTTGTTTCTGAATATATTTTTTGAGACCGACACTTCAACTGCTGCTGTACAAACCTTTCACGGATGACAATACAAGCTACAAATAATGAGAAATTACTGAACCCCGTACCTATTGTGTGCCACGACCACAACGTTAGCACTCCGTTGCATGACGTGACACACAAACATGGGACATGGTGCTATTTATTGCTTAAGCCCAATAAACAACTTCCCTTACCAATCCAATAAATAATGGCTGACCCCAATGGGTCCGCAGCCCATTATCTCTATCATCATTCATGAAACTGAAAGGGGCAACTGCCTAGACATTATCATCACAACAGACCATCACTTACAAGAGCTTAGAAAAACATGTTGCAATTATAGCCAACTACAAATCTGTTTCTTTCCCATTCTCGAGTGCTTAAAACAATTATAAGTTACAAAATGTAGGTTTAAGTCATCTCCAACAAGATTAAATAAATGAAATATTGTAAATGAGAAATGGTATGATGGCTTTAATATTTCAGTTATTTGTTCCTTGCAACAGCATTTATGATTTTGTATTGAAACCTCTGGTAACCCTTTTGTACCGCTGGGATTCTTGATTCACCTTATATTAAATCGTGGGCCCAAAGTAGTGCATAATTCATCAATACAAATACGTGAAAAGTCACGATCTGATACACTTAAATTTTCAAACCTGAAAATATAGATAATTTAAAATCCTTTGGTTTGCAATCTTATCAATTTACTCTCCAACTTTTTCTCGGATCTGAAGAAGCATCTGATTTGGCTTAATGACGTTTATTGGTTAAGTTTTTCACTAGGCTTTAACCTTAACTAGAACTTACATTATTCATATGAATACAAGACTTCGGTGCCCAATTAATTAAAATAGCAGTTGCATTCGTAATTTTTCAAAAAGAAGAAAAGACATATCATGAGTAGGAAATGGCTTGTCATTCTCTTCGTTATTAATAATGTGTGTGTCTGTGCGTATAGTTAAAAGAGAAATAAAAGATAAAAATGAAGTTTCATCCACCTTCCTAATTGAATAAGCACTTCAAGCATGTTATTAGAGATAGGGAATAATTCTAAAGCATATTGGTGTGCTTCACCAACAAAATATTAAATTTCGTATATCGATTAATGTGGTAGCTAATGTGTAAATTATAACTTCATTGTTCACATTACTTGTTTAAACTGACTGTCACATAATTTTATATTCTAAATCCATTTTTTTTTCATTTGTAACAAGACTGTCGTCACCAAATTTAATTTGTGGACTTATTTAATAAAAAAATACATAGAAATGGGCTGGGGGCCATAGCCTCTGGCTCTGATATGGTACGTCAGTCGTTGCAAAGATGGCTGATATTACTATTTTCCGAACAGAAAATTTAGTAATAAATGCTAATTTAAAATTTATTTCTATTTTGCATAGAATAATAATTTAATTTATATGGCAATGATATACACAAATAGAGTTAATTCGACCACCATAACAACAAGCATACTCGTCTAAATCAGTAGATGGTTGTTAAGTTCTTAGTTGTAATTTCATGAAGGGATGTTCTGTTAATAAAGAGTAACAGATGTGCCCACGATACAATATGGACCAGCTATGGTGATGGTAGGGAGCCATTCGAATTTTTGATGACGACTCTGACAATAATGGAATTTATCAATTTATGCAAGGTTAAAGGAACCAAGACTACTGTCCAAGCCTTGATCTCAGTCACTGGACTATTAATGGCACCACCCTTAGGGGAACCCAATCCCAATTTTACTGGGCAAAAATTTTCTGTCAATTTATTCATTTATTTATTCTACTATTTTGCACAAGATTATAAACAATATAAAAATCTATTATCCTTTTTACGATCCAAAACATGTATGGCCTTTGTTGACGTTTAGGGGATGTATTTAATTATAATTTTAAAATACTTTCATAGACATTTATAAGTGAATAATTTTTATAGAATTTCATAGACTTCTAATGAGTTTATAGATTCATAAAAAACTCTTATAAACTTTTATAAACTCTTTTTCAAAAGATTTTCATAAATTTTCATAGATTTTTATAGATTTTCACGTACTTTCATAAGCAAAACTTTCACTAACTTATAATATAATATACACTTTATAAGTTAATCAAAACTATATTTATCATGTTAATAATAATGAAAAAATATGACACCTAAAATAAAAGTAAAATCACCTCAATTATATAAAGTGATAGCCAAAACACTGATTAAGTATTTTATTATTTATTTTATATTTTCTATGAATAATAAAATCTCTAATATTTATTATTATCAATAATCCTAACATTGTTCTACATATCAGTAGCTACAACAGTTCTCCATTCATTAACATGCTTTCTTTGTTGTTCTTAAGTTTTAAGAAAATAGTTAAAATCGTAGTCTTCATTAACTAATAATGGTGATCAAGATGAAAAAGATTCATAGATATTGATAGATTTTTATAGGTTTTCATTTATTTCTAAAATAAAAATATATTCCTTTAACAAACTCATATAAATTATACACTTTGAAATTATATTTCTTATCTCAATAAAAATATATATTTTTTGACATAATGTAAATAAACAGGTGAAAAACAATGATCAAAACTAGTGTTTTATAAAATTCAAACTAATTAATTTTATGATATTTTACAAATATCAAAATTGATTACTGTACACCAAATATTAACTAATTAAAAGTAATTTCAAGAAATTTCCCAACAAATACGTAAAAGAAATAAAAGTTGAAAAAAAAAATTACATGTATAGATTTAATTAAATAATCAAAATCAATTTTTTTTTTTTTTAATAAATCACTTGCTAAAAGATCACCAAATATTAATTTTTTTTTTAATTTTTTATTTGGAATAGAGGTTTTTACTCTTATTTTTTAGTATAAAAAACAAAAATTCTATTGATTAATTTCATCAATTTTAAAGTAATGAGATTTTTCATTTGTATATTTGTGAGTTCCATTTTCATTATGTGTAGACAAGAAATACTAAACTATTAGCTTACAATATAATCGTTAATAATTATTGTATTATTTGTCATAAGAATAATGAGATGATTTGAAACAATATCCATCTAGACATTTTTTTTTTTTTTGTATTGTATTTATATAAATATAAATTATGAGATATTTTCTTTTTTAAAATTTATTTTGTCGAAATCTAACTCCTTAATTTTGATTTAAATTTAAAATCTTTTATAAAATAATAAATTGATTTCCTTTAGAAAAGAATGGATCTAACAAGATTCAAAAACTAAAAAAATAACAATTTGAATATAGAAAAAAAAAAACATTGACTATTATAATTCACAATAAAATATGAGTAAAATATATATGCATGTGTGTTTTTAAAATAAATGAAATATTTTTATTTATGAGATATTCAAATGTAAAAGTGATTGTGAGGTTTACTTCTATAATCAACAACAAAAGTCTACAAAAGCTTTTAAGGGAAATAGAGGAGAATTTGTGAAGTTTGATTATTATAAATTTAACATAAAAGTCTACAAAAGTCATTAAAATTTTAAATTCTATAAAAGTCATTGACATTTTAAATACTTCATAACTTTTATAAATTCTTAAAAAGTCATGATTGAATATACCATAATTTTTATATACTTTCTAAAAATTATTAAAAGTCTATATTGAATGTCAAATGACTTTTATAGAGTATTTAAAAGTCTATATTAAATACACCAAAACTTTTAAGCTCTATAAAAATCATTAAAAGTTTAGATTGAATATATCTCTCTTAAATTTGGTCAACCAAGATTTTTGAAGCCTAGAACTGCAATGAACATAATAACAAAGCAAATAGAGGAGAAATGCAAGAGAATCACGGAAAACAGTAGCAAAAAAAATAATGAAGCGAAAAGGAAGAACAAGATGCGTACAATGGTTTTTATGTGATTCGACCAAGAAATTGCTTACGTCCACGACTGTTCTCTTGTGATTTTGGTAAAGAGACAGCTTTTATTAAATGCTTCTGTGTCTGAGAGAGAGATAGAGAGAGAGAGAGAGCCCTCTTACAATGAGTTTCAGCTCCTATTTATAGAGAGTGAGAGATGTTACAGTTTGTACAATAAGAAAATTATTAATTACACTTTCTAATACTGACACCTATTAATGTAGGGTTAAATCCTATAAAAATCAATGTCTTGATTTGTTAGTTGCGTATTTCTTAAATCGTGCTGCTATCATTCTGGAAAAGATTTAATGTGTATGTCATGCCACGCCATGAGTTGGCTTTACTCTAGGCGACCTGGAGCTCGTATTGAGCAGCTCTGATTATGATCAGCGACCTGAGAGCTTGTTTATACGAACTGAGGTCTGGTCTGTGCTCTGGTTGAGCATTTGGTACACTGAAGGTTTGTATCTGCGAGTTGAACATCTCATGATCTGGGGGAGAACTTTTGCGAGCTGGATGCTGACAAGCTAGGCCCGGATCAGCCTGTTGGACCATCTCATCGGACTTTTACCAATCTATTTATATAGTCTCAAAAATACCCATAACAGCCTTAGATTATTGTCAAACAATTTACTAAACATACACGTCATAATGCTAATAATAATGGTTACTGTAATTTGTAACTAATCTAACTTTCGACCTTCTTACATCTTAGTTTAAATTAAGTGTAATATATAATGTCTTAAAACAAAAAATATATATTTTTAATGATTTCCAATTGAAAAAAAGGGATGATGTTTTATTTAATAAACATAGATAAAATCGTTTTCAGATTTTAAAATGACTAAAATTCATAAAATTATGTTATAAAAAATAAAGAGGGTAAGTAATATATACCCACTATTAGTAATAGTAGTTTTACTATTATGTCCTCACAAAGAGACATACAATTAAAGATATATAATAAGCAATAGAATATTGAATTAGAAGGAAATCTTCTAGTTTGTTGAGATATATATATATATATGTAACGAGATCAATTGGTTGGACATACGACGGAGGTCCAATAATAGTTGCTAGCCGTTTTAATTCTGGGTGTCCAAACGGAATACTAGCCTTCAATACTAGTCTTATTAAATTATCATGAAGCATATGGATATGCCCATCTATTTTAAGAGACTACAATGCCCATATAAAGAGGAACTACACTTTTTCTATCTTCTAATATAATGAGCAGATTAACAACAAATATGTCAAGTTCATTAAGAAAAAGGAGAAGAAGATAACACGGCGTGGCGAAAATTGGAAAGCAATAGAGAGAGTGATGGTGTTAAATTAGTGAATGCAGTTAGGAGGTTGGTGAAGAAAATTATAGTCATAATTGTGATATAAGTAGAGGCAGACGCCATGGGTTGCAATAAAAGGAAATCTATAGAAACTGAATGGAGAAAGTCGTTTTTGTACACTGCCAAAATGCCCTTACGGGAAACCCACGACTTCAACATCGACACGGACACTTCTGCCAGCTGTTTCACCCTACCTAGCCCTACTCACAGCCCGCCACCCCTTCTTCCTCTATTGCTCCTTTTTTATTTCAAAAATTATTATGTTAAAATTCTTCCGTCATTTTTTTTCGTGAATAAGAAAAATTATCAGTTTTAATGTTTTTTTAAAAAATTAATATAATAAATTAACTCAGCGTTTCGTTTCGTAGAAGAATTTCTCAGATCATGTTTTACTTTTAGCGGAGGGGTCAAAATGGGTCGGAAATGACAGGTCGGCTGTCTCTAGTTGAGGTTGAGTCCTCTGCTTCTTACAAACACCACGTTTTATTCTTTCATTTAGTTTTGAGTTCATGACGTGTCTCTTTTCCTCTACTTCTTGTTCTTCACTCTATTAAAAACCCCCACCCACTCCCCAGCTTTTCTCTTATCTCTCTCTCACAGCTCTGCTTCACTCCTCATTCTATCTACCCCAAAAAAAAAAAAAAAAACACTCTCATTTCTCTTCTTGTTCCACACTCTGCTCATCCAAGCTAAAGCCCACTCTCACTCTCTTTGATTGTAACAAGTGTCAAGTATCAAAACTTGAATATATCGAAGTGAGTGAGTTCACTTGACGAAAATGACAGAGACAGAAACCGAGTCAAGCATTACAAACTCAGCAGCCTCGTCCTCATCGACCACAAAAGGCAGCAGCAGAGTGGATGCTGAGCAGAACCAGAAAAAGTCGAACAAGAGACAGAGAGACTGCAACAGCAAGCATCCAGTGTACAGAGGGGTCCGAATGAGGACATGGGGCAAGTGGGTATCGGAGATCCGAGAGCCCAGAAAGAAGAATCGGATCTGGCTGGGAACCTTCTCGACCCCAGAAATGGCAGCACGTGCACATGACGTGGCAGCATTGACCATCAAAGGCTCATCCGCCATCCTCAACTTCCCTGAACTCGCCGGCTCCCTCCCCCGACCAGCCTCCAGCTCTCCACGCGACGTCCAAGCCGCCGCCGCAAAAGCCGCCTCCATGGACATCTTCGACAACCAACAACAACAACAATCATCAGCATCATCATCTTCTTCTTCATCATCAGACACAGTGGCCAGTGAGGCTTCGACACCAGAGGAGCTATGCGAGATAGTGGAGCTACCAAGCCTAGGAACGAGTTATGAGTCGAGCAACGAGTTGGTCTACGGGGACTCCTGGTACGATTATTACCATTATTACTACGAAGAGGGTTGTTGTGGAGGATCAGGAGGCTATTTCACCGATCAGATTGTATCATCATTGCAAGACAGTCTCGTTACAACTGGTTTTGACTCTTTGTTATGGCAACATTAATAATGTCCACCAAAAAAAAACAAATATATTTGTGTGTGTTTTCACTTCACTTCCAATTTTGAGTTTGAGATCAAATGTTTTTTTTTTTTTAATTACAGTTTTACATTGCAAATGGAAAATTATATACCTTTCTTGCATCCTAAGAATGAAGATGTATGCAAGTGTGGATTCTGTCAAAAATGACATTGGAGTTACATTGTTTTGTGTTCTTTAAATGGTCAAATTTTGATTTATCGAATAATCAATAATACATTATGCTTTTTTAATGCCTATTAAGCTTGTATAGCAATCAACTCTCTTCAATGAGTGACAAAAGGTTAAAGAAAATGGTGCTTTTGTTTTAAAATATTCGTTTTGGTTATATCAGATATTTCTCTCTTTAGACACTAGTTTTAAGAACTAATGAATATGGAGAAAATAAATGGAATTTAATGAACTACCGAAAACTGAATGCAAGCATAAAAGCCTCAAAATTGAGGAGGTTAAATGTGCACATTTTTTTTTTTTAATCTCTTTTGTACTTTGCCATTCTTTGGTCGGATGATAAGTGAGAGCTTGTGTTTTAGGTGAAAGTTCTTTTAAATTGTCCATTTGTGAATTTGGCTATAAGTCTATTTGTTTCTTATTTTCTGAGGCTGGTAGAATGTTAATGTATATTAGGTATTTTTGGCCTTACATATATTAGTTTATTTCTTAATTCAATACTATCATAATGTATGCTTATGTCATCCAGGCCTGCAAATTACATACACATACCATATATATATATAAATGATTTTAATAGGAGTTTCTCTTTTTTATTTTTTTTTTTGAAATATTAATAGGGGTTTCTTGGTGTCCATAAATATCATTTTTAGGTCTACTTTGGACAGGGCCGGCACCAACATGACATATCTCGGTACAATATTTGTGCAACACGATTCAATTCTTTCTTTCTTTTTTTTTATAAAAAAATAAATTTTGACAAAGGAAATAATTGTAAGAGTAAAACAATCATTTTATTCTTTCTCTGTCGAAACAAATTTAAAAGGCATTTTATCTTCTTTTTTTTTTTTTTGTGAAAAGTAAAAGGCATTTTATATTTAAGCTAATAATTTAATAAAAAATAGTTGCGGCCTGATAAAATTAATTGCAGATTTAGCGTGAGTTAAGTCTTTGTTCAGCTTCTTTAGGGTTAATTTGGCGGAGACCAGAGACCATTACAAAGATAAACTTTTGGACGCAAAAACGTAAACTCGCTTTTCAATTCCTAATCTTTAATTTTGTCAATTTCGTTTTTCACTTGTAGTTATGGAGAATATTATTTTAATGCTAAGCCATAAGTCAAACCTTCATGGAACATCTTGTATAGCTGTAATAAACTGTGGGACCGCGGCTAACAAATTCAAAGGACCCCTGTAACATTTTTGTCTTTCTCATTGAGGTCTTTTCAATGCACAGTATGTTTTGGGTAAATTGGACAAAACCCCTAAGGTTTGGTATAATTGCACGACAATGATGACATTTGAAAAATTTGCACTAAGGCTATCTAATGTTCCAAAAACTTATCATAAACCTCCTCGCCATCAGCAACTGTTAGCAACCCACCGTTAAATAAAAATTATGAAAAGTAATGCGATTCATCCATAGTTATAACTAATTTAATAATAAATTTACATATTTATTTTGAAGAAATAAATTTATATATTTTAAAATAATAAAAATAAAAATAAAAAATCTAAATGTCTTCGACTAGATATGGAGAAGAAGTAATTGCACAATACCCCCTTGAGGTTTGTCCAAAAACAGATGAAAACATAATTATGTTTTTATTGCACAAAACTCCCCTAGTTAACGTTGACTTTTGTCAACGTTAACTCAGTGAAGGGCAATTTAGTCATTTCACTCGAGATCTGGAAAATGACTCTCTCTTCATCATCTCACCCGCTCACAATTGCCGGCCAACTTCATCGCCGGTCACTATGCAAACCAAACATAGAAAACTCTCCGTCAAACCTCTCCATTTCTCTCTTCCCTCTCCAATCCGTCCAGCTCCATCACACGTTCACCACGCAAACCAAACACAGAAAACTCTCTCTTCCCTCTCCAGTTCGTTCAGCTCCATCACAGGTCCACCACACAAACCAAACATAGAAAACTCTCTCTTCTCTCTTCCCTCTCCAGTCCACACAGCTCCATGACACGTCCACCACAGAAAACCAAACACCAAAACAAACCATCTTCATCATCTACAAACATAAAACCTAAACATGCACATAGAAACCAAACATGGAAACCAAAAATAAACATGAAAAGAGTGATACAGCGTCATCATCCAGATCGAAACGGGAAGCCAGATCTGGGCGACGGTGGAGAGGGAGGAGAGTGATAAAGTTGTGCGATAGTGGAGATGAACAGATTGGAGGAACGGGAAGCTTATATCGATGGAGTGGAGGAATGAACTGGAGGAAGAGAGGGAAGAGAGAGAAGAGAGAAATGAAAAGTTTTAATGGTGGGTGAGAGGTGATGAAGTTGACCGACGATGATGGTGAGTGGGTCAGATCGGTGGAGTGGAGGAAAGAAGAAGAGAGAGAGAAGAGACAAGGAAGAAGAAAGGGAAGAGGGAGAAGAAAGAACTGAAGAAGCAGAAAGACGATTGCGTTCGCGCAACGACGAGGGCAACGGCGATGCCATAGGGGCCATGCTCCATGTCAAAGATGGCGAAGTCATAGCCAACCAGGCTGGAGATCTCGACGAGAATGAAGGAGAAGGAGAGGAGGAAGATGCAAGGAAGAAGAAATGAAGGAGGGAGAAGGAAGAAATGAAGAAACAGAAACGCGATGGCGATGCCATCGGGGCCTGCTTCACGTCGACGATGGCAAAGTCGTAGCCGACCAGGCTGGAGATCTCGGCGAGAATGGAGGAGAATGAGAGGAGGAAGATGCCGTAGAGAGGGGAATAGAGAGAGGGGTCGGTGGCAACTGATCTGGTGGGGTTTGGGAGTCATAAGGTTTGGGAGGATTTTGTTTCATTCATGGGTAAAACGGTCATTTGATCGAAAATTTAGATGAACTGTTAAAATGGAAGGAAAATGAGTAACGATATGGGGGTATGATGTAATTAAATGGTAAATATATTTTCACTTGTTTTTTGCCAAACCTCAGGGAGGTTTTGTGCAATTCATTCTATGGAGAATGACTCTTCTCCTCTTCAACATCCTCCATCTCCGACTCCATAAAAAGGTCGTGGCGGCTCAATCATGATTCTATCATCATCATCGGTCGGTCTAGTTGAATGCGTGGGGCCTCATCATCTTGCTCTGTTTTCGATGGCGATCGAGAGCCAACAATGTAAGCTTTGGAAGAATTGGAGGCGTGGTCCCTGTGGAGAGAGTCGAACCAAGCCTCGGAGGAAGAAGAGAGGGAGGGGACGTCATTGGTGTTAGTGGTAGTGGTGGGTCGGGTCGACGAGTGGAGTCATTGATTTTCTCGACAGGGGTTTAGGGTTTGGATTGTTTGCCAAATGCAAGAGTATGATTCCATTCTTATGGCTTTGATTAGAAAGAACCAGGTGGGTTTAGCATTGTCTATATTCATTAAGCTTCTTGAAACTATTAATGGTAGTGTTAATGGGTTTTATTTAAAATGACAGTGAAGCTTTTGGCACTGCTTTGATAGAAAACTCTATAGATTTTTTCACCAAAAAATACAATAGTTGATTCAAAATTTCTGTAGACAACCTAATTGCTAACTATTTCTAAAAAGGGATGAACGTAGTAAACTGTGTTGCAATTTTGAGCACCAAGATTGACCAAACATGATTAGAGGTGATTCTCTGTCTGAAAGCAAACAAGCGGGTCTTCGTCGATGGGTGGGTTCTCTTATCATTTTATTATTTTTATGATTTTTTTTTGTGGCAGTGGGGGAATTTTCTGGTTTATGTTGGTTATTTAAAAAAAGTGACGTTGTTTTTAATCTGGTTATTTATTTTTTTTTTTTTAAAAAAAAAGTCACTAGATGACACTTTTAAATATTGGATTGATAATCTTATCTCATTTCAATAACGTTAACAATTGAGTCTCAAACCTTATTTTTTTTGACACAAATACTCTTGATAAAACTGGTGAAAGGACTATATTTTTTGAAAAATGACTCAATTGTTACATTTATTGTAAGGATATTTTGGTATTTTTACATATAATTTAGGACTCAATTGTTACATTTTTTGAAAAATGACATAAATATTTAGTCATTAATATAATATGATATTTTTGTACTTGTCTCTATTAAAAACCCATTCTTGAAGAGCTTCGAGGTTGATGTTGTCTTTTTCTAAAAAAGGTAAAATAAAATAAAATTGATGTTAGGTTTTTAACTTAGGTTTTTAATTAAATTGATGTTCGGTCTTCTTAATGAGAAAATCCCAAAAATAAGTTGATGTATGAGAATATAACTATTTTGTAACTCATTATTTCATATTTATTCTAAATATAACTTGACATTAACATTGTTGACGTGGTAAACCAGCCAACCAGATTCTTGAGCCCAATGCCGCACAGATAAGGAGACATGCAACAAACAGACCCAATAATGGCAAAAAAGAGGAGAAGGAAGTAAGAAGAACACACAAAGTTTGAAGTGGTTCGGCCTTTTTAGAAGTGCCTACGTCCACTGTTTCTGGTATTAATGGCAGTCTCTCACTAAGCCTTTGCTCTCTCGGAATTTTGACAGAATAACAGCCCTCTCAATCTCTCAATTTCTGGATCTTTTTACAATAAATGCCCTCCTATATTTATAGAGGAGATGAGGCTACAGATGGAATAAACAGACAAAAAATGACTGATCTTGTCGTAATTAATGCTGCTGAAATGCATTTAATGCATCTGACTTGTGCCAGGTCAATTCTGGCTTTACGTGGGCCGACTGCTAACCCATGCTGGTTTGGTGAGATTTCCCGAAATTAAGCTGTCATTAGGTGAGAAACCCTTACTTATCGTGCAAGACACGCCATTTTACTGTCTTGCACTGAAACTGGGCGAACTGGGTAGAAACGGACTGAATCTTCATCGTGACGGTCTTGACTTCGAGCCGTCCTGGAGATCTTGACGTCGCAATGACCGGTACGCGACCTCAACGTCGCTAAAATGGCAACTGGGGTCCGACTTTGTCTTCGCTAGTCCCTTTACGGGCTCGATCTCGTTGACTACTGGAGCGATCTCACGATCTGATAAATAGTGCTTCATACCTGGTCTTAGTGGCTTGGGCCACCGTCTTGATGGGCCTTTGCCAGCCCATTTGAGGAATCCGAAAATACCCATAACAAACATAAATATCCAAAATACCCTTGGAGTCGTATAAAAGGACAATAATATCTTGACGATGACAAATTCCATTAGATTAATATTGTTGACCATTTCACTCCATGAAAATTTAATTAAAATATAAAAATAAAATAAATAATATAAAATATAAAATCATTAAAAAATTAGATATTTTTATTTAAATATACATATAAATATAAAGAATTTTTTTTCCTTTCAACTCTCGTTCTTGCTCACTCTCTTTCCTTTCTCTTCCTCATCTCTCGATCTCTATCCGATTGGTTCCCTTCTCTTTCTTTCTCTATCTCCCATTGGAGATAATGGTAATGAGGATCGACAACAGCAGTAGAGGTAGCGAAGATCTTTATCTCTCTTTCTCTTTCTCTCTCTTTCTTTATCTATGAAGACGACAATGATGACGATATGGTCTCCACCATTGTTAAGTTCTCCATCATGGAAACCCAAATGGTCTCCACCATTAGAGACCATGATGGTCTCCAATGGTGGAGACTACAGTTTTTTTTTAAAAAAAAAAAAAATTGAAGAGAAATTGATGGTGTTTACTAGTGGATGATGATTGTAGAATGGTATTTGCCAATCATGGTGTTTTGGATGGTTTTATGGTGTTTGTGGGTGATGGATGGTGTATGATGGTAGTTTGCTATTGATGATTGTGGGTGATAGATGTTGTTCGATGGTGTTGAAGACGTTCTACCTAGTGTTTGATGGTGGAGATCCACATCCATCCTCCACTTTTTTTTATTATTTTTTTTTTTAATCTTTATTAAAATTTTTAAAATATTATTTTATAATTATTATATTTTTTTAATAAAAATCTCAGGATTAAAATGATCTTTTTAACTTTTGTCAAACTTTTCTATTAAATTATAACTTTTGTGGTAAAATCGATAAAAACAAAATGGTGAGTTGTAAATCGACGTTGAATCATACATCATGTTGTTTTTTGGGATTTTCCCTTTCATTGATGTATTGATGTTGATAATAAATGATAAAAATTTGATGTGAAATGGTTGATTTATGATGAAAAAGGAGATGATGGATGAAGAGGATGTTGAAAAGGGTTGAGATGATGAAGTTGATGGATGATGAAGAAGATGATGAAATTGAGAGATGATGAAGATGAAGAAGGGAGATAAGAATAAAGAAGATGATAAGAAGGAGATAGGATTTTTTTTAAAATTTTTTTAATTGTTTTTTAGAATTAAAAAATATTGGTGTTAATTAATATATTTTGAAAAATAAAATGTTGACTTTAAATTTAATTTGAAGGGCGTTTAGTCTTTTTGTATCTTTGATCGTTGACCATGAGATTTTAACGGTTATTGATTAACGACAGAGGAGGTTTGTATTGAGCTTTTAGAACCTCAAGTAGCTTTAGTGTGAGTTTTTCAGATATCATAATTTTTATACAATTATACCAAATCTCAGAAATATTTATGCAATTTGCTATTTTTTAAAAATAAATTCTACTAACGCTTTGTTCGGATTAATGTTGAGACCAGCCTATATAAAACTCTAGTAATATGACATAAATAACTACTTTCAAATATTCGAAGATAATTACTCAAATAAAAGCGAGATTTATTATACTCGAACCTATAACTTCAGCGTAGGGAAACAAGGATAGATGGGATATCAATGTGCCACTGCCACCCCACTTGTCAGTTTTTTAATGCACGATATTGCCTACCATTCTTTGTTCTTTAATTTAATTTATGAATATTATTTTATGTGGTTGGAAACTGGGAGACCTTAGATCTAGCATTAACATTAGTTAACTTTAAGGTTGGACCAAAATAAAAACAATTCTGGTGCACCTGTTATCGATGTTCCATATTACAATAGCTATTACAATTGCTATGCTTGTAAATATTTTATATATAAAACTGACCGATTTTGTTTTTGTCCAAGTGCCTGGAGAATTAAGCATCCAAACTAGAAATTGGCTATGTTGCAATCATAATTTTTCTCGTAATCAGTCACACGTGCACTTTAATTCGAAAGTTGACTATTGATTGTAAATGGAATTAATTTTGGGAATCACCATAAACATTTTTGCATGGATTTTACAATATGTTAATATAAGTAATTATGATTTTAATTGCTGTTGTCAATTAAGGAAAAGTTAATCTTCAATTTTACTTATATTCATCTTTTCCTAGGCCCTAGCATTGCCTTTTCTTTTCTTTTCTTTTTTTTAATATTTCCTAGTATTACCTTATTACTGACAATTTCAATAAAATTTAGTGTCTAGACGATTGACCATTTTTTATGGACATTGACTGTAGTCACTTAATGTCAATTTTTTTTTTTCGAAACTAATGTCAATATTATTATTGTAACTTTCCTCATAAACATAAAAACTATTAGAAATCATCACCTTGCATTCAATTGTGTAAAAAGAAATTCAATAAGTACTACCAAGTGTCTTGACGGAATTATTCTGCCAATACCTTAGTAAAATTCCATAGGGGAAAGTGGGAAACACTCGACAGTAACAATTATGTGAAGTTGATATTAATAGATGTCCCTACATTATGTTCTATTTTTTTAATCCAAGTTAAAATTATTCGAGTATGCGATGATGTAAAAATATACCAATATAGCTGAACCAACTTCAGCTTCATTTATTTCAATACTTATTTATTTATTTTTTGAAACTATTTATTAATTCATTTATAGTATGTATGTGCATATCTCATTTACTGGCCATAGCATTATTTATGTAAAGAAGGCAAATGTTTATTGTGGGGGTCCATATTAAGATTTGAATGAATTTTTTGTCTCTCTTAGTAACTTTTGTGTCAAAGTCCTTTTTAAGAGTATCCATTGCCTTATATGTATAAACAAGAACAAACTTGTCCCAAATTAACCTTTAAGTCACACACAAATTCTCTCCAAGCCTCTCATATATGTCAAAAACAAATTTTTATATTTATAGGAGTTGAGAAAGAAATTCTTGTAAATAAAGGAAATTTAAATTCAATTAACAAAGGTAGACGTAGTGTTTTCCTAATTTTTGACCTAGATAATGTTGAAAACTGACATTCATTACGTAGTAACTTAAGGATCTCTAAATGCTCTTTCTAGTGAGTTAAAAATAATATCAATCCAATAAGTATACCTTAAGATATGATCAAAATACGAAAATTGTGTAAAACAAGATAAAATAACAAAAGTTGTCTCTATGGCGCAGAATGTTAATGTTATGGCACAGACGTCACTCATTCTCATTTAAGAATCTTAATCCGAATTTCTATCACTACAATGATCGTGAATTTTCTACAAACCTCGAAATCACAAACTATAAAATTCTATGAAAAGCTAACATCCATGACTTTCCATCCACGTATAAAAGATTTAACAATTTAATCACTCTAAATTAATATAGTTTAATCCCCAAACAAGTATGTAATTGCCCTCTGCGATAAGAGACACCATTTTGTAAGTTGACATAGAATTTGATCTTTTAGAGAAAAGTAGTGTCTTGTTTTTGTCATAAATTAAAATGTGTTTGAAGTAGACTACAACAAATTTACTCAAAAAAATAAAAACAAAAGGAAATCAAATTTTAATAGAAACACAATCAAGAAACGAATTTAACTCCTTAGGTGGAATGAAAAATTAACTTCTTGTTTCATTAGAAATATAAATTTAATTTTGTATTTATCTATGGAATCCACATAATTTGACTATCAATAATTTTAATAAGTATTGTAATAATATGTTAAGGATCTAACTCTAGATCCAACAAGAAGCTTAAATCTAGAATTGAAAAACAGAATTATCTAACATTAGCCCAAACTAATCCCAGAGCGAATTCTAAGAAAAAGTCGAAATAATCTATAAATGAATCACCGTCGTGACTTGAATTCTAGCCCAAGCTTCCCAAACAAAATTTGTTCAGAATAGCCGAAAATTGACACACGATAATTACCTGACAACTTGAAGGATTTTACCAATTCTCATTCACCAAAAACTTGATTAAAACTCTAAGCTGATATGGCTATTTACAGCCTTACACTCCTAATTTAAAACAAATTGATAAACTAATTCTAATTTATCTACAATTAATTAAAGATAAATTTTATTATAATTTATCTAAAGACTAATTAAAGATAATTCTAATCCTAAGTTATCAAAAGATTTAATAAAAGATAATTAAAATAAAAATAATCCTAAACATGATAAATGTAAACTAATAAAAATAATAAAATAATAGAAATCCTAGATTAAGTAAAACTCCAAGTATGAATGATTGGACGGGTTCTCAACGTAATAAATTAAGTTTTTTATTCTCATATAAGTTTTCAAATTCTTAAATGTATAATAAGTTTTGCCAATTATCATGAACCTCATATGGCACTGTAAAGTTTTAATAACATAAAATATTGTTCATAGACCTACTTATATTAATATAATAGATTGTTCATAGGCCTATTTATAGAGCATAAGCTGGCCTAAGTTTTAATAACATAACAGATCGTTCGTAGACCTATTTATAAAGTATAAGGTATCTTTTATGTAAAGTAAATTATAGACATTGTAGTAGTTCATTTTCTGAACTATTATTAACTTAGAGTTTGAAAAAATGAATGTGATTTAAACTCACAACTCTAAACTGTAGGTATGAAGGTCTTACCATCGAACCAACATCATCTTGTATATAAAAGTTAACACTTGATCTTTTATAAAATGAAATATTGCAATGAAATAAAAATAGCTTATTTATATTATCATTCTTTGTGAAATAAAACATGAAATATTGCAATGAGTCTATTAATAGATAACAAGATCTTTTAGTCTTCTAAGTCTCTTAATATTTTAATCTATATTATCATTCTTTAAGAAAAAAAAATAAAGATAAACCATGGAAATTAAAGAAATTACAAAATTTGAAGTTATAAATAAAATAAGTATAATGTAATTAGTTAATGTGGTAAATAGCAAGTCCCTTAGAAGTTACACAAGTCAACTTCAAAATGATTAAGCCAGCCGATCTTATTGTAATCTGAACACGTTAAGTAAAATTAATAAAACTTCAGGAGTCATTTAGGTTTTTTTTTTTTTTAAAAAAAAAGAACTTGAGAAGTCATTAATTTAGTATTTAGTACAAATCATATTCACGAGACCATGTAAAATAATAGCAACAAAGCTTCTAGATTGTCGAGTTAGAGCTTGCAATCGATGATCACTGCTCACTAAACGACAATCTCAGACTATTAACTATACCCATCAAGACTTGATTGAGTATGCTCGAGCCTTTAGTCATGGGATTATTATTCAAATCCTTCATTTTTGGACTCCAACATGTAAATGCATCTCAAATAGAATATACAATCATCTTTTTTAATTAATTATATTTTAATAATAATTAAGTCAATATCAATCAGCTAATCATTCTAAATTTTTTATTTAAGATGTAATCATCGTACATCAATCTAATTAAACACCGCTTGTTTATTCGCTTCTCTATTTTAATTGATCACGGTTGGCTCGGAGTTGGTCAATCAATGGACCAAGGCAAAGACTAAAGAGTGTTTAATAAATGCATTGGTTATATATATATATATATATATATATATATATGAGCTTCTATGTTCAATATATCTTAATTTTTAAATTGTTAAGACCACTGATTTCAATCATTCATTGTATTTGAATTTAATAAGAGAGAATATAATGAATGACTGAGATGAGTGGTCTTAATAAATTAAAAATTAAAATGCACTGATCATAAAATCTATATATATATATATGTGTGTGTGTGTGTATAAATGGAATTACATTGGTTATTATATTGTAGAGAGTTTATTTAAATTAAAATTGTCACCTAATAAGTTACAAAGGTATCGACCTATTTTCGAGAGTTCATTTAAATTAAAATTGTTAGCTAATAGATTAGAGAGATATCGACCAATTAAGATTAATTATTACGTACTTTTGGATCTAGATATTTAGACTCCTATCAAGAGATCAATTCACAAAGACGAAGGGAGCAATGCACAACTATCTACACTACACAAGATGAACTTCCAGTAATTTTATATTTATGTTTCACATATAGTACTTTGTATTTTGTTTTGTCCCTGTATATCACCACGTAGGCAACATAAAAAGTAGAGAGAGGAGAGAGAGAGAGAAAAAGAGAAACACAATCTTTTTAAAACTAATGGCAAAAAAAGCAAAGCGATCCGACCCGAATATGTCGGTTTTTATTAGTTATTCGGGTTACGTCGGTTTAGAAAGAAAAAAACTAATTTAAATTGGTCTTGAGTCTATTTCGAGTTGGAAAGACTGACCCAATCCAAAAAACCGACTTTTATATATAAAAGTCAAATCTCTTAACTTTTCAATCCTCTTCTCTCAAATTATCCTAGCCGTCGCCAATCTTAATACCTCATTTCACCTCTCTCTTCCCTTTTCTCTCCCAACCATTTCTTCTCCCTCTCTCTCTCTCCTCACTATCTTCTTCCATTTCCTCTCTTTCTTGTTGTCACTGTCGTGTTTCTTCCCTTTTTTATGTCACCATTGTCTTGAATCTTATGGGTTGATTGTTGAGTTTTGTTTTCGTTGTCATGTGCCGATCGGAGGAGATTGATACTAATCTCTTGAAGAGGAAGAGAAAGAAGAGGATATTACTGGTTAGTGATGATGGTATTTATAGTGATGATGCTATTGGCTAGTAATGAACTTATGATGGTATATATGGTGATGATACTACTAATTGTGAGTTGGTAATTTAGAGAGAGAAAAAGATGGAGGTTAGGGATGGAGAGAGAAGAAGAGAAGGGGGGGACTGGTGAGTAGTGTTAAGGGTATGTTAACTGGTGAGTTGGTTGGGGTAGTTAGTGTCTGATGAGCTTGAGTTTTCTTTTGTATTTTTTACTGGGCCTCTTTGTTCACTAAAGATCCATTTATAGGCCTAAAGCAATATGAACCGATTAGAACCGAACCGAACCGATCCAAACAAGTTTGTTCATGTCGGGCTCTGCCATCAGTTTGGTTGGGGTCGGTCTTTAATTCTAAAAACTATTTTCTCCAAAACTGACTCGACCCATGCCCACCCTAGTGTAGATTATAGAAAGCATTTTGAATTATTTTTACTTCAATTGATTCATCCTTATTTGTCATTAAATTTTAAGGATATATTTGTTAAGACTTTGACTTAATTTCCAACAAACTTCAATTGATGCGAAAGTACTCCAAGAAAAATTCATTAAGGGAAATGAAATAGCATTAGAATGCTTAATTCATGAGAAATCTAACACCACAAACGAAACCAAAAAAAGAGGCCAAATGCTTTGGTACGCACCCCAAAAAAGTGGCAAGTTCAGTTTGAGCGAATGTAGGTCGGTTACATGCTTTCTTATTCGAATAGGTTTTGTCAACGTTTAAATTCAATCGACTTAAGTTCTTAATCCAATACTGCAAATAAAACAAAACAAAGACAAAGACAAAAGAAAGAGAAGAGGAAGAACAATATATGTAAAGAGATCTTTTACGTGGTTCGACTAAAAAAGATATCTATGTTCACAACTGTTTCTCTAATTATTTTGATAGAGTCACAATATATTATTGATTATTGTCCTTTACAATGAATTTTTAACCTCTATTTACAGTGTGAGGTGTTACAATTTGAGTATAATAAGAATATGAATTAATTCTATATTAATTATACTTTCAAAACCTGTGTCCATCAATTTGAGGATAGATTCCATCGACATAGAAGTTTTATTTTACTTTCAATTCAGATAGTTGACTCTTCTTCAACTTAGACTGTTGTCTTTCCGAAAAAATTCATTTAATGAGTACTTTGAGCTACGAGTTGGATCTCACTTTGGGCGACCTAGAGTTGAATATAAGGCAATCTTGACCATGACTGACCAGCAACTTGAGAATCGTAACAGTGAACTGAGAACTCTTTTCTGCGAACTGGACGTTGGCGGACTGGGCTTTTGTCTATTGGGTCAATTCATTATATCAGTTAGTTATACTTTTACTAGTTCACTTATGCAGCCCCAAATAGACCCACAGCATCAAACCCTCAGCTCTCAATGCGATTTGTGGACTGAGAGTTTAAGCTCGCTGGTAAAAGCAATTGTGCCACGACTTGTCATGCCATATTTTCAAATTCTATCCTATCACTTAACTTACGGTGACCCTTCGGGTAACCGCATCACTTGCACGTCTCGTTTTATACGCACTTAATGTGTACGTTTCTCAATTGTCATCCTATAATGACAAATCTTTTAACTTACGCGGCACCGTTAGATCTAGGGCGGTTGATTAGCCTCAAAATCTATGGTTACGATCTTGCATCTATATATAAGTGCAAGCCCATTCCTTTTCCCTTTTACTCTGCTATTTTCAAAATTAAGATACCACTAAGCTTCATTATTCTCTTGTTTTCTTTGTCACACGTCCATTGTTGTCATTCCTATTTTCTCTTACTTTGCGCCAGCATTCCTTAGATTCAAAACCATTAAAGATCAGCGTCTTCGTTCTTAAGCGATTAAAGTTTACTGCGTTCACAGTAAGTCTCCATAACCAACTCTTGATTTTTGGTATCCATCTTTCGTATGTATTGTGTTTTTTTTTGGATTTGATACTGGCTTAAATGTTTCATGTTCTTGATGTTGCGTGTTTATTAGTAGTTGTGACTTTTCGTTTCCTTTTGATTTGATCTTATTAGTTGGCCCTTTATGGGATATTTGTTGTTTGTAACTTTATGTATGCGAATTGTAGGATGAGATATTTGTAAGTTATTAGCTCAGAGGTCGTTAGATCGTAGGTCGAGCCCCCTATGGCCTTAATGATCTGTATGACGTTTGTGACCTGTAGATTAGAAAGTCTCTTGTTAAAGAATAGGAAATTTACATTTTTAGGCATGATCTACATGTAACAACCTAATTGCTTCCTTTATATGTAGATATTTTTAGGTCACAGATGTCGGTCATACAGAATAGAAGATGATGACTCTTCCAGCTTAGAGGAGCTCAACTTGGAAGAAGTTCACATTGTTGAAAAATCGACCTCTTTGAGTGGTGAGGTCACTGAGGAATTCATAACTTGAGTTGACCTTATAGTAATCCATCAAACCGCTAAGGAACGGCAAGCTCGTGAAGCTATTGAGAAAAGAAGAGCTCGCAAGGCGTTTACCTGTTATGCCTTAAAGATGAGATACGATGAGTTGGAGGGAATCACTTTAAAATATCACCTTCCTAAAGGTTGTCATGTCATGTTGCTCTCTCCTAACAATCATACAGCCTATCCTCTCCAGGGGTTCATTGCCATCGGCACCCCATCATCTTAGGTACAGACTCAGATTTCCAGTCTCCGCCTATCTCATTAACCTCCTAAATGGGCTAAAGCTCAGCTCTTTTCAATTAACCTCTAACTCTTACTCCCAACTCATTTCCCTAACCTTGGTCAAAAGGAACGACCTTCCATTTTTAATCCCAAGAATCTACTACCACTTCTTTAATATCAAGAGTCGACAGCTTAAAAGGGGGAACATGAGATGTGATTTATTATCTCACAGCTCAAAAAATGGACTTCAAGAACCTCCTATCTCAAGGCGAGGCGAAGGGCAAGTCCAATGTACATGATTACAAGTCGAGTTGGTTTTACATTTCTTACCCTTCCCTTAGACAGCTTCAACATTTTGATTTGTTCTTTAATCCAGGTAGACAAATGAGATTGACTTCTGCGAGCTACAATAGATTTTTTTTTTTTTAATTCTTTTTGTTTCACTTTACAGACATAACAGGAGATAGAACAGTCCTTACTGGGAGGAGATCGAATCTCTTAGGACGCTTGTGAATTCGAGAGAAGGAAGAACCAATCACATGTTCGAGGACGAGCTCCTCAGGACCCACCAGCTAACTACTCCTCTGAACAGCGAACTTCTTGACAACAATCGAGATATCGAAATTCGAGTGAATTCGAGCTCGCTCCTGCCTTCGACACTGCTGGTGAAGTAGAGAATGTACCTGTCCCTCAAAACATTTCAAAGATGGTGAAGCTTAACAAGCTCTTTTCAACTCGATCTATCCAGTCCACAACCTCTTCAGTTGTTGTCTCTATTGAGGTAACCACCTTGACACCGATTTCAGGACATTCACAAGCTCAGGTCCCCACTTCATAGTTAGAGGTGGTTGAAGTTCGACATGAGCAGATGGGAGCTTTTACTCGCGAGGTTCAAGCTGCTCCTAGCAGTAGAGCAAAAAGGAAGTCGGCATCTAAGCCTCCTCTGGCCAAGCGATCACAAGTAGATAAGGGTAAGCAACCCATGGTCGTAGAGAGAATGGTTGAGCCATAGGCTAGGGCGCAACCTAAAGTCGGGCTAGTAGGGATGTACTTTGATGTCATCCTAGATAATATGTCTGAAATCCTGGGAAACATCGCCAAAAACATGGACCAAGAGGGCTTAAGAGGTGATATCTAATCTAATTATATAGCTCGCTATGGGCTGCTGGTAGGGATGGCAACGGATCGGATTTTATCCCTTTTGAACCCGATTCGAAATTTTTGAAAGATGCTCCAAATCCGACCCTTGCCCCAAACGAATTACTACTTCCTGCCCCAAATCCAAACCCAATTGGAGGGATTCGCTCTGAACCCGATCCATTAACCCGATTTAGTTTTTAATTAAAACAAATATTTAAACAAAAAAACATAACAAATATCAAAAGACTTACTACATTCATGATGAAATGTCATTACACAATCCAAAATATTAATACTATATAGTCATAAATACTAAAATAATAATAACAATATAATCAAGTTTCATTACAAACACTAAATAAATAAATAATCGAAAACATTACAAAAATTCATGCTAAAAATCCATCCCAATGCTTTCAAACATTGGAGAAGTGAGTGCTGTTACCTGTTAGGTTTTTTTGTTTTTAATTTATATACCGAGTTAATGGGGCGGGTCGGGGCAAAAAAGCTTGCCCCGTTCTTGACCCGAAAACCCAAGCGGGTCAACCTTTTAGCTCCAAACCCGCTCCAAAGTAAATTTTTTTGGCCCCAAACCCATCCCAAATAAACCGGGTTTTTTCGGGTTTGGATCGGATCGGATATTTTTACCATCCCTAGCTGCTGGTAATCTCCAATTCCTTTTACCTTTTTTACTTTCTTGGTTGGTTTAAATATTAAATCGTTGTATTTCAGGCCGCTATGAGAGCGATGAAGCAGATGGAGAAGTTTGGGCTTTTGAGGGGGAAAATAAGGAGTTAAAGAGCAAGAAGAAAAAATTATAAGATGCTCTCTTGTTTATGACAATGGAGGTTGAGAGAGTAAAGAAATTAAAGTGACTCTTTCAAATCAGGCTAAATAATGTTGAAGAAGCTGAAAAAAAAAAAAGTTGAGGATGTTCTGACTCATGAGGAAAATACTCATGCAACTGCGAGAACAGACTTCACTACCAAGCTCTTCAAGAGTGAAGAGAAATTTAACAAAGCAAAGAACGATCTGAAAAAGGTCGTGCAATGAGCTGAGGCTGCTAAGAAGGCTATGGAGGAGGCTAAGAAAGAGTTCGCTCTTGCCAAGAAAGAGGCCACTAACGCTAGTGAGGAAGTCAATGTGTAGGTCACGGTCACCAAAGCCAAGAAGAAAACAGAATCAGAGACCTCTAGTATGTTTCTTTACACTTTATGAGAAGTTCATCTCAAACTGGACTTTTCCTTCTTTGGCAATGAGGCGATCGCGAAGGTGAAAAAGTACAAGGAGTAAGCTACCCGATCCTTAGCCATCCCAGACACAACTTCTCAGATTACAAAGCTCTCAGGTGCTACTTTCTAGAATAAGACAACTCAGGTTGTAGTACCTCCAGATACAACGTTACATAATACAACCCCCATGTAGCTTGAACATTTTTTTTGTAAGATTGTTCATGACTTTGTGTTATACTCACCTCACTTTGCGAGGTTATTTGTAATAAATATTTCTATCTTGTTTATTGTTAGATTGATTCACCTCGTTGCGAGGTTTATTTTGAATTTATTTGTTTTACTTCAATGTGGCTTTGTGCTTTTATTCCTTTTTCTTCTTTTTTTAAGTTTTTAAATTTCCTACGAACTGAGAAATAAGGTAACTAATGTATAAATCAGTGGTAATAAAACCTGGTTCAAGAGGTCACTGATCTTAGTGTGTCGTAACTCACAAATTATAGCTTGATTCAAAAAATTGAAGTCAAGCTATACCCAGTAGGTTGGAACCACATCTAATATAGCATAACTTAATAAAATTTATCGAGCTATATTCAATAGATCAGAATCTCAACTAATATTGCATAACTTAATAAAATTTATCAAGCTATATCCAGTAGGTCGGAACCTCAACTAATATAACTTAAAGAAATTTATCGAGCTATGTCTAGTAGGTTAGAACCTCATCTAAGATAACATATCTTAATAAAATTTGTCAAGCTATACCCATTAGGTCGGAACCTTAGCTAATATAGCTTTAATGAGATTTTGTCAAGTTATGTCCAGTAGATCAGAACCTCAACTAGTATAGCATATCTTAATAAAATTTTTGTCAAGCCATATCCAGTAGATCGGAATCTCAGCTAACATAGCATAACTTAATTTTGACAAGCTATATCCAATAGGTCGGAACCTCAGCTAACAGCATAACTTTAAAAATTTTTGTCAAGCTATATCCAATAAGTCGGAATCCCAGCTAACATAGCTTGACTTATAAAATTTTTGCTAAAGAGAAACTTGGTGGAGAGGTCGTTTTACATTGTGAGGTCACTTCTAACTTTGTTGCGATCATGACCTCGAATCCATACACCATAGAGAACGAAGTTTCACCTGATTGTTTGAGTATTTATTCCAACATTCACTTCCGTTACCATCTTTATTTCTTTTCTTTGGTTGGTTTGAACTGCATGTTTCTACCTTCTAGTCAGACTGCTTGGGCCGAAAGTCTCCTCCCATCTGATCTCTTTGGTAGCTCACTCATAGAACTTGCCTAGGTCCTTCACTTGAGATTTATAGATGCTCTTATATAGCTTCCCATTCTTACAAAGCCCAACTGAGATCGTAGTTAGGATGCTTTCATCTGAAAGGTTCTCTACATTGCTGACTTCGCGTCTAAACCTGGTAATGTAATCTTTCGGTGATTCATTTTATCGCTGGAAGACCGTGGCGAGGTGACAAGATGACTTTAGTTGTCTCCTTAGAGCTCTATAATGGCTGGTGAACTTTCGTTGATATTCCTCCTAGCTATCTATGCTACGAGCTAGGAGACTCTTAAGCTAGGCTTGTGGAATATTCCCTTAGGGTAGCTGAAAAAACACGACACTTAACCAATGGATTGACCGTCTGGAGATCCATTTGGACATTAAATGCATCCAGGTAATCGTAAGGGTCGCTATCTCTATTATACTAAGACATGTTAAGGATCTTGAATCTGTGAGGGAAAGACTGTGTTTCGATCTCCCTAGTGAAGGGTGTCTTCTACCCATATTGATCACGCTGGTTTAATGTACCCAGACGTGCCTTAAGTTGTTAAACCCTCTGAAAAAGCCCTTCTATCCTTGGGTCCTGAAGCCTATATTCTCTCTCGTGATCGCGACTTGGAGAGCGGTGGTATATATCCCTGACCAGCTCTTCGTAAGCCGTCAGCTCAATGTGACTCCCCACGTCGCTGATGGTCTACTTCATCCTCTTCACACCGAGATGCGGCCCAAACTCGATCGTGGCCACCCTCCATGTGGCAGCTTCCATCCTGACTCACCCTCACTCTTAAGCTCACAGGACGCGAAACTTCCTCCTCTTCATGAGCTCGACGACCTTCAGCTCTTGAACCTGAGCTGGAGGAACTAACTGAGTCGGTAGGTCGTGGCACGTCTCTGATGGGTCTTTCAGGAGCTGACACTTCCTCTTATTGCTGCTAGTAAATTCCTCTAGGAGTAGTAGCCTCAGGTCTGAGCGCGTTTTGTGCTTGGGCTTGTGCCAGCACCCTGACTACATTCGCAAGTTGCCACACTGTATTTTTCGATGCCTCCTACCACTGGTGCCACATCTATAGCCCTCGACTGTAGGGACCATCGGTGTTGGTTAGCGAGGGGCTAGAAAAGGCATACCTATAATAGTATCGTTTGTGGGGACATGAGACACACCTGCATTACCGGTTGGATGTCACGTTGTTACTGATCCATCTGCTTTTCTGGTTGACCAACTGCCGCGTCAGAACTTTTAGTGGTTCTTCCTCTTGCTATGACAGTTGAAAATTCAAAAGATTGCAGTTTGGGCCCTCTTTTTAGAGTCAAAATCTCGACGTCTAAATTCAGTCGATCCAAGTTCTTGACCTAATACCGCAAATAAAACAAAACAAAGACAAAAGAAAGAGAAGAGGAAGAATAGTAAATGCAAGGAGATCTTCTACGTGGTTCGGTCCAAGAAAATGCTTACATCCACAAAGTTTCTTGGTTATTTTGGCAGAGTAACAATATATTATTGATTGTTGTCCTTTACAATGAATTTTCAATCCCTATTTATAGTGTGGGGTGTTACAATTTCAGTACAATAAGAATATATGAGAATTCTATATTAATTATACTTTCAAAATTAGTGTCCATCAATTTGGCGATAGATTTTGTCGAAATAGGAGTTTGACTTTACTTCTAATTCTGGTAGTTGACTCTTCCTCAACTTAGACTGTTGTCTTTCTGAAAAAATTCATTTAATGAGCACTTCGAGTTACAAGCTGGATCTCGCTCTAGGCGACCTAAAGTTGTGCATAAGATAGTCTTAATCATGGTTGACCAGCGATCTGAGAACTGCAATAGTTAACTGAAAGCTCGTTTTTGTAAGTTGGACGTTGGCGGACTGGGCTTTTATTTATTGGTTCAATTCATTAGATTAATTTATTGGACTTTTACTAGCCCAATTATGCAGCCTCAAATATACCTACAACAGGTTTCTAGTTGTTTTAGGAGTAAGGAAAGGTATTTTCTAAAGAGTTTTAGATTGTTTTCTAACTAAATAGACTTATTTTATAAATAAGGGGCTTATTCTTTATTTGGAAAGCATACCAAAATGCAGTGAGACAACAAAAAGAAAGTTAGAGCGATGAACTCGATTGTGAACTCTAGGCTCGGTATGTTCGGTACTGAGTTTAAGATTTAGTTATAATTGAGATTTAGGGTTACAGAGAGTATTGACTATATAGTTGTAACACTTTTTTTATGTAATAATACTTTTTCTCTGATTGTCCTAACTGTTATGATTTTTTCCTGATTTGGTTAAATTCTTGCAATGTGTTATTGGATTCATTTTATTTTCTCGTGTTAGATATTCTTTATTTTGCAGTGGTTATTAAACATGCTTCTGCATGTATTCTCCTTACAAGTACTATCAAGGTTTGGTAGGGGAATGTACATTAACAACAACATTTATAATAAAAGTTTTAAATAAAATATGGGTGCATAAATCAAATATTTGAGTGGCAACATCAGCCCCTAATAAAAATTAACAAATTAAGGTTGTTCACATGATTAATTAGACGAATCAAATTTAAATCCACAAAACTAGGAATTCACATCCCTAACTACAAGTGAAGCTAGTATTCAAATTACGGTCTTAATGTATAGCAAAGGGCAAAAAGGGTGATTCAAAAAAAAAAAAAAAAAAGACAAAGTGGTGGTTCTATGAACTCATAATACTAGTGATAGGCATGCGTCTATTTTGAGCTACTTGACTTATTTTTGTATCTTTATTTTTAGGAATGAGACTGATCTAAGGGACTACTTATATCTATCGGGATAGGAATACTGATGGTGCGATCCTGGGTGTTGCTCCTAAATGGAAGAGATCCGTCCGCACAAAGGTGAAAGGGAGACCCATACGAGGGTGAAGTGGGGCAACCCACACATAAGGTGGGAGAACATATTATTTATTTGCTTACTTCAGGTGTCGAATCTTGCCATTGACAAGGGACAACTAACACTTATACCAACAACTTCAGCTACCAAACGATACTTTTGTGCCTTCTTTTAGAAAATAAAAATGAAGCAGCAAGATATTTTTTAATTGAATATATAAGATGTTTGTTGGAACTTATCAAAATCAAATATTATTTATACAAATAAAATATATACTCCTATAAAAAGGGGAAATTTACTTCCACAATAAATGGGGATGTTCATAATCACCTTAAAATATAAATCAAGAATGTGCATAAACACTTGAATTTGGATATTTATTCTCATAATAAGTAGAAAAAAATATCTATGTAAAATTAATCAAATGAATTTGGTGGGATTTATACTGTACCACTAAGATAGACTGAGAAATGCAGAATCAGCTATACTATGTAACAGATAATAAACTTCTCTCTCAGTGTTTTTTTTTTTTTTTTCTTTCTCCTTCTTCTTCTTTGTGCACAGTTAATAGTCCTTTTATTGATGGGGCCAATGGCTTTGACACACGTTTTGAAGGTCGTTGGGTTTGATTGTGAAGGTTGTCGTCCATTAAGCTCTTTAATGTCCTTTAGAGCTGTCCTTGTATGTGAATGACTGAAATTATAGGACGACAATAATTTAAGAGTGATGGGTCCTACTTTTGCGTCTTGATCGACAAGAAGATTATAAAATTTGCGAGCTACAAAGAAATTAATTTCTTTTGAATTGTATTTAAATTATATCATCCATAGGTCTAAGCATATATCTTCATAAATTAATCTATAGCTCGGCAATTATGCATCCAAATAGAAACAAAAAGTGGGGGAACGATCGACTTTTATATGTGATTTCCAATTTTCTAGCATGATCTCCCCTTTTCTTCTGCAGTTTCAATTCTTTGGTTCAAATATGCAATATTTCCATAAGAAGGATGCTTGATTAAATAAAATTAATGCTGACATATTTTGTATCATCAATTGAATCAAAGTTGATATTGATTTTGCTCCTCATATCTATTAGTGTTGTTACATTATGTTTTATTTTTAGCTTTTAGTCATCTACATTAGGTTTCTATGAATATGTTCCCTACAAATTGTTATTAGAGTTGGTTCTTTTGGCATCGGAAACAAATTATTTTTATTAGTATTATGTAACATGTGTTCGGATTCATATACATATATGTGATTTGTGTGGTTAAAAATACACATATATTTGCAACCTGAACTTCTTAAATAAAAGAACTAAAAACTTTTCTAAATTTCCAAACAAAAGTAACCCAAAAAAAGAAAAAAAAAAACGTGAAAATTAGGACACGTAGAAACTTGAAATTGTAAATTCTAAATAACTACCATTGGCTTCAATTAGGAACCAACTAAAATTCAAAATGGTTTTATGAAGTTTAAATTCAAATTAAAATTATTTTATGAACTTGAATTTTATATCTGAATAATTAAATCTTAAATTTAATACAACATAATCAATCTTTATTAAGTTTCAAAATTCCTAAAATTATTTAAATAATATAGTTTTAAAAAACCCTATAGAGTAAACAAACTTAATTGGAAACACTTATTGTTTGAAGAATGGGGATGACATCGAAATTATCACTAAATAATTATTATATATTATGGTATTGGTTAGTTTATACGATGAAATGTAATATTTGTGGATGTCCCTGTTCTTTATGGATTGGCTCCTTCCATTCCTAGACCGTGTCATAACATCTATTACTGTTAATTTCGATTATACCCTGAGTTGGTCCTAATTATTAAAAAAAAAAAAAAGTTAGTTTATAGGAAAAAAAATCTTTTATATATGATGAAATCAAATAACACTTGCACCAACGAGCATTTAATCATGGAGTGCGAATAGAAAAATACTTTGTATTAAGTCAATGAACCGAAAAAGGACAAATGAAATTAGAAGTGGGCTCAGATCCATCAAAGTTGTATTAATTATACCAAGTTTTATAAATTAAGACTTCTCAACAGCATTCTTGAAGTAGTGAGTGACGGCCGTTTGATAGATAGGAAGGACCATACAAAACTCAGTGATTTATCACTTGTTGGAGTATTAGGTTGGCATTTGGTGCTACATCCTACATGCTAGGTTCTGCATATATTATATATACACTTATCAGCTAGATAGCTCTGTCGTGGTCCACAAAACCACATTAATTGAACGCCCTACTTTACCAATACGTGACGAGTTTGATGTTCATTTCTCATCAACTTCGGAACTAGTTGTCATTTTCATATTAATTCTCTTCTTACATAGACCAATTAAAGCACCACCGTCTCTTACTTTTATCCTAACAATGTGTCATTCTAGTGTTTTATCCACGTATTGCAATCCTGTAGAGTAATATTTCATATTTATAAAAAAATATATATTATATGTACATGTAACAAGTATATTTGTTAGAAAAAATATATAAATATTGTAAATTACATGTAACATGTAACAAATATAAATTTATATTATATGTACATGTAAAAAGTATAAATTTATAAATATTGTAAATTACAGCCATCTTTTTTGTTAGAAAAAAATATATTATATGTACATGTAACAAGTATATTTAACATTATCTGGTTTTTTTGATCGGACCTTTGAGGCACAATTTGAAACTCGAATTCCTAAAACGAGGAACAACTCATGCAAAAGTGAGGAAAATTTGCCACAATTTTATGGTTATATGAGTCGAACTTCACCCTTACATAACTAACAAGGACAAAGTGGGTTATCATCACTGCAACAATACATCAAATTCAATTACAACTATGTTTTATTGACCATATGTGAGGTTCTTCTTCATTGCATTTTAGCAAAGAACGCAGGTTCAATTGTCATTTTATGTGGGGTTAATTCTGTAATTGTACTTACATTATTATTATTATTATTGATAAATGCTATAAAAATACCTCCAAATGATGAAGTATTAGAGCATTATCGTTAGCTACATGGCCGCCCAATTACGACTACATTTACATGTATTAGTGTTGTGGATAAGGCGCCGCTGCTTAATTAATAGGAAATGGAAGGGGCACACACTGTCCGTAAATAGTGTTTGTTGAATCCAATAAAGGGGCCTGAATATGCATTACTTGTTGACGGCTATGCCATTGGTAGCATAAAACTTTTTTATGCGGATACTATTGACGCCATGCCCATCCATCCACGAAAACGTATAAACCTAGTTAGTGTTTATGCTTAATAAAAGAGGATTAATTATTATTATTGCAAGAGAGAAACAAGCAAAGACGTGTGGACGTGGACCATGCACAGTTTAATCAATCGAGCTATAAATTGATGCACATTTAAAATTGTAATTTAAATTATATTATTTGATATATAAATTATTAATAGATTTTTATTTTGAGATATTATAATTAATTAGAGATTTGAGGATAAGGACATCACTCAAACTCTGTAATTTTATAAGAGCAAGCGTAACGACCATACCATTAAAATAGTGTAATTTTATCATTTATTAAAATCTTTTTTTTTTTCACATAAAAAACAGTAAAATTAAAATATTAAATACAAGTTTGGTATAATTTATCTACTGATCAAAAGTACTATTTTAATGTCAAAAACTCTACTTGATTTTTTTTTTTTTATCGTTTAGCTGACATCCTAGTAGGTTTTGGAGGAATTAAAAAAGCTGAAAAATATATTTTTGAAGAAACTCAAATTTTAAACTTCTTCAAGTAAATCTTTTTGAGGTTTTTTTTTTTAAATTAAAATGTCTAATATACCATTATTTTATTTTGTTAATTTCTTTATACTTTTATAATCCTGTTAGATGTTCTTTATAAATATAAACATATCGTCTCCATTTTCATTCACTTTTTATTTCATAAAAACTTCTAAAAACTCTTTTCTAACTAATAAGTTTTCTATATTTTGTGTTTTTTTTTTTTTTTGTTCAATTGGCTTCAACTGATATTACAATTTTTTTTTTATCTTATTGTCATGAATATTATATGTCATATTTGTTATATATAAATATTATATATATTATATATATATTATTGTCATGAATATTATATATATATATATATATTGCAATTGGTTTTGTTATTAATTCATTGATATATATACACACACACTGTGCAATTTGTAATTGATTTTGTTATTGTGGTTCATTGACATATATATTACAATTGGTTTTAATTGGTTTTATTATTGTGGTTCATTGGTATATATACTGCAATTGGTTTTAATTGATTTTATTATTGTGGTCCATTGATATATATATATATATATATACACTACAATTTGTTTTAATTGGGTTTGTTATCGTGGTTCATTGATATATATATGTGTGTGTGTGTGTGTGTATTGCAATTGGTTTTAATTGGTTTTCGACATGGAAGTCAACCAAGACTGAAAAAGAAATATTTAATCATACATACTCTTCATTGAGATGTACTATTGAGAGAACATTTAGTGTGTGGAAAAATAGATGGAAGATTTTATGCCAAATGTCTAACTTCCCCTTCAGCAAGCAAGTGAAGATTGTAATTGCTTCAATGACTATTTATAATTTCATACGAATTCATTCAAATAACGATCAAGAGTTTAAGTCATATGATGATAATGATAAGCTACTCCCTGAAGAAGAAGAGAATGAAAGAGAAGAAATGGAGAAGAGCATAACACAAATTTGTTTTATGAACATGAGATGGATGAGGATCGTGATCAAATTGCAATTCTTCTCATGCAGCGAAATTAATTAGTTTTTGTTATTTGTATTGATTTTCTATTATCATTGTTGGATTTTGAGTTGTTTATATTTAATTTCAAAGACGATACTATCTTTTTATTGAGTTGTCTTAAAGAAAATGATTTGAAAAGTCACATGATATTTTATTGACAAAACGTTATTAAAAATCTACTTAGATCAAATAAAATTGAAGATGTAAAACCTTATTAACAAATCTAAATAAACACTTCTCTTTGGAAAATAAAAAATAGAGAAACAAAATAATTTTACATCTATTGTATTGAAAATCTGTGTTTTGAAAATATATTTACATCAAATAATTATTGGTTATTTGATTGATTAATTTTTGATGATTAAGACTGAAACAATTATATTTCTAGAATAAATATACTACTCCTCTCTTTTATATCATTTTTGGTAAATTAATAATCTAAAAGTGCTTTAAAAATAATTTAATCAAATAGTCTATAGTTTAAAAGAGCTTTTTAATTGATAACCAAGTAATCAATAACTTTTTTCCAAAAAATCTACTTCTAAAATATTTATTTGGAGAAGTTGTACTAAACGAAGCCTAAAAGTTTTACTATCTAGGATTGTTTTCAAGCTTTCACTCTTAAATTAGGTTGTAAAAACAGTGAGGTCTTGCCCACAAATTATGCATATCACCCCAATAATTCAATACTTCCCTTGATCTTAAGTGACTTTGTCCCAAAACACAAAATGTTCTTAGTTTTTTTTACATTTAATCTCCCTCCTTACCAAAGGAAAAAAAAAACTGTAAAAACAAATTTGCCACCATACTATATTAATTTTTTTTTTAATTAAAAACTAAAATATGCATATAAAAAAGAAATACTCCACAGTCGGCAAACTGGCTAGTGTGGAACTTCTAAAGGAGGTTGCAACCTCCATCAAATTTTCTAACGGAGGTTGCACCATCAAATGTCTGATGAAGGATGACAACGTCTGAGAAAACTAAAAAGGATGATGAAGGCCGCAGCGACCTCCATCAGATCGCTGATGGTGGTTAAATAAGTGCCATTAGACATTTGATGGAGGTCACTGCGACCTTCATTGACGGAGGTTGACCTCCATTGACAGAGGTCATAATCTCCGATCTCATCTTCAATTTTCTACTCCTCCACATTGGGGCTGACATGAATTGTAAGGAGATTTACAAAATTATATGTTTTGGTTTAGGTTAACATAATTTCCTTCCCAATAAGCCACGAATTTTGGGCTAGATTCATGCAAAATGATATGTTGTGCGTGAATCTCATATAAATTATTTTCCAACACCATCAATCAACGAGATTTGTGAGAGATTCATGTGCAATAATACTTGTGCATGAATCTCGTGCAAATTTTTAGATTTTTCGGTTACTTTGAGAGAGATGGTGGTTTTGCCAGAGACGATGGCATTTATTTATTTTTTATTGAAATGGAAAAATAGTATATGTGTAATTTTAAAGTTAGTTAAAGGGGCGTATATTAATTGTTAAACATTTGCTGTCCCTCCAACACAAAAGGATTCATTCTATCTGAGTATGGACAAAAACAGAAGTAACACTATGTAGTTGGCAAAGTTAATAGAATTATTGGCTTCTAATCATGATATTTTGTTTTGAACCAGAGGATGGCAATTTCCTCTTTATCAGGAAACTTTTCATTCATGACTTGTTCTGCCCAAAAAGAGCAATCAATGATTCCTGTAAATGCAATAGTGCATATCGAAATCACATCTTATCTTAGTAGGATTCTTGGGAGCCATCCGTCTGAAAAAAGGTCCCAATTAAAAAGACCTGTTTTTGTTTCCATTTGTGCCTTTTATTATTGCCTCCAAACATGTGTCAATTGTCCATGTGACTCCGTCAACTTTGCAATTCAGCCATTGCTTTCTCCTTTTTAAAATCAAGCACTTAACACATCAACTTAATCCTCGCCAATGAATAATTAATCCTCACTAATGAATAATGACATCTAAAACCAGTTTATGCTTATTTAATTAATCGTATATCTGGCCACCCAGCGAATTGATTAAAGTAATTTTCAGTTAATCG
This sequence comes from Dimocarpus longan, assembly GCA_022984855.1. Lineage (NCBI taxonomy): Eukaryota > Viridiplantae > Streptophyta > Magnoliopsida > Sapindales > Sapindaceae > Dimocarpus > Dimocarpus longan. Next base: position 45,963,932 of record CM041012.1, on the reverse strand, counting down.
AGGTAATCTATAAATGATAATGTATGATCAACAGCTGTCTCCATGACAGACTTCCACCATGTCTAGCTAGAGCCATCTTTAGTAAAGAGAGAAAAAGAGCCTCTTATAAAGTTCTACATAATCCCCTCAAATTGCTTAAATGATTGAAGTTTGAATGTAAAAGTTGGTGATTTTGCATGTTATTGTCCTCAAGTTTTGTTTCATGATTGGAACTTGAATTTGCAAAGTTGTTTGATTGTTCTTCATCGTTACACGCTTGCTAAAGCAAATAATTTATATTTCTACAGCATCATCATGGTGCTTGATGCATGCATGCATGTATTATTACTTTCTCTGCTTAGGATATTTATTAATTATTTAACTTGCATGAAACGTGTTTCACGTTTAATTCATTTACATTTCACTTTAATTTACTAACTCCTAATTGAAAATTTTTTATTGCAACTATAATATCTTATAGGGATAATCCTAATTTTCCCCTTATTATTTAACGTAATCGTTAATTAACCCTCTATAGTTTGAAGAAATCTCATTTTACCCATTCTATTAACTCTGCTAATAAAAAATAAAGTATGACAATCTAGTGCACAAAAAGATTAAACTGCCTCTAAATTATAGAAAAAGCTGAAAATAATAAAAATGATCTATTAAACAAGTGCAGAGATTAATTTAAAAACATTTAAAAAAAAAAAATACTTTAAATGGAAAAAAATTAGAGCACACATTTTCTCTAGAAAATGATCTACTTCAACATCAATGCCTAAACCAAGCCCAAACCAAACCAGTTCATCATCTTCAAATCATCAATGTCTAAACCATCATCTCACACAAAACAAAACCCTCAAACGCTAACAATCTCTCCTCTTTCTCTTACCATAAACCACCATCAATAGATCATCAAAATCATTAATATCAACATAATTTTAAAAAATAAAAAATAATAAAAAAATATCTTTATCTGGTTTTTCAACCAAATGAAGATTTTTTGGGGTTCAAAATCCAGAGAACTAGATTTTGGTCCAAATAAACATAATCGATGTTTGTTTAGATGAAGCTGACAAAATTAGGTGAGCCCAAAAAAAGCCGAACCTAGACGAACCTAAACCCTAACAAACCTAGATGAACTTGAACCCAGATGAAACCAAACCAAGGTGAACCCGAATCCCGACAAACCCAGGTCAACCAAATGAGCATAGAGAAGAGAGATAAAGACATAGGTTCATTCAATTTTTTGCAACGAGAAAAGAGATAAGAGAGAGAAAGTGGTGTCAAAAGAGAGATGGAAAAATGAGAGGATAGAGGTGGTGACGATGATGATGGGCCTGGTTTTTTAGAGAGAGAGAAGAGAGAAAGTTTGGTGGTTGATGAGTGAATGAAGGAAGGTGGATGATGACGAGTGGTTCAAAAAAGTTAGGTTTTTCAAATTTTTAATTTTTTCTTTTTTAAAAAAATAATCTCCACCGTCAATAAACATGATGGATGATGTATTTTCTAATTAATTTTTAAATTTATTTTTATTAAATTTTCATCTTCATCGTTCTAATTTTGATGGACGGTGTATTTTTTTAATTAATTTTTAAATGTGTTTTTATTAAATTTTAATTTTCATCACCACCGTTCATATTAGAGATAGATGATAGAGATTAAATTTTTATCAAAAAATTTTTAAAATATTAAAATTTTCTTTTATTAAATATTATATATATTTTTATTTTGACAGTTTTGTCCTTCTACATTGAATTTAACTTTCATATTACCAGTAGGTTTCTTTTTGGCTATTTCCATAAACTATAAAGGTTTTTTTATCCATTTTATAAATCAAGAAGGGAATATTAACTATTTCTTAAACTATTTGGAGATTTTAGTTATTTCATCAAATTACAGGGATGAAATTGGGATTATCCCTAACTTATATAGTCACTTCGTTTTAGGTTGTAAAGAACAAATGCATTCAAATATCAAACCTTCACAAGCAATTCTCAAATGTAATTCTTTTCTCCAAAATTTTTAATTTGTTATGTATGTAATATACAAAGTAAACCTTTAAAAAAAAAGTGAAATAAATGAATAAATAACAACTATACATACATACATACATATCTAAACAACTTAAGGAAGTCATTGAAACAAACTCAAAATCATGCATAAAAATACAGTGAAAAATAATCAATTATTGCAAAAAATTACAAAGTCAAAAATAGAAATAATTAATTATAGCATCTCAGTTATTTTGTAATCGCTTTAGTTCCGGTTATATGAATTATACTTTTCACAACCTAAATAAGCTGTAAAGTAGTTGAATTGTTCATTTATCAATTAAATCTAACCAAAACTCCCTTTTCAAACCAAACAAACCTTAGTTTGGTTTGGTTAATTGGTTTGATGAATTATTAGAATACCTTAGTAAATATTACAAATTACTTAAATTTAACAGTCATATAATATTTTTTTTCATTTAGGAAATATCAAGAATAGCATTAAATAACTCAAAGATTATTGTTAGAATTATATAGCCTAATGCTATATTATTCGAACTTTTGTATAATGGTCAATTGTCTTGTAGTATAATGGAAGCACATAGACAACCTTGATTTTAAAATCAAGGTTCGACACTCCACCTTATCCAATAAAGGTGGGATTTTCTTCCATGTATATGAGTTATTTTTTATCCTGACGTTGATTACTTCCAATCGTATGGGATCGTCGATTTGGATCGTGCTATTAAAGTTCTATCAGTCTGGCTCCGATTATTTTTTGGATTCATCCCATTACCTTAAAAATAAAAAATGAACTTTTGTACGATGCATTGATGTGACATATAAATACCCATAATTTTAACTTGTTTCACCTTTTAGTAAAGCCACGTAATGTCAGATATTGACCTTAAGAGCATCTCCAATGCAAGTATGGATTGTGAAAAAATGGAGTGCCACATAGGATAAATTGATAGAGTGTTAAAATTAAGCTCTCCAATGCAAACTTCTATAACTACTATCAAACTGACGTAGCACAAAAAAAAATAGAGGCTGTCAACCTCAATGTCTACTTCTAGAGAGCCTCCTTGACAGCCATGTCAGCAATAAATAATTAAAACTTCCATAAAATAATATTTTATAATAATTTACTTTAATAATATATTATTCTTTGACTATTCATTATTGAAATGAATAGACTAGCATTGGAGAGCCCTTTTAGATTTGAGTGTCTATCAATTAATATTTATGCCACTTATGATGCACATTTCCTTGACATTGATGATGTGTCCATTTTTTTTAAAAGACAATCCATATTTGCATTGGAGATGCTCTAACAATAGTATGGCTTGCAACTTTTTAATTCCATAAGTGTTTATCTTGATGGTTACTCTAAGTTACTATTACTCTAAGTTGATGTGCCTACCAAGGTAGCACACCTACACCTCATGTGAAGTGTTAGAAAATGGTCATAAATAATCATTTTTATGGTTGATTTTGAATGTATTTTAATCTTGATTATGAGAGATTAAGAAAGATCTATGTTCTTTACTGTAAGAACAATGAAATGGAGGTTAATACATTCAAAAATTAGGATTAAATGAATGAGAAATTGAATATCAAATTACACACTTTGATGCAAGGAATAGTCATTAATCCTATATTGGAAGATGAAAAGGGATTTGGGTTGTTTTCCATTCAAATTCTTTGTTTCAATTTAAAATTAAATTGTCATTAATTGATTTTAATAATTTTCAGTTGACAAATCAAATTAATTTTAATAATTTTGTAACTGAATTATGAGTTAATGGATGTGTTTAAATTTTAATTTTAAATTAAAATTGTAACAACCATTATTTTAATGGATTTCAGTTAACAAATCAATTTTAATGACAAATTAATTTAAATAAATTTCGTAACTATTAATAGAATGATGGATGGAATTGAATGGAGGTATTTAAATTCTGATTTTAAATCAGAATTGTAATAGCCATGAATAATGACCATAATTGATAGAATTTAATTCTAATTTAAGGTAATTAAATTCTGATTTTAAATCAGAATTGTAACAGTCAAAATAATGACCATAATTGAGAGATTTTAATTCCCCAAAGTTGAATGATTTATATTGGCATCCAAGTTGAAGAAAGGTAGTGATTTTTTGAGAAATAATCTTCCTTCTTTACTTACAACTTCCAACTCTAGTATAGGCTTCCAATGTGATAGAGATCGGATTCAATTCGGTTCGTCGGACGGTTTCAGCCGCTGTATCTTGGGAGACGAACGCAATACACCGCGAATTCGTTTTAAAAACACTATAATTCTTACAGGCCTCGGTTGTTTCAACTTATATTCAGAAATTTATTGTATCTTTGATGTAATTTGTTGTTGTTGTTTTTGTTTTTGCTTTTGTATTGCTTTGTTTTTTTTTTTTTTCTTCTTTACTCTGCGTATGTGCAGAAACATAATCTTGTAATCTGTAACTGATATCCAACATGAAGTACATAGGTTCGAGTGATGTCTACAGCAACGTGGACAATTTTCGTTGGACCTCTCTTTTGTGTGTTGGCCCCTTCAATGTAATAAAGATAATTTTTTTCCTTGAATGTGGATATGTATTCTAAATTATATCATAATATTCATCATAGTAGTCTTGATAAATGTATTTAACTTAAAAAAAAAAGTTAATATTAAAAAAATAATTTTTATATATATTTTCTAGTAAATAGACAGTTTTGTGATTAAATAATAAAAAATAATAATAACGAAATGTTCCTATCACAATTAGAACATCGATTGTGAGTGTAATTAGATTTTCTCTCACCTTTTTTGTCTATTTGCGATATTGAGTCAGCACATTGGGTTCAGCAGAGTGCAATTTTCATTGTTAATATCATTATTGTTGGAATTGATTGGCCCCGGAGTTTGGGAGTAGATGAACTTTAAAACTTTTAAAAAAAAAAATAAAATTGTTATTCGATTAAACTTCTGTCCAACCAGAAGGAATCTTTTGCAACATTAATTACCACATATAAATATTAATTGACGTAGGTCAGCTTCTGATTTTCTTCAAGTATGATTAATATATTATCAATTTGCTTTTGTTATTGACCACTGTAGAATTAACAAAAAAATTTTCCAATTAGTTGCAATTAATTAAGAAGATCACAGGCTTGCTTACAAAGACAACATGTAAACAAACTTCAAAACGTAATTAATATGTGCACATATAAATATTTTATTTTATAAAATTAAAAAAAATTGTTGAAAGTTGACTGACTGGTCACACGTGAAGGAGCACGTGCAATCCATGGATGAATCAGGAGAGGCCGCGGCAGCGGCGAGGGAACCGTGTTGGGAGTCCAGCAAAGCAAGTGGTGTTCTAAAAGTGATAATACCTTTTCTTGTTTTTGAGTATTGAAAGTGATGATTCTATTTCTCATCAATTGACTTCGCCTGTCGGCATGCCCAGATCACCGCCCAGATCAATTGAGACTCTCTCTCCCGATTACTTTCAAGATTTGCGGCTGTTCTATTCAATCCCCAACAAAGAACCAGTCAACATCACTAAACATTACTTTGACTATTTTTAACTTTTTCATTTTCACTCTCTTCCTATTTTCTGTGAAGCTGTAAACACTTTCTTTTGTGAAAAAATGACTGTAGTATAGTGACAAAATAAAAAATCTATCCATTTATCTTATATTTCATATTAAGACAATAATAAAAAAAATATATTATTTTTAATCCTTATGTTGTATAAATTTTTTTTTGACATCTCAAACAAACTAATTACATATTATACTCAAGTTTTCGATTTTGCCCTTAAATCAAAGATTCCCTTCAACCAACGACGAAATAACGAAAATACCCTTATTTCAACCAATGTAAAATCATGAAAAGCCCTTCATCTTCATCTTCTCCTACACCTCCACGCCTCCTTCTCCATATGTTATTACATGATAGTTTTTCCATTTTCTTCAATTTTCTCATCCATTGAAGATTGTTTTATGCACACATGAACGGTTCTGTCACTCCAAAAAGCACATATTGAAGCTTATTGCTCTCTAACAAGCCTTACACTCAAATTTTTCTTTCAAACTTAAAGGTATGTGTATATTATTGATTTGTTTTTAAATTTCTTATTGACACTGCCTTAGTAATTGCTTTAGGAGTGATTTTGGTTGTGATTTTATATAATATAAGATCCGATTTGCAAAAAACAAAAGAAATAAAAAAATGACGGATATTCTGTAGAAATCGAGTTTTGTGGGGAATTAAAACCTAGTTTCGGGTTATGTGGGGCATTAAATAACGGTTTCGGATTTAGTGGTGTATTAAAACCCTATTTTAGGTTACATGGGGCATTAAATCACAGTTTTGAGTTTTGTGAGACATTAACATTGTTTCGTGTTTAGTGGGGCATTAAAACCCGGTTTTGGGTTATATGAGGCATTAAATCACAGATTCGAGTTATATGGGGTATTAAATCCTGTTTCGGGTTTAATGGGGCATTAAAATCCAGTTTCGAATATTGTGGGGCATTAAATCACGGTTTCGGGTTTTGTTGGTACTTAAACCCTATTTCGGGTTTTATGGGGCATTAAAACCCGAAACCGAGTTTTAATGGCCCATAAAAAATGGTGAAATATTGGGCAACACTTTTTTATTTTTTTAGGGTTGAAGTTTGGTATTAATTTAGGTCATATAATGTTAGATTTTATTATATTTGTTGGATTTGGTTGGTTGGTTATTAAAGATGTAGATTTTTATTTGTTTAGGAAAAAATTTCAGTTTTTTTTATCAATGTAACACAGCACCGGGTTTTATTGGGCATTAAAACACAGATCCTTGTTATATTATATATTAAAACCTGGTTTTTTTATTTTATTTATGATTATTTATTTAAATTAGAAATGTTTATGATTATTAAATGATTTTTTTAATGCATTGTAATTGGTTATTGAACATTATGACAGTAAGGATAAGAATAAATTATTTTGCTTCAATTTTACAGGAATGAGTGAGGTGACAATAATAATCAAATACAACGGAGAGTGGAATGGAAATAACTATAATGAAAGTGAGACGTTCATGATAGGAGTCCCTAAGGATGTCAATTTATCTCGGTTGATTGACTTTATTTACACAGTGACTGACATCGATAGAAGAATATGAGATATCTATTTGCATTATTTATTCTGAGCTAGGGGAATGCCCGCAATTAAGATACTTATCACGATCGATCTTAGTGTTCGTGGCGTGATTTCGGACAAAAAAGTTTATTATAGAGAGATTTATGTCAATAAACATATAAGAGATTCTGAAGTTGATTACAGAGAGATTAATGTCCATACCGTCCCTCCAAATATAACCACCTCAATACCAGAGTCAGGGCATGTGGGGATAGATGTTGATAGACTTGTAAGTTTGGTTGTGCATGAAAGTCAAAATTGTTTAGCTTCCTATGGTGGTAGTAATCAAGTTTCAACTTCTATCATTGTATTTACATCCGCAGCAAGTCTAATGTGAGACATTGATTATGGTAGTAATGATTGTTATGATGAAGATCAAGACATAGATATTGATGATGATGAAACATCGAAAAGTGGAGATGATGATGAGGAAACTAGAGATGATGACATTGAAACTGGAGCTATTGATGATAATGGAGAGAATAGGGAGTATCCAGAAATAAGATTTTCGGGTTCACAATTTGACACCAACCCCTCACAACCATATTGGATTGTTCCGGATATAGATCAGTACGAAATTGAGAGTACTTCAACGGCTATGTTGACTTTCATCCGACGTGATACGTTATATAAAGGTGTATTTTTTAATAGTAAATATGAACTGAATGTGGTTGTTGGAAGATGTGTTCTTAATTCTAGGTATCAACATAAGCTAAGACGTTCCTGCACGATTCGATATGAGGCTGATTATAAGGATTTGACCTACAGTTTTGAGGTTCATGCAAGATGCAGAAAGGGTGGTACGATATGGTACGTGTACAAATATATGTCGGAACACACATGTTGTCAAGACACCTTTGAGTCACATAGGCAGAGTGTGAAGACTATTATCATAACAACACTATATCAGAAAAAGGTAGGGCTTGATAGTATAACACCTCAGCTTTTGATTACAGAAATGTTGAAATAGTATGGCGTGCAAATTATGTACAACAAAGCTTGGAGGTCTTTGCAATATGCTAAGAAACTAGCATATGGGAAAGCGGATGAGTTCTTCCAACAGCTTCCTTCATATTTGCACATGTTAAAAGAAACAAACCCCGATATAGTGATGACAATCATGACTGGTGAAAACAATCGATTTTTATAATCGTTTTTTGCACTTGAAACCTTCATTCAAGGTTTTCGATTCTACATCAGACCGGTTATTACTGTTGATGCCACCTATTTGAAAAGTGAATATAAATTGATGATTTTTGTTGCTGCATGTAAAGATGGAGAGGAGATGATTTATCCCATCACTTTCGGATTTAGTGATGGAGAGTCAGACAATTTATGGATGTGGTTTTTAAGTAGATTGCGAGAGAGTATTGGTAGGACACAACATTTGCCATCAAATTTGATTATCGTATCTGATAGCCATAAAAGCATTGCAAATGCGGTGAAAACTTTTTTTCCTGAAATCCCACACGTATTCTGTTTCTTTCACTTAAAGCAAAATTTGAAGCACAGCTGTAGAAAGTAACCAGATGTGATGAAAACATTTTACCTTGCAACATATTATTATACAAGGGATGATTGTGATAAATATTTAGATCAAATTCGAATGATGTGTCCGAATATGCATGAAAAATTAGTTAATATTGGGGTGACAAAGTGATTATGTGCATATTCTTCAAAAAGAAGATATGACATGATGATCATTAATATTGTAGAGTCGCTCAACCAATGTATAATGAAAGCACGTCGATTTCCAAAAACAACTGCACATGAATTTTTTAGACATATGTTACGGAAATGGTATAACGATAGACGTTGTTATGCTGAAAAACTCAGATCTTCGATTACCAAAACAGTGGAGAATCATGTGAACTCAATGGCTAATAAATCGATAACTGCCACAGTATTTGCCATCCAACAACCGATCCAGTTCGGAGTCAAACATAAATTAGGCTATGGGTTCGTTCAGTCATTTACGCGGTCATGCAGTTGTCGGCATTGGAACCTAGATAAGTTGTCATGTCATCATGCAATTGTTGTTACAAGGTATCATTATTGTATTTTGATAATTTTTGTTATTTAATGTTATAAAGTAACATTCTACCTTTATCATACATATCAAGTTCAATAGTATTCACTATTACACACTTTGTGATTATCATTATAGTAAAGAATGGCTCAAAGGTGTATACGCACGTCCGATTAATCCTGTCCCTGGCTCACAAGATTGGCATGTTCCTACAGAAGTTAAAAGCATGATTGTATAACCACCCGACGGAAAAAAACAAGCAGATAGACCTAAAGAGGCACAGATTCCTTCAGTTTGGGAAAGTCATCATAAGATAAAGTATAGCAAATGTGGTGAAATGAGGCACAACAGTCTTCGTTGCCCAAACACCCCTCCCCCCCTATATGTGCCTTTGGAGGGACTAGCACAGGTACTGCTAGAGGTATTGGGACCAACGCAGAAGCTATTGAAGGAGGTGCTAGAAACAACGTTGAAGCTACTGGAGCAGGTGTTGGAAGCAGTACTGAAGCTATTGGATATGCCCTGATTAGCGACGAAGCTACAATAGAGGCTTTGAATAGTACCAGCATTGTTGGACGTATCAGGACGTCTCGAAAATGCCATCTTTGCTGAGCTACTGGACACACACGACGCCGATGTGATCTACGGTTCCCTATTCCATCAGCGGGTGATGATGACAACTGTGGTAATAAATAATAAATAAACTATTTCCCTACTCAATATTAGCTTGTGTTATACTTAAGTACTTTGTTAATATTTTGTGATGGTGGAAATGTTATTGGTTGGTAGTGCCATGAGATGATGATCACAAAAAAGGTAGACTATTTTTGTGCCAACTCCAGAAACCGAGTTTTATGATACTATAAAACCCGTGCCCATATTATATGACCCCATATAACCCGGTTTGATGCTAATACAAGAAAATTCAATTAACTGAGGAAACCAGGTTTTATATAGTATTTAAACACGAAACTGTTTTTTATTTATCCATATAACCCGGTTTCCTAAACTAAATAAAATACCCTGAAAAAATAAAGCCGTGTTTTATGATGCCATATAACCCGGTTGTTTAGAAATGAAGAAAACCAAATATAATGCATTATTAAAACACGAATCAGTGTTTATTATACAATATAACTCAGTTGCTTTAATTATTTTTCTATTTCTCTCAATTTGATGGCTTGTAATGTTTCCTAATTATCTTAAAATGTTTTCAATATAATGAATTTAACATAATTGGTCATATAGCTTATCAAATGTCTCATATTATTACATTGGGATGAGATTAATATCAATATTTAAGATGTGATGACACTAATTTGATTGAACAAATAAAATTGTGAATAATGTTGTACTGAAATTGTATATAGCGAAATTTTGTTGTTTCTGTTTCATTTTTAACAAAGAAAACAAAGAAAGCATCTTGAAATTGATTTACAAATTAACCTAAAAACTAGATAATATGAAGACCGGGTTTTATGATAACTTGAAAGTTGAAACGCAAAACCGGGTTTTATACGTTCATATAACCCGGTTCCTTAAGTTCAAAAAACCACCTACAATGCTCCATTCAAACATGATTCCGTGTTTTATTATATCATATAACCCGGTTTTATTATTTATTTGATTTTACTTTCAATTTGATGGCTTCTTATGTTTCTCAATTACCTTAAAATATCTTCAATTTAATGAATTTAATGTAATTGGTCATATAACCTGTCAATTGTCCCATATTATTACATTGGGATGTATGATGACATGAGATTAGTATGAATGTTGAATATGCAATCACACATTAGTTTGATTGAACAATTAAAGTTGTGAATAATGTTGCATGGAAATCGTATATGACATAAATTTTGCAGTTAATGGAAAGTTTTTAACAAACAAAACAAAGAAAGCATCTTGAAATTGATGAAAAATTACCCTAGAAACTAAAAATTGGGTTTTATACCTTCATGAAACTCGAAATCGTATTTAATAGGCTCATACAACTTGGTTTTTAAATTAATTGAAAACCAGGTTTTGTGATACTTTTAACCACGAAACCGTGTTTTATATTATCATAGAACCCGGTTTTTTATTTTTAAGAAACCACATCATTCTCCACGTTAAAACACGGTTTCGTGTTTTAACATGTCACATAACCCGGTTTTTGTTTTTTTTTTTGGAAAATATGCTTTTTCTTTTTCTTCATTTTTACTTGTTGTCGTTTTTTATGATATCATAATAAAACCGAGTTTTGGATTTTCAAAATTTTACTTTCTTTTCTTGCTTACTTAAAACACTGTTTCTTATTTTTTAGGGTCATATAACACAGGTTTTTTTATTTGTTTGGAAGCTGTTTTTTCCACTTAAATTTCATAATGAAACAAAGACTTGCATTTCAATCATATATTACATTGTCATCTTTGTTTAATGTCCATAGACCAGAATTACCTGTTTTGTATTCTGGTGTAGAAAACATATATAAATCGTACGCCATATCTCTCCTTACTTTACGGATGTCTTCTAAACTATGCTGAGACTTCCATTCATGGTCCTGCGACTTCAAAAGAAGTTAGATGATTATTAATAACTTTTAATGTAATAAATTTGATGTTTTAAACAAATGTGACATTTACCTATCAGTTTGCTGAGGTACATTTGTCATATTGACACATTCCACGTCCCATATTTTCTCCATGAGTGGTATAGATGCTTCGTTTTGCTCATAAAATCTAATCGATCGTAAGATAATCGATATAAAATATTCAAGCAGCTGAAGGATCTGTTTCGACTTATTGAAGTCTAATAATTTCATCGAATCATACACCACTATCTTCTCATTTGTCAGGCACACCTTACAAAAGACCCAATGCATCTGAGACAAAGAACAGGGGACCAGAACTTGCAAATTGAAAATGTTATTGGTATAGAATTAATTTTAATGCTCAATTAAAAAAAGTAATAATTATGTTTTGAAACTTACATTTTGAGTAGATTTTCAAGACATTTTTGTGTCTCCCATACCGGTAGCACAGTTCTTCCAAACATCTGATACAACAGTTGTAGATGGACCAAACTCAATGTTCGGTATGGTGTAGTAGCATTGAATACACGCACTATATCTGCCTGAAACAACAAAAAATTAAACATGTTATACTATAAACATTTAAATAGAAATGCAAACAATGAATACAAAATAGAATGGTAAACACTTACAAAAAAGTTTGTCCCATGAACTGCATATTTACAATCATTAACCTCGTCCCACCACCTGTAAACTTTCCTTTTTTTCCATAAGCAACTCAAATATCTATCAATATGAATCCCCGTCAACCACTCTTTAACATCCTCAATGGTATGAAGCATATCTGAAGTACATGGTATCGAATAACCATCAATAATACGCCTTAAAAAGAAAAAAGAATTATAATGTGTTTTATTAAATTAGTAATCAGATTAAAAAAATGTAATCATGTTTTTTTTTCCAAACCGAAGATTTGAAGAACAATCTCTGTACATCGTGTACATATCAGATACAGTCTCCGCCACCAGCTCTGCCACAGGCTCCACCACTTTCTTTGACTCTTTTCTTTTCTTTTTCAGCTATAGAGGATCAGTGTATGGCGTCCTACAAGATACCGATGGCTTAATCTTTTACTTATCTCGTTCATGGATAGTCATTTCCTGAAATTTAAAGAAATTCATAGTTTTAAATTACATTTATAAATCAATGTGTAAGATTAAGACATCAAATAAATACAATTTTTACCTGAACATCACCAATATCACTATCCCTTTCCAACTCTTGGATGAGGATTGATGGGTCCTGCTTCTAGTCAGCAATGTCATGATCCTTCTCTACTACTGAGTCATGGATATGGATGGATAGGTCCTTACCCTGCTCATTAATGTCATGATCAACCTCTGACTCATGATGTGCTGACTTATGCATGTGTTCGTGGTGGACCTTTGTTGGAAAATGTGATGAACACTCCACATTCTGTCATTATGGATGTGCAAGTCATCATCTTGAACCCGAGTAGAGCTCCCATCAAAATCATCTTCCAACCCACTAATTTTCAACTGCTCTTCAACTCTTTTCAATCTCTTATCCATATTACGTAGCAATCTTTCTTGTGTTTGCTGCATCCTGATAATATTTTTCAATACCTTCATTATCTTACTAGCATTCATCTGAGACTCCTGCAAATAATTAAATCAATATACATATAAATGATATAAATTAATTATATTTAAATATAATAAATTATGTATAATTAAAATAATAATCTCATCTTTCTACCTGAGGGCGAGATGATCTAGGAGATAATCGTACATCATGTGCACTTTTTATCCTTGGCTCTCTCTTCATCCTCATCCCCCTCTTCCTCTTCCTCCCTATTCGACTCTCTCTCACTCGTTGTTTACTCATCATCAGTAGCATCACCTCAACACCAGGCTCACCAGCATCACCTGAAACGTTATCATGATTATCATGATCATCATTATTATCATCATCTTTACCCCCTCTGTCGCCATATTTCCATACTTTCTCTCCAACCAAATGTCAGGAGTTGAAAGACCTCTAATAATATTTCTCTCTCTCATCGTCGGTGGGCATAAGAATCCTCCTCTATGCAATACGCTAAAATACATATATATATATGGTTAATATATTACACCCAAAGATAGCAAACGAATTGAAACAAATTTAGGTTAAGATAGAATCGACACTAACAAGATAAAACTCACTTCTCCATCTTCCTAAATTCCTTCTCATCCTCTTATTACAATGCCAATTCCTAAACCTTGATATGTCAGGATCACCTGCTATTCTGATCTCTACCTTGTTGTCTAAATATGGGAACATTTCAACAAGCTACCACTGTAATGCATATTAAACAAAAACCAAACATATCATTAAAATATAAATAAGTAAATAAATAAATAAATAACTATTTTTATATATAAATTAAACAATTTTCCTTAATAATAAAGAGCATAACGTAAGGGCTATACCTGGGACGCCCAAACAAGCCTATACAGGTTAACCGTCCATCCATTTATAAGTCGTTCCTCAGTAATCACTTGTCGGAAGTGGTTGAAAAGTATACTATATGATATTGTACCTCAAGGGAACGCATTCCACGTTTCTGTGTCCTCTAGCAGGACTCACAACGCCTTATCCACTCCTTGGTGCTTATCTGGGCCATAAAATAGTTGAAAAGCTATGATTAAATTAGCCAACTTGAAGGTGTCCTCGATATTTAGATTCGCTTGTGACTTCATCATGAGGACAATAGCTTTCACTGGTGGTGGAATTCTTTTGAAAAGTCACCATAAAAGACTATTCTTGTCATTTTGTCGCGTCTTAATAGTATTTACATCGATATGCTTGAATGACAACCTTATTACCAATAAGAACTCTTGCTTTCTAAACCTATATGGTTGCCCTCCAATTTCAAACCACATTTCATTAGGCCTAGCGCAAGGAATTTCCAACTCTCTAGCAAGAATAGTTGCAATCAAGGGGCAAACCACCAACTGATTGTGGGCTATCTCCATGTAATATCTGAACGGGATCATGCCTAAAAAATCCTTAAAGAGTTCTCTTTTCTCAAGAGCTGCTTTTAGACCCGCAATCTCTTTAAAACTGCAGTGTGTGCTTAATGTCATTTCAGTGGGAATAACTTGTGTACTCCACTTATAATTTACTTGCATATGTACTGTTGTATATATTGTTTGACTACCCCAAATGGACTGGTGAAAGCCCAAAGGCCCAGTGAGATAACCTACTAAAACCATCCCGACAGACAAGTGCCCAAGTTACTGGTCCAAAGAAACGGGCATAACTTTGTGCTCAGTTATCAGATTGTCTATTATAATATATTTTCGGGAAGGGATTTTCGTGCTCCATAACGTGACAACCCGGGGTATCCCAATTGATGTCATTTACATTCTAAAAGTTGTTGTTTTAGCTGATGTCTTCTTGAGGTTTACGTTTGCAAACCTCTTATTCTTCCATTCTGCGTCAAATAGTTCTGACAGCAACCAGCAGTATCAAGGCGCCCAGAGCTGCTTGCACAGATTTGCTCGTCCAAAGTTGTTCGCTTAGATCTGCTCGCCCACACGCATTCATCCACCTGCTTAACACCTGACGAGCTCCAGCTTCCCAGTGAGCTCTTGCTTGCCAGAACAGTCCCAACTCGCAGACAGCGTGACGTGCACGTAAAGTCTTTCTCATAATGGTAGCAGGGTGATTTTCGAATCTCACCTACCATGTCAAAAGATACTGCTCATATCCCAAAAGTCAAGGGTGTCAGTTATAGCAAGTCAATCAACATTTAATATTTCCTTATTTGAGTTGTATTATTACTGTAGCTTCTTCCCCTCTCTATAAATAGGGGTGAGTTTTATTGTAAAAGGGCGGATTCTCTCTCTCTCTCTCTCTATTTTTCTTTCTCTGTAAACAAGAAAAGAAGAGTAATAACAGTGACTGCCGTCCCTCACTGGAGCCGATGTCGTGGACGTAGGCTCATTCTTAGTCGAACCACGTAGATCTTACGTGCTTTTTTTCTTCTTCTTTGCCTCTATTTTCTCCTCTATCGCTCTCATTTCAACAGATCTGTAGCTTGGGCTTTGAAGAACCTTATTGACCTGATTTTAACGTCAACATGTACAAAATCAACAAAAATAATTAGAATAACATTAATTTAATTGATAGTTTACTTTAATAAAACTTAATTATTTAATTTATTCATTAATTTATAAAACTCATTTTATTTAACAAATTTTAAACTAACATATTACAATTACATTAAATCAAATTTAAAATTTATTTGATTAATTTCATCTTATTTTTTAACTTTTAATTTATATTTCATTTATTTGAATTTATTATTTTAATCACATTGATTTAATATTTTTATTTTAATTAATTAAATTTAATTTTTCTAACTTAATTAAAATTTAATTCCCATATCTAAGCAAATATTAAAATTAAATTTAAAAATTTTCAACAGAACCGGGTTTCGTGGAACAATAAAACACGGTTTCAGATAAACCGATTTTCATAAAAATCGTGTTTTAGTCCGTTCATAAAACACGGTCACTTCTAAAATCAGGTTTTCAAGGTGCATTAAACACAGTTTTTTGAAAAAACCATGTTTTATGGGAGCTTAAAACACGGTTTCTAAAAACTCCGTGAAAATTGCCAATCACAAAACACGGTTTATTCCAAAAATCATGTTTTGTACATCCATAAAAAACAGTTACTGTGGATAACCGAGTTTTATGTGTGCGGCCTTAAAACACGGATCACTTCTTAAAATCGTGGTTTAATCACATTCAAAACACAGTTTTGTAAAGTACGGGTCTTCATAGGACATAAAACACGATCCTTTACCAAAACCGTGTTTTATGGATTGATAAAACACGGTTTTGATAATAAACCGTGTTTTATATATCCACAAAACACGGTTATTCATCTAACCTTTTTAAACTACAAAACCATGTTTTGTGGTCTCATAAAACCCGAGTTTTTCGTTCTGGAACCAAAAGACTCGGTTCCCACTCTTCGTCTTCCTCGACTATATACATCACCAAAAATATTCATTCTCATCTCAATCCATCCAAATACAACCTAAACAAACATACTATACTACTCCAACATCCAAAACACAAGAAAACAAATTCAAAACTCTAAATGTAACAATTATCAAAGATCCAATCAAATGGCCATAGAAGTTGTATAGCTTCGACAATGGAGGTGGGGAACAAGCTTGTCGGCGATCTAAGGAGGTAGGTGAAGGTTGGCAATGGTACGACAAGCCCATAGCTGAGCGGTTCGTCATGAGTGCTCTTAGAAGTTAGACCGAGTCGTGAGGGTTTGAAGAAAACAGTGGAATTTGATTTTAGTGGGTGGTCGTGTTTTGTGGCCTCCATATATATGAGGGCATTTTGGTAATTTCGGGTTTGAGGTTTTAAGGGTATATGAGTCAAATTTCACTCAGGGGTAAAATAGGTAATTTGGGTATTCTATGTAATTAGTTTCTTTGAGAGGGTATAAATGAATTTTTCAAATTAAAGGCCTATAAACAAATTTTCACATTTTATAATGGTTATTTTTGGTATTTTTCACCGTAAAATATTATAAATTTAACTTATAAATTTCATTTAATATGAATAATCTTTTCTACGTGTATAAATTGCTCCTTATATTTTTTTAGAATTGATTTTTTGATCGCAACTTAAAACAATCCATTCTAATAGTACTGATCTCAATTAAAAGAAGAAAAATCGCTCTTCCTTGCTATTTATTTCTTCTATTTCCTTAATTTAACAATCATAATCATTGGCTTTTTCTCTCTCTCTCTCTCTCTTTATGATTTATGTCACTTCCTACATATCCCTTACATATCCGATTTAATGTCATTCCTCAATTAATTATTATCTATCTTAATTTATTTGCACTTTTTACCGGCAGTCCTAATCTAAGCAACACTTTATAGGCCTTTTCTTTTTTTTTTAAAGAACACTTTGTATGTATATATTTTTTTTAAATAGAAACACTTTATATACTTGATGTCATATAAAGAGTTGATTTTGAAACGTAATTTCAAAGTGAAATTAATTATATGAATTGTCATCTGATAACAATATTACATGGTATAGGTACCTTATCAAATAATATATACCGACAAGGATGAACTGATTTTTAATATAAAATTATATAATAATATAATATTAGAAATCATCTATTGATACAGATATACTGAAATTAAACACTATATTTATTGCAATCTGAAAATTTACTCATATAACATCAAGATATATCTATTTCTATAATAATGTAACTAATCCTACACACTTATTGGTAAATAGGCATAACTGAGACTCGTTTTAATACTAATATGAAATGAAAGTGCATTAATAATTTGAGCTATGAACCTATGTACAACTGAACTAATTTTGATAACAATCAAACAAAATTATTGTCCATATGTAGTAACATTAATTGAAAATTTTGCAGGGAGGGAAAGACCATGCTGATTATTAGAAATCACCCAGTGAAAAATATATTGTTCAATAGAATTTCAAATTTTTTCGTTATTCAAAAAAAAAAATAAATTGAAATTCGATTGTCTAATCAATTGAAATTAAGAATAAACAAACTAAACCAATGTAAAGTTGACAATGACAAAACAGCTACTTGAGATGAGATAAGGCACTTGTAAAATTCCCCACCTCAAAACGACAAGAAGTGACAACAGTTTATCAGTCAGGACTTTATACACCACTTAATCAAGCTCCAAAACACAGTTTCATTAACGAATATTTCCGTTTAGGGTAGGTTATTTGCGTTCTTGCTTTGAAAATGTCTCCTCACTCCTCTTTAAATGCCAAATATTACTGTAATTGCACACTTGTGATACGTGGCATCTCATCTTAATGTTTTTTAAGAATGAATGCTTTTTTATGATTTTCGTTTTCACATTTTAAAAGTATTTGTATTTCAATCTTTTAAATTTCAGTTTTGACGATGTAATATTATTTTTAGGTTCTTTCACTCATAACAATTTTAAACCCAGTCTGATTTCTAAAATATACAATCTTTATTTGTTAATATTTACGCAGTACAAAAACAAAAACCTCCTCAATAATTTATAAAATGATTATGATTCTTTTGAACTTTGCAGATTTGCTCAACACTTTGTTTTAAAGAAACAATTACATATTTTTCAAATTATTAGCCTGTTACGTGGTACCTTCCACCCCTGATACTTTAGAGAGTATAATTTATCTTATTTGAACAATAATTTTGTCTAGTTTATAAACATTCACCACGTTTCTCATTTGGTTGTCCGGCTTTTGGCATCTAGACACCCAATAACACGTACACAATCATGGCTTCTACCTCCCTAAATTAAATGGGGCAATGATGGTAGACGTACATGACCTCATGATCAACAGAAACATTGGTTGTGATATACACCAATAGATAGGTCCTACACAGAATAATTCAGTGTGGCAGACAAAGAAAGTGCAATTTGTCTTTTAGAGGGAAAAATGTGCTACTAACTTTCACTTTCTTATCGCCACTCAGCTGATTCAATATAAGCCTTATCAACTCCCATTCAAGTTTATTATTATAGGTTACAGCTTTTAAAGCTATTAAATTGACGTGGATAATGAAGCATAATTGCATATAACAGACCAACTTTCGCGAACAAATCATGTCAAGTTTTAACTTTTTATCTCCAACATGATTGTGTAAGTGGGGTTTATTTAATGGTAAAAATGCAGCTCTACCTATGCAGCTTCAAAGCTATAGGTTCAAGCGCATACGTGGTTTTCTTTCCCACTATTTATTTAAATAGATAGATTTTTATAAGTAGATTTAAAAATAGTGGTCTGATTTTCGAAATGTCAAGTAGGAGGCCCATAAAAATGTCTCGTTGATTTGAAAACATTGACGGGCCATGTTACCTACCGTAGAGGTCCACGGGCCCATCAAATTTCTTCTTCCAAAAAGAAGTGGACAAATCACATCATGGGGAGATATGAATTCGAACGACACCTACGGGGGGTCCCCCAGATAGTCCAACATATTTCTGCCGACCTACGGATGATATCATCAGGGTCGTCAGAGTTTGTACTTGTCACATCGAAAGTGGTCGAACGGTCAAAGTTTGACCAATAGGAGAGACAGTATCACAGTACAGCTACAGTGTGTGGTGGCGAAAAGTGGGGCGGTGTAGTGATGTTCCGGTGAGGAACAGCGTTGGGGCCAATTAGATATGCCGCGTCGACTGAGTCTCGGACAACAAGATCTTGTAAGTGGTTGGAAAGTAACACCACCCTCTCCCACACGTGCAGTGACTTCGTTGAGCCAATTGTTAGAAACTGAAAAGCCTGCCTCTACGGCATTGGATTCAACAAAAGTTGATCCACCCTCATCCTTAGAAAGGAGTGATGGGTTCTTTCCTCCTTACAGATAGATTGTGTCCACAATCGATGTTTCGATATCAGAATCTTATTTTTCGTGTTAGCGATGGTTTTCTAAATTAAAGATTGGCAGTCTCTCAACTTTCATAATTGTGCTTTTGAGATTCTCAAAAGCACATGTACAATTGTGCTTTTTAATTTTTGTGTACAGCATTCAATCATTTAGATGAAGAAAAAAATATATATATATATTTTTAAACTGATGGAAATATAATTATATTCTCAATCTATCCAATGGTGTTATATTTTTAAGTAAATTTGTCGTGAGTTCTTTTCAAATATTACTTAGCGAATTGGATCGAAATGAATATATTTATCAAAAATATTATCCAATCAAATTTAAGAAACTAATAAAAGATTTTGCTAAAGTCCAGCATAATCTTTCTAGTAAAGAACATTAATTGTAATATAAAAATATGTTAAGAAAAGACTAATAGAATTTTTCATAAATAATATATAATGTGTTGCATATTATTAAGAATTTCAAGTTCTAATTTGTATATAACATTTATACCGAAGAAAAAAAATTTGGATTTAGCGGATGCCTAGAAATGAGAAGACTTGTAAGGGGTTTAAAGTATGGTTTTCAAGTGAGATGCCGCAATATCATAAATTACAATGGGAGCATTTTGCATATAAAAAGAGGGTATGGTAAGGTAAGTTAGGTGAGAATATCGCTGAATTGAGTCGAATATGAACAAACAAGGGGACACAGGACAGCGGCACCAGAAGAAGGGTCTAGTGAAGATTGCATTGATTCGCCTGTTGTACGGCTGATTGTAAGCTGGCATACAAGAATCAAGAATGGGGTCCAGGAAACTATCGCATTGTGTAGATGGATTTGCTACTGGGCCGTGTGGCCCATGCCAGAGTAATGCTGTTTAAACAATTCAAACCCAAAATCCAAACCTCGAACCGCTAACCTTTCGGCAGAAAGAGATAAAACCGATCCCTGCAAACACAATACTACTTCTAATAACTGTTTTATTAAAACTTTGCTAACCATACTATTTTTAAAGGGTTTGACTACCTTATTGGTTACACAACTTTACTCATTAAGATTATCAAATCAGTAAAACGGTCAAATCCATGTTTAAATATAAATTTTTTTTTTTTTATTTACACTAAAATGAGTTTGAAAATTGCTAGAATTTGTGAAAATTAAATACTATATATATACTCCGAATATGATAGAACTTTAACTTTTCACTACAAATGTAAAAAAGAAAAAGATAGGTGCACACTACTCAACCAATAAGTGAATGTTTATGTGCCGTTGGGTAAGCGAAATTCATCTTCAAAATTAATATTAAACTTAAAATATTTCTTTTACTTATTTTTATTTAAATATATGTAGAAAATCAATCTCTCTTTTTCCTTTGAAAATTGGGGAGTGGGCAATTAAACTCGGGACCTTCGGTAAAGAGGTGTGGTTACCACTAAGTTATGCATGTGACCATTATAAAAAAATAATAATAATAATACTAAAATGGGTTTCCGTAGTTTATAGGAAACTGGTTCAAAAAACCACTACAATAAATACTTAAATGATCTGAACTTGAACTTCAAAAATTAACTTCAGGTCTAGTTTGGGTAACCATATTATGTTGGGTGTCGTTCCATAAAATTGCAAATGGAAAAAATGCACCCAACATGAAAACGTGAATGCATCAGAAAGAAATTAAAGCTTCAAACAGTACTTCTCCTGACCCTGGTTAACATTTTTTAATTGCTTCACATGCTAATGAATAAGAGGATCATGCCTGCACCTCCATGGGGGACCATACAACAGACTCTACACGTTTTATTGCTTCTGGATTTTGCTGGTTTGGGCCTCAACGTGTAGGCTTGGAGTATAAATAAGGTTTGTATTAGGCCTACATCAGCCCATCTTGGTCACACTTCGTTAGACGCACCAATTAGGGTCATTCACTATGCCTACAAGTGCCACCGAAAATGCACGCATCCCGTCTCTAAATTGCACAACTTTTGTGCATGATAAAATTGTACAATTTCAAAAAAATGACAGTTAATTTAAAATTATGAAGCAATAGGAGTTGTAGTAGCTATGTTCCAATATAGATTAGTTTCATGGAAGAAAAAGAAAATGTAGAAGTCTGAAAATTGTAACTACCTTTAACATGATAATTGTAAATTCATTGTTCGCTGGACTGGAACAATCATCTTGTTACAGCAATCCATTTAATCATAGAAAGTTGCAGCTATTGTATTTATAACACAAATAAAAGGTGCAACAGATGGTGTTAGAAGAGTTAGCTAACTTACAGGATAAATATGCTGTATGTGCCACTTCTCGTCATATTCACTAAAGACCCACAATTTTTCTCCCCTATGGTGCTATGGCAGAAGAGAAAGAAAAAAACAGCTACATGTGTGCTTTATTGAAAGAATCTGGGATGACCATATAGCAGTTATCAAGACCGTTCGATTCACTACCTCATTGAGTAATACAAATAATGAAAAATCAACAAAATTTTGGAAAATGTTTGCTTCGTTAACCAGTTTTACGCCTAACATTTCTCACCTTGAAGTTTTCTTTTGGGAGTAGATAACCTTATCAGATTTCCAGGAAAAAAATCAGAGTACTCTCACATTATTTCCTCTTAAAACTATTTGCATTTGAGCTCCTCTCAGTGTAGCAGTCCTATATTCCCTGTTATACTTCTTCGGTCGCTCAAAAGAATAAAATGACAGTTTCTTCCTCGCAATTTTCCTTAAAGAACAGGATTGCTTATGCTTACAATCAGCCCTTGGTGAAGAAGGTTCCTATCATTCATCCTGGCCGAAGCAGTTTTACCATTCAAACTTTAATTAACACGAAGCTATGCATTTGCCTTAATTTTTTACCAATAATCCTTGCAGGAACACTTCCCTCCTACAAAATGATGAAATCTATTTGAATCTCTCAAGATTATAGGCCGTTCCATAATTTTAGACACATACTTCATAAACACATGGCAGTCACCACAAACACGAATGTTCTTCAAAATTCTTATGGGTGTTCCTCTTTGGGGTTTTTTGATCAAACCCAATGCCAGAGCAAGTTTCTCACTGTGGTAGCAAATAGATTCGAATTTTTCTTCCTCTCTCACATCATGTAGAACATATTTTGCATCAGGAGTAAAGCCAGCTTCCTCTAGCTTTGTGATCAGTTTGCTTAGTTCTTTATATATAATTTCTGTTTCTGGATGACTTCGATCCTCAGATACAAACTTGTGGACCTTGTTGTCTATTTCAATCCAACTGTAAGCGGCAAATTTCTTAACATTTTTGCTTTTCATGAGAGACCTCAACGATGCCACATCTTTCCATCTCCCACAAGCAGCATACATGTTGGAAAGCATGATGTAAGGACTGGCATTGGCTGGATCTAATTCAAACAGACACCTTGCTGCCATCTCTCCATGCTTGATGTCACCTTTCATTGCACAGACGAATAAAAGGGTGGACCAAATAAGGGAATTTGGTTCGTGAGGCATACTTTTAATCAGATCCACTGCTTTATCCATGCACCCAGAACGACCAAGAAGGTTAATCATACAAGCATAATGATCCAGAGAGGCTGTCAATCCATGTAATTCACTGATTGAATCAAAATATCTTTGTCCCTGTTCAAACAAAGCAGCATGGACACAAGCAGATAGAACAGCTACAAAGGTAAAACTATCTGGTTTTAAGTTTTCTTGCAACATACTTTCATACAAAGCCAAGGCCTCTAAATCCTGTCCATTTTGTGCATAGCCATTGATCATGGCATTCCAGGTTACCTCGTTCTTTGCTGGCATAATAGTGAATACAATCCAAGCATCATCCATAACTCCACATTTACAATACATGTCAATTACAGCACTAGAGACAAGCAAATCATCATCAACTCCCAAAAGAGTAGCTTTTCCATGAACAGCCTGACCATGATATAGAGATGCTAATTTAGCACAGGAACTAACCACACTTGAAATGGTAAAACTATCAGGCCTAACATCTTCTAATAGCATTTCACTGAATAACATCAAGGCATCCTCTTCCTTACCATGTCGTGCATAACCAACAATCATCGTTGTCCAACAAACCTTATCCTTTTCTTTAATTAAACGGAACAGCCTGTCCGCCTCATCCATACACCCACTTTGAAAGTAAGCACCAAGAACGTTTGAAACTGTAACTTGATCAGGCCTCAAGCCCAAAACCTGCATTTCACGAAACAACTCAATACATTTCTGAGGCTGCCCGTTTTTCAGAAACCCAGAAATCATCAAATTCCATGAAACCACACTCTTATTATCCATATGATTGAACAACCACCTTGCCTTATCAATCTCTCCACACTTTGCATACAAATCAGTCAAAGCATTCCAAATGAAAACATTGGCTCTTAAATTACCAACAACAATCCTCCCATGAGCCTGCTTACCGCACCTTAAATCCAACAACTGTGAACATGCGTTCAACGCGCTCACGATAGTATAATCCGTAGGCTCAAATCCATCTTTTCTCATTCTCAAAAAAACCTCCAATGCCTCTTTAGAAAAACCATTACTTGCAAAACCCGCAATCGCTGTATTATAAGAAACCGAATCACGAAACGGCATTCGATTTAAAACTGCCCTCAAATCCTTAACAGACCCAGATCGCGCAAGCGCGGAGAGCATAGCGTTCCAAGAAAAGATGTCTCTCTTGGGCATTTCATCAAACAGGTTACGAGCATAAGATAGTTTTCCAGATTTTGCATACAAGTGAAGGAGACGATTGTGGAGGAACGTGTTGGAGGGTTTGTAGGAGTGGAGGTCCATGTGGGATTGCAGTCTCATGGCTTGTTCAACGTCGTTGGCTTGAGCGCATTCGAGCACAAGGCGAGTGTAAGCTTCTTCAGTGGTGACTCCCCCACATGAGTAGAGTGAATCGATGGCTTGGCGGAGCTTGTGTTTTGCTTTCATTTCTTGTAATGTACAGCTGGACTTGGAATTTTTGAATGACAGTTTTCTGTTATACGGGTCAAGTGTTGCGGCGCCCCGTACCAGGACATGAGTACAGTCCTAACAGTTTCTGCACTGAGAAAGTAATCAATTGTCGATATCTTATGAGGTTGAGTAAATTTAAGTTGTGTAGGTTACACCACCTAAGATGGCCAAGTCATCAAAAACTGTGGGTAATTTTTCAATCTTGACATTCACAGATCTCTTCCGCCTCTAAAAGCAATATTTCAAATCTAAGATGGCCAAGTCATCAAAAAATGTGGGTAATTTTTCAATCTTAACATTGACAGATCTCTTCCGCCTCTAAAAGCAATATTTCAAATCGCACGGCAAAATTAGAACTCAATAATTATCTAATTTATTTCTAGTGTCAAGAGGTCAAAACAAAAATTATTATTTTTAGTAGTTCCACATTTCATTAACTTTCCATAAGTGCATGTATGAAAAGGATTATAGTGTTTTTATTTATATTTATTAATATGGAATTATGAATTCAAATTATATATTATTAAATCTATATTATAAAAAAAAAAAAAAAAAAAAATTCGAGTTTTGTACGAGATTGCCATAATTTGGACCAAATTAAGTGATATACGCATATCACAGGGCAGGATCCCACATTTAACATTCTAGCAAAGCCTAAAGCTTTAATCCAGAGATCTTTGTGAAAATAACATCCCAACTTTCACATGCTTACTTTATTATAACATTTATAAAATTAGGTGATTTGGTATAATACAGTTGAATATTAAAGCAAGTTCACCTCCCAGCCTTTATAGTACCTGCTTAAATTAATAGACAGCTAGCATCTCTCTCTTCTTCTATAGTGTGTTGTTATCTGTTAGATGCGCCATCATTGCCCACAGTTTGCCTTTTGATGCTCGATCTTCCTAATCATTAGATTTTATATCTTACTTGAAAATGAGTTTTATTAGAAGATATACAATTTAGAGATTATGTATATATTTTTTGATGTTTTAGTATTAAAGCACATTAGAATTAACAAGTTTTGAGTTCAAAATTCAAGTCCTATAACCTTTATTCCTTCAATTAATTATGATATACAACATTATCCAAAAATGAACAAATGCACCAATCGTTATAACAAGCAAAAAGTGCCCTCCTTATTCATATATTCTCTGGTCCTTTTACTCTTTTTTTTTTTTTTAAACATATTTATTTATAATATAAATTTTAAGGGATAAGACTTATTATATCTTATCTAAGTGGATATACCTATATTTTTAATTTATAAAATATTTTCATATTAATAAAGTTAATTTAAAAAACTTATTTTAGTCTACTATAATGTATAATTCTGGTTACATTTCTTATCCAAGGATACTAACACAGTACGCAAGAAACAAATTACTTTATTCATTTTGTGAATGATCTCGAAAACGTGTATGTGTGGTATGTAGATGCAGTTGACAAGTTCATGTTTGACATTTTCGTGACGTTACGTTCAACTTCAAAGAGTTTGAGCAAGTCTAGTGCCTCTGTGCCTGCACTTGGGGGAGAAAAAACCCCCACTAGTCAACAGACCGGCATTATTTAGGACGCGCAATCAGAGCTCACCAACCCTGCATGAGTTGTCAATTTGACAACAGATTTTAATTTATGGCACAAACTATATAACCACAAGATACTAAAAAATGATCTAACGAACCTGCAATGAATTATACGCTATTAAAAATTGCCAAATGAAAAATGTACAATGCCGCAATAACAACATTTGCAGGCCTTTTGTTCTTTTTAATAGCCTATCTACAAATGTCAATTCCCAGATCACATAAATAACGATAACAAATTTAATTTTGAACTTATTAAAAGACAACTGAGTCATTCCTGGCCTAATTTTACAGAGATGAGTCTAATCTTGTTATAAAATCCTGAAGGTGGGACAAAGGCTTTATGCTGCCAAAAGAGCAGAGCACTGCAGACTCTGCATATAAAGTAGTCTATTTGGATAAATTAGTAACTTTTCAGGAGTAGAGACAGCAAAAAGTGTTAAGTTGGACATAGAGGGTCTCATATAATAACTTAGAATTGTACCAATTGGTTGGGCAACTAATAACTTGCCAGTGCCCATTTTACTCACTAACTTCACATTGAATGATCATAATAAAGTATGATACACGCGCGTTTTATGCAAGAAGATCACATCGCTTTCTCTTCCCCGGCGCTCAAGATAATATATAAAATGAAGTGACAAAAGACGTTCACTCTACCGTATTCTTAAAAAAGTTTATATTAAAATAAATTATAGTTCAGATAAATCAATTAGGTCTTGTCTCATATTTGTTTGAATTCTTTTTTTTTTTTAAGGGTTGGACAATCTTATAAATGTGATAACCTTACTAATTAATTACATTAATTGAATTGATTGTAAGGGTTATTATTAAAGTCAATCCAATTTTATAATTAATAAATAATGTTATTCAACCAGTAAGATAGTCAAATTATTTTTACTTAAAAAGTGGCATCAAATAAGAGATCGAAGGTAAGTTGAGGTAAAACTACCCACTTCTATTTTTAAAAAAAAAAAAAAATTGGCGCATGGAGTCCGAATCTTCTTCTACCTTTATTTTTTACCTTCACTTTTTATCAAATAAATTAAAGTTTGAGTAATATATGAAAGAGAAAATCGAATATACCCATTTGAAATCTTAAAATTGAATACCCATTCTAAAAAGTTTAGATAAAAATAA
Source organism: Dimocarpus longan (assembly GCA_022984855.1). Taxonomy (NCBI): domain Eukaryota; kingdom Viridiplantae; phylum Streptophyta; class Magnoliopsida; order Sapindales; family Sapindaceae; genus Dimocarpus; species Dimocarpus longan. The sequence continues at coordinate 45,936,035 of CM041012.1, read as the reverse complement.
AAAAGTTAAGAGATGATCCTAGCTCATGAAAAGGTCAAAGCTCCATTGGGATAAAGTACTCATACAAGTGATAAAATTAGATCAATTGAGATAAAACTACCCACAAAAATAGTAAAATGTAGTTAGTGGGAATTGAATCATCAATCGTTTGCATGATGAAAATATACACAATCACTTATGTGAAGAGATTGTGTGTGTGTGTATCTAATGCTCTTATTGATTGTGAAAAAATTACATGTCATACAGAATAAATAGACATTGAGTTAAAATAAATTTTTTCAATATAATTATTACTCATTAATGTCAAGTTGAAGTGGCAAGAAAAAAAAAAAAAACATTATCAACAACATTACTATTTATTTGAGCATCTCTAATACTGTTATGAATTGTGTTTTGAAAAAAAATATTATGTCATAAATGTTAAAAGATTTGATTCCTACATGACATAGATATCAAGTGATAGATAATCAAATTAAAAAAATTGTTCTCTAATACTTTCATATATTTTTATTTAATAGCTCCATATATTTTCATTTAATGCTTCTATATTTTTCATTTTTTTTTTTACTTTTAATTAGATTTAAAAATTATAATTAAATATTTATTGATTTGTTGACATACATATTTAACACACCATCTGAAAATAGATAGTTATATTGATAATGTCTATTTTCTTTTTCACCACCTTAGTATAATATCGATAAGTGATAATTACATTAGAGAGATTTATTTTAACTCAATGTCTATTCATCCCATGTGGTATATAATTTTTTCACAATCAATGAGAACATTAGATATGCTCTTTTGAAAGGGTCTGTTAAACAGTCATCTCAACATGTCAATAACTATTTAATTCTAATTTTTCAAATGTAATCAAAAATTTAAAAAAAAAATGAAAACATTAATTGGATAAATATGGAAGCATAAAGTGGAAATACATGGAAGTATTGGTGAATAATTTTTAATTTGATTATTGTTATATGTATTTTGAAGTTACTTAAATGAGCTGGTAAAAAACCTAAGTCTGATCAAGTAAGGTTGCCCAGTTGACTAAGGATCCAGCTCGCTAAGGGACCAGCTTGTCAGACATGTAGCTCGTCAGATAATCAGCTTGTGAACTCAGATTCTCAGTTCTTCACATGCTCAATCAATTAAAGCAAACTCAGTCAGACTTCAAACATTCCAGCTCGTGGAAACGAGCTCTCGGCTACTAAAGCTCACAGGACGCGAATCAACTACTATCAGGACTATCAGGCAAAATTCAGTCAAGCTTATCATACATGTTAATCCTTTCAAAGATTACAGCTCGATTTAAGGAAAATCTCATCTAATCAGCATGAGTTTAGCATCTAAATCATACTTTGACAAAGTTGACCTGATAAATGACAGTCTTAAAAAATATAATTTATCATCATTCTACTTTTGTCTTATTGTACATTATTGTAGTCTCTTCCTTTATAAATAAAGATTGAAAATTCATTGTAAACAAGACACAAATAATACACATATTGTCACTCTGTCGAAATAGCTAGTGAACAATCGTAAATGTAAACCATTTTTTGGGCCGAACTACATAAAAACCAGATCACAAAAGTGTTTCTTCCTCTTCCTTCCCTTTTTTTCCTTCATTCTCTATCTACACTCGTAGTTTGGGCATCAAGAACCTGGTCGGTTAAATCCAGACATCGAAGATTATCTATTGTTATGAGTACTTTTGCGATTAAGTCAAATGGGCTGCTAAACGCCTAAAAGATGAGTCCAATGATCAAAGGCCCCAAAAGACCTAGCACTCTATCTGTCCATCAGTTCGTCCAACCGTTTAGTCCTTTTACAGGTGCTCGCTTATCAGCTCATCTATGAGGTTAATTGTCTGCTGATTCGTCAGATCGCTATCTAGCCTTTCAATTATCTCGGTCAATAGCCCGAAATGGGATTTGCTCGGCAGAGAGCCTTATTCACTCGTTAGCATTGACAAGACACTCTTCTCGCTAGAGAGCTCGCCACATTAATTTAGTTGACATTCGAGAAACTAGAAGTATTTTAGAAAGAGAACAAGTCAATTTCTCTGTTTCGACCCATTGCATCAACCTATCAAAAGGAAGGCTCAGCAGGCCTAATAATCCAAAGCCAAAGAGCAGCTCGCAAAGATCAGGTAACGCTATGAAGTACCAAGTCCATAGCACGTTGTCCTCGTGCACCCGAGCTCATTCCTATCATCTCTCAGATTACAAGTCAACTACCGTCAGAACTGTCAGACCGATTACAGCTCAAAGCGTATCATACACATTAATCCCGTAAGAAATTATAGCATGAATTAAGGAAATCTCACCTAACCAGCATGAACTTATCAAAAGGAAGGCTCAGCAGGCCTAATAATCCAAAGTCAAAGAGCAGCTCGCAAAGATTAGGTAACGCTATGAAGTACCAAGTCCACAGCACGTTGTCCTCGTGCACCCGAGCTCATTCCTATCATCTCTCAGATTACAAGTCAACTACCGTCAAAATTGTCAGACCGATTACAGCTCAAGGCGTATCATACACGTCAATCCCGTCAGAAATTATAGTATGAATTAAGGAAATCTCACCTAACCAGCATGGGGTTAACGTCTAAACTCATGTTTTGACAGAATTAACCTAACAAATGTCAGCTGCATTAAATGTGATCCATCATTTCATTTTGACTTCTTGTCACTTTGTCTTATTATGAATTACTGTAGTACCTCTCATTTCTCTATAAATAGGGGAAAAAATTCATTGTAAAAGAGAAATAATTTTTAAATGTCGTTACTCTGTAGGAATAGTTAAAGAGAGAACAGTGGACGTAGATATCAATTGCGCCGAACCACTTTCAAATTTTCTGGTGTTTCTTGTTCTTTCCTAGCCTCTTCTTTTGCTTTATACTTGTTTGGTATACTGTTATAATCAAAACTGTAGCTTGAGTCTAAAAGAACCTAATCGGTTAAATCCAAACGTCGACATCTATCAAATTATATTTATGTCATTTAAGAAGCTAATCTTTTAAGAACGATCATATGATATAATAGATTAAGTAATGAAAAAAAAAATTGAAAATCAATAATTTTTAAAGAGAAATACAATCCAAGCAAGCTTTTCCAAGACAAAAGTAAAATAGGAAAAAAAAAAAAAAAAGGAATTAGAAAGAGAATATCTTAAAAAAATAAAAAAAAAAAAATTGTCCAATTCCCACAAGTGACCTTGTGTTATACGTGCCCTGACTGAGTTTCAGACCAAACAAGATATAATGTCAGTATCATATGGTAACTCAAAACCAAACCAAACCAAATATACATGCATGTAGTAGTTGAATTGTGCTACTATTGTTGTATGTGTTTACTCATACACTCCTTAGTGACCAAACCGACCAAACCCCCCAAGTTGTTCACTTTCAATCTTCTCTTGCCCTCTGTGTGTGAGTCATGATTATAAGCAAAGGAGATATAATGGCTAGTCACTAAAATCGTGTCTCTGTGTAAAGTCTATTACATATATCTATCTATCTCTTCCTTAAAAGTCAAGCAAAGTGTGGACTCAAAGGAATATTAGAATTCTGGAAAGTGACCTCCACCCCTCAAACAATTCACGGGAAGCTTCACTTTTTGTTTTTGATAAAAACACGATAACATAACATAAGATGTCTCATTTCTTCCGAGAAAAAGACTTCACTGATTCCAAGAGACACACCACCACCGCCGCCGCCGCCGCCGCCAAGAACATGCCCGTTCGCGGTATCGAAGACCTGACCTCTCCGTTCTCGGAGCCGTCTCTCAGCCTGACCGACTTCGACCTCCGTCAAACGGCCTACGAGATCCTCGTCGGAGCCTGCAGGAGCTCCAGTGGAAGACCCTTGACATACATCCCCCAGTCCGAGAGGGCGGCCGACCGCGCTCCGCCTCCCTCCACGGCACCGGCGCCGTCGCTGCAGCGATCGTTGACTGCGAATGCGGCCAGCAAAGTGAAGAAAGCGCTGGGGATGAAATCGATGAGGAAGAGAAGAGAGGATTCGGCGAGTGCCAAACGAGCCGTTACCGTTGGTGAATTGGTCAGAGTTCAGATGCGCGTCTCGGAGCAGACCGATTCCAGGATCAGGAGAGCTTTACTCAGGGTCGCTGCTGGTCAGGTGACTCTCAACTCTCACGTCTTCTCAATCGTTTTCTCTTTCAATTTCATTTATATTATAATCATTGTATCAACTGATTTGGAAGGAGAGTTGTTTGAATTTAGATAACAAGATGATTTTTCTTTAAAAGGCCACATGAACATTATGTTAGGTGTTAATTTGGTGTTTTTAACTAGCAGCTGGGAAAACGTATAGAATCGATGGTTTTGCCGCTGGAGCTATTGCAGCAGTTCAGGTCTGCTGATTTTCCCAACTTGCAAGAATATGAAGCTTGGAAGAGGAGATATTTCAAGCTTCTTGAAGCTGGACTCCTTTTGCATCCTCATCTGCCGTTGGATAAAACCAGCACCGCTCCACAGAGGCTTCGGCAATTGATTCGTGGGGCGTTGGAAAAGCCCTTGGAAGCTGGGAAGAATAATGAATCACTGCAACTTCTCAGGAGTGTTGTTATGTCTCTTGCTTGTAGGTCATTTGACGGGTCTGTTTCCGAGACTTGCCACTGGGCGGATGGATTTCCGCTGAATCTAAGAATTTACCAAATGCTTTTAGAGGCTTGTTTTGATGTTAATGAAGAAACGTCTGTTATCGAAGAGGTTGATGAGGTTCTAGAACTCGTAAAGAAGACGTGGCCCGTCCTTGGAATTAGTCAGATGCTGCATAATCTTTGTTTCTTGTGGGTTCTATTTCACCGTTATGTGACGACTGGTCAAGTCGAAAGTGACCTATTGTTTGCTGCTAATAATCTGTTAGTGGAAGTTGAAAAGGATGTAAAGGCCACCAAGGATGCGGATTATTGCAAGATCGTGAGCTCTACGTTAAGTACAATATTGAGTTGGGCAGAAAAGAGGCTGCTTTCTTACCATGATATATTTGACAGTGATTCTACTGATTTGATGCAAAGTGTTGTTTCTCTTGGGGTTTTATCAGCTAAAATTCTGGTAGAAGATATTTCTCAAGAGTATCATAGAAGGAGAAAAGACGTTGATGTGGCTCGTGATAGAGTTGACACATACATAAGATCTTCCCTCCGCGCTGCTTTTGCTCGGGTAAGTTTCCATTTTAAAGTGTATTCACTAATTTTGGTTAACATTACTTATTATTTTGCTTTGAAAAATGTGATCACGGTTCTGTTTGATTTGTGTAATGGCAGAAATTGGAAAAGGTAAAATCTAGCAAGCGTTCATCAATAAAGAGGCAACATCAATTTCCTTTCCTTGCTGTTCTTGCCCAGGACATTACTGAACTGGCTTTTGATGAAAAAGCAATGTTTAGTCCAATACTGAAGAGATGGCACCCTCTTGCAGCAGGTGTAGCTGTAGCCACCCTTCATTCTTGCTATGGGAATGAGCTGAAGCAATTTGTTTCTGGTGTTACCGAGTTGGCACCTGACTCTATACAAGTGCTGAGAGCTGCTGATAAATTGGAGAAAGATCTTGTGCAAATTGCAGTTGAAGATGCTGTAGATAGTGAGGATGGTGGGAAGTCAATAATACAGGAGATGCCTCCTTATGAGGCTGAAGCTGTAATTGCCAATCTGGTAAAATCATGGATTAATATTAGAGTGGACAGACTGAAGGAATGGGTTCAAAGGAATCTGCAACAAGAGGTATGTTATGACAGGGATGCTTTTGATAACTAGGTCAGAATTAACGGAATGAAATGTTCAACTGAATTTGATTGAGATCTCGATCAGCTCTTGCACCTGTTGGTCTGCTTGCAGATTTAATTAGGATCACTATGATCTGGGATTGGGACTGAATCTGACTCTCAGTGACTTGAGTCTTGCACTTAACTTCAAAATGATTTTCGCTTTTTAATATTATCAAAATTGTTGTCTGCTATTGCTTTTTTTCTGGCACCCAAAGTTGGCTAAAGCACTAGATTTTTTTACTGTTTCTCTTATAAAAATACTAATTAATCATACATGTAGTGTTAATTTTTTTTAAGTGTTTGAATTTGTTTTATTCTTATATTATAGGTAGTGGACAAGGATGTAAATTTTTATATATTAGACTTGACTAGTATAAAGCTCAATGCTGTTGGTCTAATTACAGAACTTTCTTTCTACTTTTTTACCTTTAAATTTGTTATGTGTTTGTATTTGGGATTGAGTTACATGGAAAGCCTGTTGGTTTTGTGTGTTAGAGGGTATGTTGGAAACGTAAGAGTGCTTAAATACTGTTATTGGATCATTTCTAAATAGTTTAAGCTTTTAGGTTTATCGGTTACTAACATATAGTTATGAAATAGTAAGTGTTTGTAATCGTGTGGTTAGCAATCCATGACAAATAGTTGGTAAGTTGTTATTTTAGAATTTATCACTTACCATCTTATGTCCCTCCATAATATCAACCTGGTTAACCACATTTTTATAGGTTTGGAATCCACGTGCAAATAAAGAGTGCATTGCTCCTTCAGCTGTTGAAGTTCTTCGAATTGTAGATGAGACTTTGGATGCATTCTTCTTGTTGCCAATACCCTTGCATTCAGGCTTGCTTCCTCAATTGATGACTGGTCTTGACAGTTGTCTTCAGCAATACGTATTGAAAGCGAAATCTGGCTGTGGTATGTTGCGTGCATAACCTGCGTATTATTTTAGTAGTCAGTCTCCATAATAACTGCAAATTATTTCATCATATGCAGGAAGCCGGCATACTTTTGTTCCTGCTATGCCTGCTCTGACTAGGTGCACAACAGGATCAAAATTTGGTGTCTTTAAAAGGAAGGAAAAGTTGCAAATATCACAAAAGAGGAAATCCCAGGTCGGGACCATGAATGTGGATAACTCCTTTGGAATACCCCAACTATGTTGTCGCATTAATACCTTCCAGCACGTTCGCACACAGTTGGAAGTCTTGGAGAAGAGGACAATCAACCAATTGAGGAATTCTGAATCCAATTACGTGGATGTTGTTGCGGATGGGACTGTAAAAAGGTTTAAGCTTTCACTTGCTGCTTGTGTCGAAGGGATCCAACAGCTCTGTGAGGCAACAGCATACAAGGTCATCTTCCAGGAACTAAGTCATGTTCTTTGGGATGGCTTGTATGTAGGGGAAGTTTCATCTACTAGGATCGAACCATTTCTTCAGGAGCTTGAGCGCTATTTGGAAATTATATCATCAACAGTGCATGATAGAGTCAGGACGCGTGTTATTACTGACATTATGAAAGCTTCTTTTGATGGGTTCCTATTGGTTTTGCTTGCTGGAGGCCCTTCTCGAGCATTCACTCGTCAAGATTCTGAAATAATAGAGGAGGATTTCAAGTTTCTTATGGACCTTTTCTGGTCCAATGGGGATGGCTTGCCAGCTGACTTGATAGATAAATTTTCACCCTCAGTTAAAAATGTCCTACCTTTATATCACAGTGATACCGAGAGTTTAATAGAGCAGTTCAAACATTTGACACTGGAAAGTTATGGCTCTTCTGCTAAATCTAGGCTTCCATTACCTCCAACTTCAGGGCAATGGAATGCCACTGAACCGAACACCATTCTGCGAGTTTTGTGTTATCGGAGTGATGAGACAGCTGCAAAATTCCTGAAGAAGACTTACAACTTGCCCAAGAAATTGTGAGGTGAGGGGTGTATAAATAATGACTCAAATGATTCAACCTTTAGGTGAAAAATTGCTAGAAGGCAATTTTTGACTTAGCTTTGCCAATATTTATTACATTGTGGCCCATAAATCAAAAGCTCCTGGAGTATGCTTTTGGTGGGGGTCCTTTTCATTTGACGTTAAGCTTCTAGACGAATATAGCTCTTGTATAGTAATTTTATTGGTTGGATTCTTTTCGTTGGAAGCCTTTCATCAGTTACTAATAAGATCACGGACATGGTCCTTGGTTAAGAGGAGCTGTGAGAGTATGGTTTTTGTATTTCTTGAAAAATGGTGTGGGCATGGGTTGTTAGACATATAGTGAAAGTGAAATGATCAATTGGTATCTTGAGGACAAGTGTTCTATCTAATAACAGCTTTTACAATTTTTGGCAGACGAGCTGAGGTTCTTGGTCGTTTTACTTGTAAGTTTTCTTTCCTAATCTGCTTTGTGGTCCATGGGAAAATGAACTGCAGAGATGCATAGGCCTTTATAGTTTTGAAGTTATTTGTAGATATGTTATTTACAGCTGGTAATTTGTTGTTTAATACTTGGTTGAGTCTGTTTTGTACCATGATTACAAGATATATAAAGCCATAATTTTGTGTAGCTTGTGTTGATCTTGAAGCTGACAAATGCAGTTCAAAATTGAATGGCAGGTTAACTGTCAACATTGTCTTATTTGACGGCTGTATAAATCAACTTGTAGGTACTATTTGGATGGTAACGTGCTAACTCAGTTCGAACCGAATCGTCACTGTAGAACCGGAACCAGAACATAAGGTTCTGGTTCCGATTCGGAACCGAACCAGAACCGTCACTGTAGCGATTCCGGTTTCGATTCTGACCTAAAGGAACCGGAACCGTCGGTTCAAAGAACCTGTGGAACCGGAACCGCCTTGAACCGGCAGTTCCGGTTCAATTCCGATTCTTAAATTATATTAATTAATAAATAATTTAAAATTTTAAAACTTAAAATATTTAAAAATTAAATAATTTAAAAAATTAAATTTAAACTATAAAAAAATAATTTAAATTTTTTTCAAATTGATCTAGACTATCCATTTTGAGATGGACGGTTTAGATCTATTTATAAGAAAAATAATATTTAAAAAAAATAAAAAAATAAAAATAAAAAATTGATGGTGATTCAGTTCATTTGTTCATGAGTTCATCGCATTTCAGTGTCTAGTTCACGAAGGATATCTGGATTTCTGGTTCATCAACACTCAACAGAGACATTAATCCAATATCAAACAGACCCAAAACATCAACACCATCTACAAAATTTGCTCTTCAAATAATTAAATTTTTTGTTTCGTTTGTGTATGGATTTATTTTTTTAATTTTAAAATATAGTTTAATATTAATTTTTAAATTTCAGATTGTCATTTTAAAAAAAGGTTCCAGAACCGGAACCGAAACCGTTATAGAACCGGAACTAGAATCGGAATCGGAACCGTTCCAGAACCGACGGTTCCAGAACCAAACCGGAACCGTTTTATTTCAGTTAAGGTTCCGGATCTAGCTTTTTTAGAACCGGAACCATCGGTTCGAAACCGGAACCGAAACCGAACCGAACCGTGGTCATATCTACAACTGAACGTTAAGCCTCCGTTTTTTGTATAGGGATAAGTTGAGTTCTGGTTTATGATTGTCAATGGATGGAGAAGGATACAGGAAAACTTAAAAAATGCCCAAACAAATTAAGGCACCTTTTCAATTTTCCTTAACAATTAAGAGACTTTATTTACCCCTAAGCAATTTAAATGGATTTTAAAATACCCCCGTCTTACTCTGTCCACTCCTTTACTCTTTAAATTTATATGTTTCAATCGAACACTTAAAACACATCAAACTCAAATAAACTCATCAAAGCAACACGCATTTTGATTTTTGGTTTCAAATAATTATATTTCACAATTTTTTTTTCCTATGATTTGCGAGGCAATAGATCTACCTAGCAACTAGCAAGAAAAGCTCTTAACAAATCTCAGGACGAGCAGATTAGTCTTTTGTCACATTCGATAGTCTTTTGTTAGTGGTCCAATAGTTTTGTACCTTTGAGCCCAACATTCTGTACCATTTTGTCTCACACGCAACACGCTCACTCTCAGGCTTAGCAAACAATAGCACTTACACCCAACATGTAGACCGTTTGGTCCTGCATACTTGATTATTTCTACGTCACTTCCATTGCAAAAATTTGTTCTAATTTAAACATCTGCGCAAATCAAACTTCAATGCCACAACTTCCTTCAAACTTAATATACGATATGTATGTGCAGCGAGGTGGACACAATGGTATAGCCACCCCCACTCCTCCACCATGGTTATATGTTCGATCTACAACCTCCTATTAATATGTGGGTAATTTTTTCACTCTCTATTAGTAGTCCTCTCCCATTTTTGGAACCGAAAATCCGGATCTTACTTTAGAATCTTATCTTAACTGATCCTGATAACATTCTAATCTAGTGCCAAAAAAAAATTGATATGCATGTATGTTTCAATACCATCCAAGGAAAAAAACCTTAAGTATAAACATTTAATTTGGGTAAATATAATAATAATAAAAAAAAACACCCCCAAGTATGATCTCGAGGTCTTGGAGTTGTCCTAAATACAATCAAATCATATACAATGCCAATTTGAGGCTCCAAAACAAATCTGTTGTGTCCCCACAGCCACCAGATTGGGGGAGTCTTTTATTTGCAGCTTGAACGTGATCATTGACACCAATTTGATTTATATAGACAAAATTTGTACGGCGCAAGGAATCTCCGTGATAATGTCATGCATGTCAAAGATAAGCTATCATGCGTGCACGTCAAAGATAAGCTGTGCTTGTATTATAATTTATAATCACATACGCTGTAGCCGTTGGTACTCTGCAACAATAACTAATTCGAGACTACAATTGTTTCTTCCCAAAAATGGCATACGCTAAAATTATACAGTGTAACATATTACAAAGATGGCAGGAAATGTTTGCAAAATCTTTTGATTGATCATTTTGATTTCTGTAAAGGAAATAACAAACTACACCTCCGTGACGCCTCTTAAAAAGCTCGAGTACAGTTATAATTGAATTAGAGACAAGTAATCTAAAACATTTGTCTAATAGAAAATATTTCCTAGTGCCATGGATTCTTCTTCTGTGCACCGCTTTTTCTTGACCTCATGGTGGTACTAGTTTTCTGCCAAAGATAAAAGGTGTAAAACCGGTTAAAGTAGTATAGGCTGAGCTAACAGACACGCTCAAACAAGACAGTTACAAAGAGGTTATGTTGGGACAATTCACTAGCTACACAGTACAAAATAAAGCAAAAGGTTTTTAAGTCATACATACCGACTTTGATTTCTTTGTTTTTCCACGAACCCTGTTCCTTGGAGGTTTCAATTTGTATATCCGAACCATCCAGTGGTGAGTTGTGAATACCTAAATCGACAAGAAGAGAGAGAATTAATCAAAAAAGCTCATGATTTAATTGAGATTGTTTGTCAACGACCGATGCCCTTAAAATGAAAAGCAATGAACTGAAAACAGATTGGCACTTGAGACTAGTTTAATATCAAAATATTGAGTGGTATATTTTAAGTACATGTTGCCATGAATATGAGCAGATTAAAAAGGTGACCATAAACATCCACCGCCCGCCAAAATCCAAATTATCCCATAACAGGTTGCGTGAAATCAGGCAAATGGGCCGCATGTGTTGTCATGATGTTATATGGAATCTAAATCTAAATTCCAAAAACATGTGACTTATCTCAGCCACATTATATACAAAACAGTTTAGCATCAGTTTAATTGTTCCCTCCAGAAGTTGCAATCAATTGTACAAAAGCTTTCTACAACAACTGATGATCAACTCTTGGATAAATCATAATAGACCTAACAAATAATCATATAAATATACAAAACAAAAATAAGACAATCTAACCTCCTCAAAATGTGTTAATTTGAAATATTTCTTCCCAATTTCTGTCCGTCTCACTCTATCAAAGGCTTTACCATCAGTATCCACAAACCTGCAGATTGTGCAGCATGAAATAATTACTCCAACAGCAAAATCCAATCAATGTAATTTTAAAAGTTCACAGCAAAGGCAGACCTGTAATATGAAAGTTTGTACATGAGACAATTTAGCATGGTTGGAGTAGCCTGAGAATCAATCCGATACTGACCATCTCTCTATAGACAGGATGAGAATGTACAAAATAGTTATTGACATTGATAAACAAAATAAATAGTTCCAGTCCAAAATTTTAGCCCAAAAGAACATATATTATGTATCTCTAATGCAGAACCACGGCAACTGTATCATAAACTAGAGCCAAAAAACAAAAATTCATTTATAAGTATTGCTGGGACCAGAAGCCCACCAGATAATCAGGTTCTTTGATATGAGGAAAGACACCTCCTCCAATACGGACCATCCACAGGAACTTATTGATGTCATCACTGGGGTAGCCAACAAGACCTAACAAGTAAAGTTGCACATTAGAATAACATTCTTTAGTTAATATAATCTGAGGTCTGACATCTGAGCATACAAGAAGAAACATACCTCCAAAGACGACAAGAACATATTTTACATCCAAGGAGTTAAATATTTCCCAGGCCGCCTTTTCTGGGGAAGACATGGCAGTACCAACAGTTGCAATATGAGTGTTGTTCCAGGTATTATTGTCAACAATGACGGTTCGATTAGCCATGGCAGTTGTTTGGTATCCGTAGTCCCACCAGGATGCAACCTGCAAAAAGTTTTAAGCAACAATCAATGTCATCGTGTAACCTATAATTTTCATTTGGTGAAAGATGCCAGCTTATTATCCAAAAAATGAAAACCCAATTTAAAATTTGAGTTTTATTTCAAGACAAAATTAGCCACAATATGGGTGATTGAATCCATCAAACTAGAAATATAATGCTAAAACAAGTAATATAAATGCCACTAAATTGGGTGGCAATGAACCAAGTGCTGAAGCTATGGCCATCAGTTGCTGCAGACAACATGCTCAAGACATGCATATTATTCATTAAATCCCTCCTCATACTTCAAGAAATACAGCAAACGTTTACACATATTTCAGACAAGCATTATAAGATAGAAGTAACAATATCAAATCCTGTTCAAGCTTTTGTTGATGTTCTTTTATTAGAAATAGTGCTCTAGCCAAAGCCCATTCTGTTTGGACTAATACGTCTGGGAGAAAAATAAAGAAAAACAAAAAAAAAAAAGCAGTTTATCATCCACCTCAGAATTGCACGTGTATAATGAAAAAAATCTTCAAAAGGCAAGAAAAAGTCCAGTACAATAGGGCAAAAGCTTGGTAGGAAACTTACTTTATCATCCACCTCGGTATTGTGCCGCAACCATCCATAGGCCTCTCTGAAATCATCAAAAACATGTAGACCATCATGTGAATGGGATGTTAACACTATAGATGGTGCTGAATAAGCTTCTGCGGCTGCCCAGACACAATGAACCTACACGGGGAAAGATCATTTACAATCAGAAACTTTTATCACTAGCCAATGAGAATAACCCATCAAACAAAGAGAGAGGAGATAAATCAAAGCAGTAACTGATGTGGCTTCTCTTGATCAGGAAAAGATCAAACCAGAAAAGAACCTAAAGATTAGAAAGGATAAATATACTTAAATATTACTTCCAACTCTGTCATGTAACTTAAGGGCCACACAAGTTGTTAAGGGATGATGCCAAGTTGACACCAGCAACCAATATGGGGACTACTCCTTTCTACAGGATCAAACTTTTCATGTAAGTCACATTGATCTGTTTCAGTTTTCAATTCCTCATAAAAAGCCTACCTCCCTCTTTCCTCCCCAAACCAGAAAAGAAGGAATATACCTGTACATTTTCATGTAAATCGTATTTCTTGTATAACTACTGAATTCAACTTCTCACAACAAGGTCTCGAAACCTATCAGGTCATTTAAAAGTAAACACTGCCTCATTACTACCACTATTTGGTTGTCTTATACAAAGAAGAATTCATAATGCAATCAATAATTCATCAACGAGTACTTTGCAAAGATCCATAATTAGCTTGATGACATTATGCATTCTCTATCAATAACATTTTTGAGGGGGAAACAGCAGTTGCTCCCACCAACTAATAACAATGTTGAAGAAATAGATGAACAGGATATCATGCTTCACTTCCAAAGGAAATGACATGTAAACTGCCAGAATGAAGGCACCCTGTTGAATTATTGCAATAATGAGAAAGAAAAAAGTCTAAGTACCACGTAGAATGCACCCAGAAACACGAGTAAGAGAACAGCAATCACAGATGCCTCTAAAGGTAAAACCAAAAGCTTCTTCCCTATTTTGGACTTAATGGAAGTCTTTTCAGCATTAGCCTTTTCCCCCTGCTCCTTTTCCTTCTTCTTGTTCTTTCTAGAAGGCCGTTCCTTTATTGTCTCTTCACTTTTATCAGGCTTTGCTGCATTATTTTCTGCTACAGCACTACTGGAACTAGTATCCCCTGCCTTAATGATCAAAACATTCCAGTTAATGGCATATTAGTCCCGAAGCTAAATAGCATCACTAAAAGATAAAACTTAAAAGAATGGAAAACTAGCAGCATTCAGAAAATAATACATGCTTACATCAACTTCCGGTTTTCCCGATATCCCAGGCAGCTGAAACTTGATTGATCGAGTGAAAACATCAAATGCTTGAGATAAAGCAATCCCAGACATGATGCATGCTGCTGGAGCAAGTACAAGCATCAGGCGAACCTGTAATATTTGCCCAAACAATGATGGCAGAGAATTATATGAGGGAAAAGTTAAAAGTAGCTGTAGTAAGATTATTAGCTGCCCAAATATTCTTCTTACCATTACTCCAGAAAAATACACAGATGTCACAATATAAAGGATCACAAAGGAGCTTGCATCAGATAAAGGCAGAAAGCATGCCTGCCAACAGATCAAGAACAAGATGACACATTTATAAGCATAGAGTTTAGGTGAGAAGCCATGTTGGTGCTGACAATTTGAAACTTACAATAATGCCAGCGGGAACCAAGAATGCCAAAACATTGATATCCATGAAGTAAGACGGCCAAGTAGGGGGTTGATGTTCACTAACACTAGCAATAATCGGTATGTACTTGCTAGCATAAGTCCTGTCAGAATGCAGTGAAAATAGAAATGGAAACAAATAAAAATGTTAAGAAACAAATTATGAACTCCAACCATACAGAAAATTGTTCTCCCATCTACCATAGTAATTACTCTAAGTGACTAAGAAAAGTAACAATAGCCAAATAGGCAATCAGTTTTCTGACATCTCTAATGTGAAAAGACAGTGAGAAGTGCGTAGCTTTTTCCTATCTGTAACTCAATCAAGCACAATGAGAATACAATTGTAACAAATAATGACGCGGTATGTTTCAAACCAAGTCAAACCCCCCAGTACAACTTCTATCTGTTCACTACTGCATTTTTTCAATGGATGGGATGGCTTAAATTAATAAATAATATTAAGTACTCACGGATCAAGCAGACTTAAACTCCGCCCACTCCAACCCTTTGTTGGGCTGGAAGCTACCAACGCTACAAGAACTGCTACCACAGCACAGCAGACTACCCTGAAAAAAAGGAAACAATGCCGAAGTATGGAGATCAGCGTTGTGATCCTTTATATTGCTACACTACAACAATATGTGCTCATTTGAAAATCAAACCATCAAGCCCAAAGAGCACCAGTTTTACTGTTTAAGTTAGTAATAGCATAATTAATAACAAATTCAGGTTTATGACAATACATTGAGTTATATTCCATCTTTCAAGTATCTCAATTTTGTAATATCCACAACAGAATGAAGAAACAGAACAGAGACTTACAGGCCAATAGATACAACGAGGGTGACAGCTACTTTAAACATTTTGGCAGACAGAATCCCTTTAATATAATATACAAGAGCAACCACATGGAGAATAATGAAAACCTGCATATCAAAATCAGTAGCAGGAATATTTAGAATAAAGGAGAAGAGACTACACACACATATAACAGCACCTGCGTAAGGTTAAAACTACCAAATGAAAAAAATTTAAAAAATTGGCAAACTGCGATAAGGAGTTGGCACATCTGGGCATAAAACAGAAGTTAGATTCAAAATACTTCAAACACTTCAGCTATTATTCAAATGCCCTTCCACTAATCTTATAGAAAACTTCAGGACATGCCGTATTTACATACTAATAATGCCAATGCCTATAATGGCATGCCAAAAAACTTTTATAAGTAGCATGGTTCATAGCTTGAAATGATATGACAGCATAACAGGACTGGAACATCGTGAATTAAAAAATTTGACAATAATTGCCATGTAAAGTCCTCAGAACCATAAAATTATAATACTCACGAGGTAAGCAATAAAGCAAGAGAAATTCACAAGTCATAGAGGATAGAAAACTACACCGTACACTCACCAGAAATGATGCAAAATGTTCTGATGTCATGACTGCATTAAATCCAACAACAGGCACCAATGCGGCTAACAACGTTCCAAGGACAACCTGCAACAAAGGAATTATCATCTTAACTGAAACCAAGAAGTTTCAAGGAATATGTTTTGAACCAATTGTGAATAAGACAATGATACTAGAAAATGCAAAAAAGAAAAAAAAAAAAAAAAGAACAAGAAAAAAACCGCATAGGCTGTAACTGTCATAGTAACATGAATATATACCCATTTTTACAAGTATTCTTTCTATAGCTTTTCACCACAATATTATTGTTGCAGCAGAAGCAATATTTTGTTTATATTTCACCAATACTTGTAGTACATATATGAGAACTTTTATTATTATTGTTATTATTTCACTTAGAACAGTAACAGTCATTATATACAGCTCTAATCAATAAATACAAACTATTAACCACTACCTACTCAGACCACTAACAGCCACCAACACTGACACCTAACATAACCAACAACTACCAGACATAATTACACCACTAATACTCGAAAATATTCCAACACTCCCCCTCAAGCTGGCTGGAAGATGTCTTCTAGACCCAGCTTGCACACCAGTCTGTCAAATTGATTCTTAGGTAATCCTTTTGTGAAACAATCTGCTATCTGCTCACTGGTTGGTAGATAAGGCATGCAGATCAGTCCTTCTTCCAGCTTTTCCTTGATAAAGTGCTTGTCTATTTCCACATGTTTTGTTCTATCGTGTAGAACAGGATTATGGGCAATAGCAATGGCAGATTTATTGTCACAATAAAGCTTCATTGGCTGAGGCACAGACATTTTTAGATCTTCAAATATTCCTTTAATCCACAGAACTTCACAAATACCTAGAGCTGCAGCTCTGAATTCAGCTTCAGCGCTGCTTCTGGCAACAACACCTTGTTTCTTACTTCTCCACGTAACTAGATTACCACCTACGAAGGCACAATAACCAGAAGTTGACCTTCTGTCAGTGATACTACCAGCCCAATCAGCATCAGTAAAGATCTCTACCTGTAGATGTCCCCTATTAGCAAATAACAAACCCCTGCCTGGTGTCCCTTTTAAGTATTTAATAATTCTTAGGACTGCCTCATGATGCTTAGGACCTGGTGAGTGCATAAATTGACTCACTAGGCTGACAGCGAATGAAATATCTGGCCTGGTATGTGCTAGATAAATCAGTCTTCCCACAAGACGCTGATACTGCTCCTTGTCAACCTGAGTATCAGATTTTTCAGCTTCAAGTTTGAGATTGGGATCAATAGGGGTTTCAGCTGGTTTACATCCCAATAGACCTGTTTCTTTTAGCAAATCTAGAACATATTTTCGCTGAGAAATGAAGATTCCTTTCTTGGACCTTGCAAATTCCATTCCAAGAAAGTACTTTAGTTCACCTAGATCCTTGACCTCAAAGTCTCTTGCCAAAGCCTTCTTCAACCTGTTAATTTCAGCAAAGTCATCTCCCGTTAGAATAATATCGTCAACATACACAATCAATATGGCCTTCTTTCCCTCATTTGAATGTTTAATAAACAATGTGTGATCTCCTTGGCTTTGACTATAACCAAACCCCTTCACAACTCTACCAAACCTTTCAAACCATGCTCTAGGAGATTGTTTGAGACCATAAAGGGATCTGATCAGCCTACATACTTTCCCACTTCCTAACTCATTCTCAAATCCGGGAGGAGCTTCCATAAAAACTTCTTCTTCTAAGTTTCCATTAAGAAAAGCATTTTTTACATCTAGCTGGTGTAATGGCCAGTTGTAATTTACTGCAATAGAAATTAGAATTCGGATAGAGTTTACTTTGGCAACCGGAGCAAAGGTCTCTTGGTAGTCTAGACCATAGGTTTGGGTGAATCCTTTTGCAACAAGCCTAGCCTTATACCTTTCAATAGATCCATTTGCCCCATACTTGATTGAAAAAATCCATTTGCACCCAACAGTTTTTTTCCCTTTAGGTAAGTCTACAACTTCCCAAGTTCCATTTTTTTTGAGAGCTAACATCTCTTCCATAACAGCCTTTTTCCAACTATGATGCATGAGGGCTTCATGAATGTTTTTAGGTATGACATGATGAGATAATTTTGAAATGAAGGCTTTGTAATTGTCGGATAATCTATGATAAGACATGAACTTAGCAATAGGATGAGATGTGCAAGATCTAACTCCTTTCCTAATGGCAATAGGAATGTCTAAATCATCAACAGATTGTTCAGTGTTAGTGTGCTCTTCAATGGGTTTAAATGAAGGAAGAGAATTAGCACTAGAAATCTTACCTTGTTGTAAGTCAGGATATGGTCTGAGGGACGGAGATTGGTCTGCCTGAGGTGTTTGAGCTCTAATTCCAAGATTCCTTCTTCGAGTGTATACTTTCAGCTCAGATGGATTGTCATCCAGATTTATGTTTTGTATATTTCCTTCCCCTGTACCAGATTCAGATTCAACAGCTTTTGAAGTAGCATCCGAACCAGATATGTTTTCTGGTTGGATAGTGTCAAGAACAGGGAAAAACAGATCAGGACCAACATCAGTAGCATCAGGGACCTGATCTGTTACCTGTTGCTTTTTAGTAGTGTCCGGTGCAGGAAAAAACAAATCAGGAACTTGATCTGTTACCTGTCTATTTTCATCTTCCCACTTACTCTCCCCCTGAAGATGATTTTCAAAAAATGGTTTGTTTTCAAAGAACTCTACATCCATACTGACATAGGTTTTTCGATTACTAGGGTTAAAACACTTGTATCCCTTTTGATTGGAAGCATACCCAATAAACACACATTTTTCAGCCCTAGCATCTAATTTAGACTTAAAACCTTGGTGAACAAACACAGTACATCCAAACACTTTGAGGGGAATGGAGGTACTAAGACGGTTTGTAGGAAAAAAGGTTTTTAGGCAGTTCAAAGGTATGTGATGTTTTAAAACTCTTGATGGCACCCTATTAATCAAGTAGGTGGCAGTAAGAACAGCTTCTCCCCAGAGGTATTTAGGCACATTCATAGACAACATGAGTGCTCTACTCACCTCTAGGAGATGCCTATTCTTTCTCTCGGCAATACCATTCTGTTGAGGGGTGTTCCTACAAGTGGATTGGTGTTGAATACCATGTTCGGTTAGAAAGTTTCCAAGGTATTGGTTGAAGTATTCTGTTCCATTATCACTACGAAGAATACTGATCCTAGTCTGAAATTGGTTTTCTACCATTTTGTAAAAATTTTTAAATAGTTTCTCAACTTCAGCTTTGGTATTCATTAAATATGTCCAACATAACCTGGTATGGTCATCTATAAACGTTACAAACCACCGTTTTCCACTTAGAGTAGGAACACTAGAGGGTCCCCATACATCACTATGTATAAGATAAAAAGGCTGAGATGCACGGTAAGGTTTTGATTTATATGGATTCTGAGAACTTTTAGAAAAGCAACAGATATCACACTGCAGTTCTTTTATTGATATAGCACGAAACAGATTTGGGAACAAATGCTTTAGATAGGGAAAACTTGGATGTCCTAGTCTAAAGTGCCATTTCATAATCTGATCTTTAACAGAGGAAGAGGAAACATCACAACTAAAGACTTGAGCCTGCATACCACTCTTAGAATCTTCAAAGAAATAGAGCCCATCCTTCATCTTAGCACTGCCAATCTTCTTCCCCTGAGCCATATCCTGAAAAATACATTCAGTAGCAAGGAACACAACAGAGTAATTAGAATCTTGAGTGAGTTTGCTGACAGACAACAAATTACAAGAAAGATTAGGGACATGAAGAACAGATTTTAGACTAAGTTCATCTGAGATTTTTATAAGGCCTTTGCCAGCAATACTTGATAAACTACCATCAGCAATTTTTACCTTATGGTTACCAGCACATGGAGTATAAGTATAAAACAAAGAGGAATTACTCGTCATGTGATCTGAAGCACCTGAATCAATTATCCAAGGTGCTGAAGTAGAGGTACTTAGAAGGCTAGTAGGGATATTACCTGAATGAGCAATGAAACTACTAGGAAGAGATGTAGCTGACCCAGAACTTGGTTGAATTAGTTTGAGAAGTTGCTCGACTTGATCCTTATTGAGATAGGACTGTTCTACCGAATGGGCTGCAGAATTTACACGTTCACGAGGTTTCCAGCTTGCTGGTTTTCCATGGATTTTCCAGCACGTCTCACGTGTGTGCCTTGGTTTATTGCAGAAATCACACCAGACTTTTGACTTGTCATCAGCCTTCCGAGTCTGGACTTTATTAGCTATTACCTCATGTGAGACAAGAGCTGATGTCTCAACAAGGGTCAGTTCATTGTTCTTCTTTCCAAGCATTACACCACGCCTGCTTTCTTCTCTCCTTACTTCAGAGAATACTTCATTTAACGACGGAAGAGGCTGTTTTCCAATTATTCTACCTCGAACTTCATCAAATTCAACATTGAGACCTGCTAAAAACTTGAAAACGCGGTTGTTCTCTGTTATCTTTAGGAAATACGTCCCATCAACCGGGTCTTTCCACTTGTGTTCATAGAACATATCCAGATCCTGCCATAGCCGTTTGAGATTAGCAAAATACTTTGTAACTGAGTCTGTTCCTTGTTTGGTTTCTCCAATCTTCAACATGATCTCATAGATTTGGGACTGGTTGCCCAGATCAGAATACATTTGTTTGAGATTTTCCCACATCTCCTTAGCTGTGGAATATCCAAGATAGTTGGTACTTATCTCCTCCTCCATCGAGTTTACCAGCCAGGCCATTACCATGGAATTTTCAGCATCCCATACTGCATACTGATCATCAGAGACAGCTGGTTCAGCTTTTTCTCCAGTTAGATATCCCATTTTTCCCCTTCCCCTGATGTACATTTGAACAGAAAGAGACCAGCGGAGGAAATTATCTCCATTAAGTTTGATATTTGTAATTTTGACAGGATGGTTATTGTTGTCAAGAGGAAGGTTTAAGGACGGTTGAGAAGTAGAGGAAATGAATGGGGAAGAGGTGACTGTTTCTTCAGTCATTTTTGACAAGACAGAAGATATAGAGATTTGGTTTCAAGGAATAAGTCCAAGAACCCCTTTTTTTGAAAAAATCAGATTGCTTCGGTTCCAGACCTGGAACCAGGCTCTGATACCATGAGAACTTTTATTATTATTGTTATTATTTCACTTAGAACAGTAACAGTCATTATATACAGCTCTAATCAATAAATACAAACTATTAACCACTACCTACTCAGACCACTAACAGCCACCAACACTGACACCTAACATAACCAACAACTACCAGACATAATTACACCACTAATACTCGAAAATATTCCAACAATATATTAAAGAGCAATCAACAAACAGCCAGCAGATTACACCAAATGATAACAAAAAAAACTGAAGTTAAAAGCTGTTACATGAATTTCTTGGTTGAGATGGGTGATACCAGACATAAAATATCCTAGCCTCTAGCTAATAATTAAACATAAATCCTTTTTAAATCTCAAGCCTCAAAATTAAACAAGCCACAAGGTAGTCACATCACTTGTCTAACACAAGGTATAACTATCTTCAATCTCCTAAAAAAAGATAAAAACTAAAAAGAAAAGACTGTAAAAATGATATATAACAAATCAGACTTCACACAAACTAGTTGTCTAGACTAAAGCTACGTACCTTAATTGGCATTATTATTATTATTTTTTTATCAGAATGAAGATCTTATCGCAAGAAAGTAAACAAGCAGCCCACTAAAAGGTCCTAACACCAAAAAGAAGGATCACTGAGCATTTACAAAAGTATAAAACCCAGATTGGCATTTAGTTTCTTCTTAATCATTTTAGTATCTAACATAGTAATTCAGACTTCCAAATTGAGGCACTAGGGCCTTTAAGAAATTCATAAATTGCTCACAAACTGTAGAAAAAATTGATTATTTGAAACTC
Source organism: Dimocarpus longan (assembly GCA_022984855.1). NCBI lineage: Eukaryota > Viridiplantae > Streptophyta > Magnoliopsida > Sapindales > Sapindaceae > Dimocarpus > Dimocarpus longan. The sequence continues at coordinate 45,913,865 of CM041012.1, read as the reverse complement.
AACTTTAAAGTATTTCCTCAGTGTTTCACCCTCAAAAAAGAATAAACTACAAAGGAAAAGTCTATTTTCCATATGGTGCTCACAAATTGTAGAAAAAATTGATTATTTGAAACTCAACTTTAAAGTATTTCCTCAGTGTTTTACCCTCAAAATAAGAATAAACTATAAAGGAAAAGCCTATTTTCCATATGGTTCCCACTCTTCTATTACTGGACTTAGAACAGCAATGAACCAACCTAGATAATCATGCTAAATCTAAAGTCCTTTCATTTTCATGACTATAATTAAAAGTTCACAAGTCCTGAGGATACTTACAAGAGGCGCATATGCGATATACAACCGAGAAGAATAGCGACCAGTTACTATGCACAACAGCACATGCATTGGAATAAGGTTAATAATAAAGGTATACCCTCCCCAAGAGCAAACCTGAATGACAAAACAATATAACAATCACAACTTGATGATGGTTTAAGAAAAGAAAGAGCACAAACAAAAATTACACACACAGATCTTACCATATAAAAGTATGCTATAGCATTTAAAGTGGCGTAAAATAGGGATCCAGTATTCAACGTCTGCACACAATACATAATTATAATCAGAATACAAACAACATTAAGTTAAAAAAGTAGAATATTACAGTATCAGTAACAATAGCGAAACTATCAGCCAGTAAGTTAAGCTGTTTATCGCTTCGATAAAATACACTTACGACTACAAGTGACAATTTAAATTGTATTATTTAAAAAAAAAAAAAAAAAAAAAAAACACCTTTAAATACAGATAAAAGGTGAAAATCAGAGCAAAAATAGCCACAGCTTCATTATCATAGCTTCCAGCCACAGATCGAGATATATACGATGGAACCTGCAAAAAATAACAGATAATAAAACAGCTATCAGTGGCCTGGATTAAAAACTATATTAGCCATCAGTACAGCAGCATGTCTCATATAAAAAACTGGTCACAATCACAAATTCTAAAGTATTTTCACATTACAATTTTTTTTTTTTTTTTCCAAAGACAGCAAAATATTAAGACTAAGAAAATACCAGATCATATAGAACTTCCAAATGCAAAGCTACACTAAAGTGCGCTGTAAAATATGACGAGTCAAATGTAAGTTTTACCATGGCCAAAAGAACGGCTGCAGTCAGTCCTGCACCTGCACCCTTGACTTCCTATTGAAAATCAATTCAACCATCATGACTAGATCCGAGGTCAATGGAAGACAACAGTATAACAAAACACAAAACTAAGGACCGCACTAACCTTAGTTAGAAGGTATGTTGCCCACGAAGCAAAAGCAGAGAATATAGGTGCAGTGAACACACAAACAGTCTCCACAGACAGAGGAAAATTCAAGGAATTCAATATCCTGACAAAACAGCAACGACTCAACAAATTATCGAAACCGAGGAATCACTAATACCAACTGCTTGCTTCAAGTGATTTAAAAGGAAGGACCACATCAAGTGCCACTATTAATACACCAAAAGCAGAATTAAACAATAAAAATAAGCAGGAACTTCTTAGTATTACTAACTCAATATACATACCACCATATGGTGCCGGCCGTCAAGGTCAACCCAGGGTAAACAGTTCCACCAATCACACGACCAAGCGGATACCTAAAATATGCAAATCCAATCCAGCGAAATTAATCAGAAATCAACAAAAAATCATGACATGGCAATACATCTGCCGCTTAAATCGTATTGCAATTACCAAGTCCTATCATCAAACCAATTCCAAAAGTCATATATCCCGTTCTTCGTCAGAAACTGAAACCACAAAACGTACTTGTCATTCTTCTATACGGCTTTATGACATTGCAAAACAATTGACAACCACATAACAGAGAAAAAATCGAACCTGAGTGACTCTGTAATTGAAGTAAGGATCAAATTCGTGAATAACACTCTCGTACTTAATGACCTGTACATTAATTAGCAAACCATAAGACATTGGATTCAACAACAATACAAATAAGTCAACTGTAATTCTCTAAACAAGCACAATGTACTGATTGATTTTAATAGCTGCGACAGTGTCCAAATTGATACAAGCAAAAATGAATATTAAATTTTCAAAATCTAAGAATCTCAGCTAAAACGAACAATTAAAATTCATTCCCATCGTAAAGCAAACAACACTAAAACATGAATTTCCAATTATAAATCAATTGCTTAAACGTTTTCTCGTTTTATATGCATCCAAAACGTGAATGACGAACTTATATGAGAACTATAGGGATCGGATCTAGAAAATCCGACGATCAGAGATTCTCACCGAGAAGAGACGGATCGAGAAAGCGAGAACTCCGATCAAGAGGAGGATGAAGAACGAGAGGACGCCACCGAAAGCGTTACGCAAGGTCCTTTCACTGGAAGTCTCCGCTGCGGCCGCCATTGACGGCCAAAAATGAGTCGCTGATTTTAGCTGGAAGTAGATATCGAGAGGCAGAGAGAGAGCGTGTGTGTGAGTGAAAATGGTGGTTTAAGTCTCGAGCGTCGACGCAAAGGAAGACTTTTGCTTGTAGAGAGAGGGGGAACTGTTTCTGATTGAAATGACGATAACGGGCATTGAAGTTTCGGTTTGATGACACTATTGTCCCTCTTGTTTCCACGTGGCTTGATATTTGTGGAAGGTTAACAATTACAAGCGATTGGTATTGGACTACGTGGACGGAAACGTGGCGTAATGTGAATTGCCAAGACAACAGAGTCCTTTTTGGTTGAACTCGTGCCGCTCGCAGATAATTAACAAGAAAAATCTTAAATACATTCATTTTTTCCTCAAAACCCTAATATTTTCTCCCTTCCTCGCGAGACCCTCAAATGATCAATTCATCCTCGTAACTTCGCCGAAATCCGACGATTTTCAGTCATCTCTGACCAATTACAGGTGTTTCCAATCTCTCCGACCACGCCGGAGCTCCGCTTCTAGAACACGCCGTGGACGGCTGCGTCGACTTCAGAAGCCGACCGGTCTTCAAATCCACCTCCGGCGGCTGGAGATCGGCCTGCTTCATAACTGTGGTCAAGATAGCTGAGAGGTTTGCGTACTAAGGAATCGCCTCCAATCTGATTACGTATCTAACCGGACCGCTCGGTCAGTCGACGGCGAAGGCGGCGGAGAACGTGAACGTGTGGTCGGGTGCGACGTTGCTGCTACCGGTTTTGGGAGCGGTGGTTGCCGACTCGTGTGTTGGCCGTTAGGACGATTATCGTTACTTCTTTTGTGCATGCACTGGTCAGTCTGCTACAACTTTCTATTTATCGGAATCCAAGTGCAAAAGATCTCTTTATTTATTTTTTTTTTTGTAATTAGATTGGATACTAATAGATTCTGATGCGTATTCGTGATTTCTGTTCCTAGGTTTTTTGTTTTCCTTTTAGTTTTCAGATTTTAAAACTCTGCCTGTGCTTTTGTTGTTGTTTTGATTTAAATTTGCTTGTAACTGGCTGTGTATGTATCTGGGGTCTGCTTAAATCTGTCTAACAAGTGTTTGGTTGGTGTTGGGTTTCTTGGTGCAGGTGTGGAATATAAAGTTGTGTGTTTGTTTTGGTGTTTTGGGTGTTTTTTATTGAATCATGGCGATGTTGAAGGACATCTTGCCTCCTGTTAAAGCAAACACTGCTGCCCTATATGACCATTCCAGTGATCCATGGTTTAAGAACCGCTATAGTTCTTCGCCCGAGGTGGAGCAATCCATTGAGGTTAAGCATAAGCCTGTTCCTCCTTACTTGAAGCGGCAAGGTTTTGTTCCGCGGAAGATTGAGGATTTTGGTGATGGGGGTGCGTTTCCAGAGATTCATATAGCTCAGTACCCTCTTGACATGGGTAGGAATAAATCTGCTAAGCCCGGATCCAAGATTTTACCGGTGACTGTTGATGCTCATGGAAATGTTGCTTATGATGCCATTGTGAGGCAGAATGAGAATGCGAAGAAGATTGTTTACTCGCAGCATAAGGATCTTATTCCGAAGATTGTGATGAATGATGAGAAGGAAGGAGATGATGAGGAGGAGGAGAGGCAGAGGGTGATTGATGAAACTATGCAGGAAACAAAATCTGCACTTGAGAAGATTGTGAATGTGAAGTTGAGTGCAGCGCAGCCGAAGAATGTGCCTCAACAGTCTTCAGACTCAAAATACGTTAAATATAAGCCATCACAGCAATTGGCAGCCTTTAATTCTGGTGCTAAGGAGAGGATTATTAGAATGGTAGAGAAGCCTGTGGACCCACTTGAGCCACCAAAGTTTAAGCACAAGAGGGTTCCAAAGGCTTCTGGTTCTCCACCTGTACCGGTCATGCATTCCCCGCCTCGACCTGTGACTGTGAAAGATCAGCAGGATTGGAAAATACCTCCTTGTATATCAAATTGGAAAAATCCAAAGGGTTATACAATTCCCCTGGACAAGCGTCTTGCTGCTGATGGAAGAGGTCTGCAAGAAGTTCAGATTAATGACAACTTTGCTAAGCTGTCAGAGGCTCTCTACGTCGCTGAGCAAAAGGCTCGAGAAGCTGTTGCAATGAGAACAAAGGTACAGAAAGAGATGGCCATGAAGGAGAAGGAAAGGAAAGAGCAGGAACTGCGTGCTTTAGCCCAGAAAGCGCGTGCTGAGAGAAATGTGGCAGCGCCCCCAGCATCCATGCCAATCCCATCTGAGAGGAGTGAAATGAATGTTGCCGATATGAGAGGGGATTATGAGCGTGTGAGAGAGGAGGAGAAGGATATGGCAAAGGAATCGAGGGAGGAAAGGGAAGAGCGACTACAAAGGGAGAAAATTCGTGAAGAGAGACGTCGAGAGAGGGAGAGGGAGAGAAGGCTGGAGGCCAAGGATGCTGCTATGGGAAAGAAGAGTAAGATTACAAGAGACAGAGATCGTGATATTAGTGAGAAAGTAGCTCTTGGCATGGCTTCTACCGGAGCGGCAAGAGGGGGTGAGGTTACGTATGACCAGAGACTGTTCAACCAGGAGAAAGGAATGGATTCCGGCTTTGCCACAGATGATCAATACAATGTCTATGACAAGGGATTGTTCACCGCTCAGCCCACCCTTTCAACCCTGTATAGGCCCAAGAAAGATGCTGATTCTGATGTGTATGGAAACGCTGATGAACAATTGGACAAAATTATGAAGACTGATCGCTTCAAACCTGATAAGGGATTTGCTGGCAGTTCTGAGAGGGCTGGTCCAAGAGACAGACCACTCGAGTTTGAGAAGGAGGCTGAAGAAGCTGATCCGTTTGGTCTGGACCAGTTCTTGACAGAGGTCAAGAAGGGTAAGAAAACAATGGACAAAATTGGTTCTGGAGGGACCATGAGAGCTAGTGCTGGATCTTCACTTCGAGATGATACTGGAGGTTCTGGTAGATCTCGCATAGGGTTTGAAAGGGGGCGTTAATTATATATCCTATAATTGTATTTTCTACTTTGCTTTCATGTGTGGGAGGTACTGTAGTTTTTTCGAAGTTACGGTTTTAAAACCGTTAATGCTTTGTATTCGCGTAAATGCTTTCTATGGCATTATTATTCCCTTTTTCTGTACTTATATTAGACAATTATTTTGCAGATATTAACTTTGGTAAGCCAAGGGAGGTTGACTTGCATTAACCATTCTGTTAAGAGAGAGGATCTCAGTCTATTTGCTTGTGTGATGGATCTCTGCTAAATTTCTCCAACACAGTTTTAATTCTGGTCGTGAACTTGAGTTTTGGGTGTCTGCATTTGTTTGCTGGACTTGAGTCTGAATCTCAGCTGTCTGACCGGGATTTGCCAAGCTTTTATTTTTTTTTGGTCTTTGAGATTAAATGTCCTTGCTAAAATTGTATTCTGTCTGCTTCATTGGATGGATTTTCTTGCTCGCTTCTAGCAGATATTTGTGGTTTCTTTCGTAAATTGATTTTGATGTATTCAACTCTATTCATTTTGCTACGTTGGTAGCACTAGATTCTCATAGTGTTATTTTATTATTAATCAGGCTTATTTCTCCATGATCATTGATAGATCTTCCCTGAATTAGGACTAAGGACTTTGTATTCTAAGCTCTACATAATTCTAAGAAATTTTTGTATTCCTTGTTTCCATTTCAAAAATTCAATAAGGTTGGTGTTCAGTGTGCTTAAACTTGAAACGGGTTCCTTTTGATTCGAGTCTTTTGGCATTATTGTTAAATTATGGCTAGCTAACATACTGCACTTGCACATTCTGGTATTACTGTGATGAGTCATGAGACAAGACAACCATTTGATCCATAGTTTGTGTACAACAAAAGGGTAATTGACGATTCTTATGTATAACAGAAGCACTTGAGAGCAACTTGTTACCAAAGTGAAACGCACAAGATTTTACACCTCTTCATTTACCAAAATAAAAAGCATGTTACTAGCTTATGAGAATAATTTTCTTCCATTATAAACTAAAAATTGATAGTCTTACGGTGTGTTAATATATGGAGTCAGTTGCACCCCAAGTGGTACCGAAAAAATTAGTAATAACCAACCATGGTGTGTTAATAGTTATAAAATAAACATAAATGAACAAGAAACAACAGTGAAAGATTGGGAAAGGTTCCAAATAAATAACTTAAAGCTGTTAATATATGGAGTCACTTGCACTCCAAGCGGTACCGAGAAAACATAATAATAATCAACCATGCAACGAATAGCTGTAAAATAAATATTAACAAACAAGAAACAACAGTGGGAGGCTGGGAAGGCACATAATATTCTAAAAACTTTATGGTAAGTGCAATTATCCGCTATTTATGCTTAGCAACGTAATGGGTCCATCAGTGGCACCATCCCAAAAACTGGTTTTCCAGCTCTCCTTTGCCTGCAACCAGATTTACAATACCCAAAACTCTGCAGGTCTCTCTAAAGCAACCGAAGAAAAACAACTCTAATTAAAGAATCTTCAAATAAATTTGCAACTTTCAGAGGCTTTCATCTACCAGTCCTAGCAAAAAGCGAACAAGACAGTTGTAACTTCAAGCAAATATATCAGAATCAATCTGCTGGATATTTGGGAAAATGTGTCTCAGAGTAGTAGTGTAGTTCGAAGATTTTGCCTGCAATGAAAGAAGCATGATCGTAATTGGAAACAACAAAAGGATTCATAAAATTTTTAGAAAATCCTAGACAAATACTGAAACAAGCACTGCACATATCAAGCACCATAAGGAAGCACAAAGAAATTACCAGAAATTTCCTATAGTAAAACAACCTGACTATTAGGCTCCTCAAGTAATAGTCCATGAGATACAAAGACAAGAATACAATCACCAAGCACATCATTTATTTTGTGTTCTCTCATAAGCGATATATCCACAGAAACGAAGAACTAACAGCAGCTTAAGTTCTTCCCATTCAATTGGCATTAACATGCAGTGTCAAGCAGAAGCAAATAAAACCGCCTTCGTACAGGTCATACAAATGTTTCCTTTCAGAAAAGAGAAAGTAGCAAGGAGATTAACCTTATAAAGTATATCTCAGTGTATCCCAGAAAATACGGTACGGGGTAAAATACTAAATATTTCTCTCTATTTGAAGAACTGTAAGAACAGTCTTCAAACATATTAGTTATAGGGACACTGATTTTTTTACTCCAAAGACAATTTCAGAAGTCTAAACGTGCAGCAACACAGATACGTTCTATTTCGATGATTTAGATGTCCAACGTTAAATCTAACAGGAAGATGAAAACAGAGAGGATAGCTATGAAACATTTTGAAGGATAAGTTGCAATATAATTAGACATGTGGTTCCAACAAGCACGCAAAAGATGTTAGTACGACCAGACTAGAAACATTTCAGCCACATAGCTAAGAAATTGATTATAATGTACAGTGAGAATCACACATAAAAACAACATGTAAAATATTCATGAATGGATTCTGTAACTTCCTCTATTTCTTGATACTCATGTACAATTAATATCAGCAAATTAGTGCAAGAGAATTAAAGAATCTGAAACACTTAACAGGGAATTAGATATCAGCATAAATAGTATAATAGAGGCACACAATTAGATGACTCTGTAAAGAGATCGATTGTAAGGGGTGATTCTGTGGGGAACATAACAACACAAAGAGCCAAAAAGACAGTTGAAGGCTGGTCATCATCCCATTAGACTTCAGAGACCAATTAAGGGAAAAATTTTACAGGAATGGAAAAGATGGTGTGGGCAGTGAAGAAAGAGGGTTACAGTATCAAGAAGCATTTTGATATAATATTATTTTAGAAAGTTTAAGAAAATGGAGATGATACCAATATCCACAGTAGAGGACGGGAGATATATATGACTCCCTGACAGAGTTCATTCGTTGAAAGGGTAGGGATATAAGCAATCATAGCTTAAAAGAACAGTAGAACCATGCATAAAGCTATATAGAAGTTAAAATATAAAAATAATCAAGGAGTGAGTGGAAGGTACATAAGAAAATAACAGGGATTTTAACAATTTCGAGGATATAAAGTTGTAGATAACCGTACACAGGGATTGTTCTCAAGGTAAATAGTGATAAGCGTCTCCCTTGAACCAGTAGCAGCCTCAGCAATACTATCAAGCGATTCTATTTGATTGTCGTTAAGCCATAAATCTTCTAACCTGCAATTACAGCTCCAGCCAAAAAGGCTAAATTAATGATTCTGTAAGACTAACGTGTTTCCCAACAAGAGAAGAGAAAAAATAGACCTACCGAGTGAGACTCTCGATGTTATCCACTGACGTTAGCTTATTGGAAGACACATCCAACACTCGAAGGTTGACCAAGGTTGATAAGCCTTCCATTTTTGAAATACCATTATGACTCAAATACAGTTCTTCTAAAGCAACACAATCCTGGAAATTAGCAGTAAAATCCAACAACAAAAACAATAATGATTCCAGTGCAACGAATAAACAACACAACATGTTGAGAGAGAATTTATCTCACTTGACACACCTCAAAACCTTTCATCGAAGCTAAACGATTACTCTGTAAGCTAATCTTCTTAATGCATTTTAACCCACAAAGGTCCACTACTTTGATTCGGTTCCGTCCCAGCCACAGCTCCCGTAAGTTCAACAGATTTTGCAAATTCTCCATTACCTGTAAACAAAAACAACAACAATGCTCCAATACCACATACGCCAATAAAATATTCAAGAGATTGAGAAACAGATATCAAACCCGCAATCTGTTGGAACCAAGTTCGAGAATCTGCAAATCGCGAAAGTGATCGATCTCTTCAATCTTAGGAACTTCATTTTTAGACACATAGAGTTCCTTGAGCGTGTTCGACACCTTGGACAATCCATGCAAACTAGTAATTTCATTGAAAGACACATCGAAATTCAAAAGCTTCTTGAATATGCTCGCATCAGGTATTTTCGTCAGCTTATTGTCTCTCAGAACTAGCTCCTGCAATAACAGCATCATCTTTAAATTAATTAAAGACGATCAATTTACAACTTAAAAATTGTCTATTTTGTGTTCCTATATATATTTTCTCAAACGGATGGATGGCTACCTCGAGACCAGACAAGGCCTCCCAGTGAGAAATTGGCTCGACAGCGGCATCTTCGATGAGGTTTTGGCGGAAGGAGAGCTTTTTGAGGTTGGAGAGGTGCGAGATTCTGGGGTCCAGGCTGGACAGGCGATTGGCAGTCAGGTCCAACTCCGTCAGACTCGGAGGTAGCTCGATTGATGAGAGATCATGGAGTTGGAAGCTGGTGAGATCGAGAACCGTGCTTGACGAGTCAATATCAACCGTCTGATCGGCATTAGTCTCCGCCGACGGTCGCTTTTGATCCTCCATGCAGAGATGGTTCCAGAACTGCGCTGAGGGAGACGATGGAAACTGGCCGGTTGTATTGTCGTTTGGGTTTGCTTGCAGTGACTCACTGGTTTTGGGCCTTTTATGGGCTTCGGAACTCACGTACTGTTTGAGTGGCTTGCAGTCCTTTACAAAGAACATGTACACACCGCTTTAACTATTTCGCCACATTAATAGAATTTTGTACTTTATGATATATAAATATACCCCCATAATACTAAATATATAATTCCCAACATGAAATCTCAAAAGTCAAAAACAACCAAGCAACTACACAATTGAAGAAAACCCCACGAAGTTCTTATCCGCCATCAATAAATACAAGGAAAACAAAAAAGAAAAAAGAAAAAGGATATATATATGTAGATGATAACAAGAAAAAGGATAAAGAGAGTAGTAGTGTGGTGTATGGGAGAGAGAGGGAAAAAATGTATTATTGGTGTATGGGCATAAATTAGAAAGAAAAATCCTTATTCCTATATCAGTTCATCATAGATATTTAGATATACAAAAGGTTGTAACGATATTAAAAAACATAAAATAGTATGGAGAAATGGGGGTGGAGGATGGTCACCTTTTTTTTTATTGGTTGCTCCAACTCTCTTTCCTATATGTATATATATATATATATATTTTAATTTATGTTATTCGTAGTTTTCGATTTAATTTGTGATTAAATTAACTACTATTGCAAACAGTTTTAATAATTATATAAGCAATTTTATTTAAGAGTAATATTGAAATTTAAAACAAATAAGATTGTGAAATGCACTAATAGTTGTTTTTCTCCTTTTCGAAGCTATGCCTAAATATTGTTCAAAACTATGCACAAAATTTGTTTGAGAATGTAAATATTGGTGTTTTGAATTATTTTTTATTTTATATTTTACAACCTTCCTTAAAATTCAATTATTAAGTGCACCACGGTCATTCTAAATAACCCCATGATGATGATGTTAAATATCCAACCGATATTACATTTTCATTTAAATTTTTTTAGTAAGAATTTCAAATTCAACATTATTTCTTTTTACAAAAGGTTGTAACGATCATGAAAATTTACGGCTGTAACATTTACTTTATTTAAAAAAATAAATAAATATCTACTTTATAATATAGTTAGTATTTCTTTAATTGATGTTTAACCATTAATTATTATAATAATTTTTTTGAGTGATGATGTTGGCAACCCATCAATTCTTTCTAGAAGCTATTTTTAATTTTTTGTTAATGATGATTTTAATAGTAATTGAAATTACTAAGAAGAAACAAATATTTCTATAAACATTACAAACTAGTTCTTTTAGATACAATGTCATTTGTTTCCTCTTTTGCAATTACAAACTTTTTAATATTTCCATTTTTTTAATTTCAATATTTTTAAATTTTTTTTGAATCCAAAGTTATATAAATTAATATGCAAATAAAAACAAATTCTGAGGTAATGGTAATTTATTTAAAAAAGTAAATAAACAATAATAAATAATTAAGTTTTCAATTAATTTATATATATGTGTGCACGCGTGCGTGTGTGTTTAAGATTGTTTAACCATATATGTAGGTAGAAATTTGACAAGATATAATTTAATATTAGTTTTTCTACCTAAATTGAAATTATTAATTTATGCATATATTGCATTGGAAATTTATTAAAATTTTTATCAATACTCCTTTCAAAAATGCAATTCATCAAAATCAATGGGTAACATTAAAATAAAATTGAGTGTGTTTAAAAATTTAACTATCGTTAGTTTTTAAATGAAGTATCCTTACAATAAAAGTGTCAAAAATAAAAAGAATAATTTTGAAAAAAAAATGAAATGTGTTTTTAAATTTCTTACTTTCAAGTTTTTAAATATAGTGTGTTTTTTTTTTTTTTTTTTAAAAAAAAAGGAGTGTTAAAAGAAAAAAGCTGTATTGAAACCATAATTTTTTTTTTTACTTTCAATTATTTATTAGTTGATCTAAAATACTCTTAATAGAGATGTATTCAATCTTAAGTTTATTGGAATTTCATAAATTTATTTTAGATGATAAATTTTGATGAAATTTATGAATTCTTAAGGCTTCATATAAATTTTGTTATATATATTAATGAAGTTTATGGGAAAAATGTAAGAATTGATATAGACTTTTTTATGCATTACTTCCACTTTTAAATCCATAGAAATCCATCAAATTTTATCGCTTAAGTAAAATATGTAAAATCAATGACTTTTTAAATATATATAGATTTCATACTAATTTTGATCAAATACACTTAAATTTCAATGAATCTTATACAAATATAGATTAAATATATTTAAATTTTAATTGAATCCATACAAAGTTAGATTACATACAATATTTTAAAAATGTGTTAAATTTCAATAAACTGTAAATTGAATATATCCTTAAATTTGATTAAAGGAAAAAGGAAAAAAAAAAAAAAAACACAAGCCATTTGTTGCACTTTAGCTGATCTAATTATCATGGCGCCCACAAGGTTATTGTTACATTAAAATTACTATCATCATAAAGTTTACTAACTCGTTTTTTAAAAAAATAATAAAGTTTACCAAATCAAACAATATCAAATTTAATTAGTAAGTGTCGGGGCCGTGGGGTGCTCACGGCAACCAGCCCATAGCCATGGCATCCCCAGCCCATCCAATTGAATTTTTTAAAGCTTTGGCTTTTATTAATTTTTTATATAAAATATAATTTATTAAAATACAATTAATTCACCCAATTAATTACTGTTACTATAATCGAAACTACATTTATCAAATTAGATATTACTTAACAACATAAAATAGTTCGTTCATATTATCTAATGATATTTAAATAATTTTAATCATTTCTATCATAAACAGAAAGATTTAATTTTCAATTATTAACATATTTGGCAGTATTATTTATATGATTGCAACAACTTTCAATGTACACTTTAAATATCTTCTTTGACCATTGCATTTGAACTTGTCAAGTTTGAGGTTGTACATGAATACATATTTTATTATAATCGTAAAAAAATATATTGTAGTTTCAAATACATAAACGATTTTCGATATTTGAATAGGAATGAGTTTTAACTTTTGTAATAAAATTAAGTGGTATTATATTTAGATTTTCCATGACTTAATTTTTTAGCATACATAATTGTCATGCATCAATTTAAACTTTTTTGTTTTAACACTCTAAAACTAAGACCCAGGCTCCATTCATTAATTTATCGTTTCCAAATATTTTATTATTTAACATCAATATATATTTTTTGTCTACGGCATGCTTATTACTACATCAATTATTATTTTTTAATTCAAATGCAATCAACTATTTACTTGATTCATTGCAAGCTATAAATTTCGATTAAATTATTTATTTATTACTTAAATATCATCAACCAATTTAGACTATTGTCAAATTAAACAAGCAGTATTAGACATTAAATCATTCATTGATTGGTAATTGTTGACGTTTGAAATTAATCAACGAAATTCTTCAAAATCCAACACTGTAGAAATAGTTAATACAGCACAAAAAACAAATAAAAGATGTAAAAGAGGACAAAGGTAGAACGTGAGATGAAGAAATGTTGAAGTGGTTCGGCTAATTTTGCCTACATCCACTGTTTGTTCTCTCAATGTCTGGATATAGTAACAGCCAATTTTTTCTAAGTGTTTCGCTCTCCTCCGTTACATAGAAAAGTCTCCCCTATTTATAAGAGGAAAGGCGCTACAACGATATATAATGAGTTAAAACAAAATAATTACTATAGTTAATGCACCTAATTTATTTTTAATGTAGCTGGATTACATTAAATGTAGTCGGATTACATTCAATGCAATGGACATGTGTAGAATTTATATGACTAACCCACGTGGGTTAGGTATGATTTCTGTAATCTGAGCAGTAATCTCTGACAAATTTGGCGTGCAAGACAAGTTACAACATTACCTGGCACGGTTCTGGGCGAACTGGAGTTCGGAATGATGGTAGGTAACGAATGACGGTCTCAGCCAACAATAGCCATGCACGGTCTGGCTTTGAGCAGACTTCATTTCACGAGGTGTACTACGCGAACTCCACGCTGCAAGGTTTATGAGGAATATGACTCAGAGCTTTCCTTTGATGGACTGGCGAAAATTGGGCTTGGCCCAATTAGGCCAGTTGTTTGTGCTTTTATCAGTTCCATTAAGCATTTCAGAAAATACCCATAGCATAAGCTCTCCAGTTCTTAGGACGTACTACAGACTGAGAGCTCCGAGCTTTACTGATAAAAGCCGTGTTGGCAGGAACCGTTGCTCATCAATTTTTCAAATGTGGCTCATCTGATGCGCGGCAGTTGCTCAGGATAAGATTGAGGGACATGTTTCGTACAGGGTGTGCATTTAATGCACGTCTTTCAACTGCCAGCGCAATAATGACCATATCCCTAACATCGCACAAGATCGTCAGATCTTAGGCAGTTATTGAGTTTCAAGATCTAACGGTTGGGGGGTATTAGGTAAAAAAAAAACAACAGCAGAGGCTTTTCGCATTATTCACTTTCACATCATTTTTCAGCATCAATTGCAAGAAGAGATTTTTTATTTTCTTTCCTCAGTTGCTACGATCAACTTCGACCTTTGCCGGCAATCGTCTTCCATTGTCTCAGAACGCGAAAGCTCTGTACTTTTAAAGTAAATATTGCGATTCTTCCTCTGGTTTTATACTTCCATGAATGGCATAGTAAGTATCTTTTTCTGGGTTTTGCTTTGCTCGAAGATTGTTCTTCATATTCTTATTGCATCGCATGTTTACCTGGGAATGAAATGTTGAAAATAGTTAGCTTTTGATTTGCGAAATCAATTTTTTGTAGTCTGTGTTGTTTATCGTATAGCCGCGAACTCCTTTGTAAAAGCATAGATAGGCAGTTCGGAGGCCGCGAATTAATGGCCTGGGCTTAGCCCTGTAAATAATATTCTGTGGTGTTTGTGGCCTGTCGATTATAAGAGAATTAGTTGCTTAGGGAATTGGAGCCTTAGATAATTTTAGGCTTGGTCTGCGTATAGCAGACTAACAGCTCCTTTTACATTTTGTAGATGTCTTCAGGTCGCAAACGCCAGCCTCATATAATAGAAGAATGAGAGTCCTCAAGCTCAGAAGAGCAGATGGACCAGGGACAGGCTTCTCAGGAAGCAATTCCGTAATTCGAGGAGGGCGCTGGAGACTTATTTCCTCGCTAGAATCCAGTTCCATTGGCTCAGCAATCAACTTTAGTTGAACGAGCTACTGAAGAAAGACTAGCTCGTGAAATGTTCAAGTGCCATCCTTCGAAAATATCCTCGATGGATCTCATGGGAGTTGTACTTGAATTCCATCTCCCTAGAGGTTATCGAATCATGGCAGTCTCTTCAGAGGGTCATGTAGCTTATCCTCCTACGGGTTTTATAGCTGTCAATACGCAGCATTTAGAAGCGGGACTTAGATTTCCAGTTCCACCATATATCATCGATCTCCTCAATGATCTAGGCCTTGCCTCTTTTCAACTTACCCCTAATACGTACTCACAGATAACTTCTGTAACCATTCTTTTTAAGAAAAATGATTTTCCTTTTCCTAGACCAAAATTAATCAAATATCTGTTCGCTTTTAAAGGCACTAGCACGAGTCAACCACGGGACGGGCTGTATTATGCCTCACCTCGTCAATCCCGATATAGAAACATTTTGCCTCAAGGGCAGGCGAAGGGGAAATCTAATATTGGTGATTACAAGACACATTAGTTTTATATTTCCTATCATTCTTTATTTAAGCTTCAATATTTTACCTTCCGAGCTGAGCTAGGTAAGAATCCTCAAAGCACACTGCTGGAGGTGTCATAACACAGGTAGTCTTAATGATAATGTTTTGCTTTTTAACTGCTTACAGATTTGAAAGCCAAGAAGGTTGATCTGACTCAAGGGGAGATCGTCGAGTTAGAGGTTCTTTTGGCTCGAAAATCAGAAGAGGACAACGTTAAGCTAACAAACGAGCTACTTCGATCCTACGAGCTCGCTCCTCCTTCTGAGAGTAAGCTTGTCAGAAGTAAGCACGTGGGTTCCCAAGGGATTGCATGTATTGAATTGGTTTTCGCTGCGAGGGACGTGAGTGAAAGTTCTAGCACTCCACAAGGATTAACCTCTTCCAGCAACGTGGAGGTTGAGATCATTTTCGAAGAAGCTACAGAGATGACAGAGCCGAGAAGCAATTTGAATTTATTACCTCTCCCAAAAAGAAAGTCCAAACAACCTGGGAGTTCTGCAACTGCTACATCTGCAGTTCCTGGTTCTTCTACAACAGCTGCAAAGGAGATTCCGGATCTTAGTACTACGAAGTCCCTTGCTTCAACTATGCCAGAAGGACCTTTGGTAGCTACTTCTCCTACAACTGTGCAGGAGACCATCTCTGTTGCTCAACCACAAGGCTCTCTAGATCCAAATATTGCTGCTACAACCAAAGGCAAAAAGGTTGCCATTGCCTCTGAGGCTAAGAGAAAGGAACTCGTAGGTGCAAGCAAGCCTCCTCCTGTGAAGAAAACCTAAAAAAAGAAGGGTAAGCAAGTCACTAGTCAGACTCCAAAGGCAAGGCCAAAGGTTCCTGTTGAAATTCCTCCTGAAGATTTCCCTGGGGAAGCTTATCTGGACATTGCGTACGAGCAAGCTCCTTCCCTTGTATGTTATTCAGCCAAAAGGCTTGAGGAGGAGGATTTTTCTGGTGGAAAACTACTTTCCTGGCCACTTCGCCAGACACTCAGGGTAAGGTTGCTCATAGATGGTTACATATATTTTCATTTGTCATTTCCTGACCATTTTCTGCATTCTTTAGTCTTCTATAGGACTCATGAAGACTTTAGATGATGAGTCTTTCTTGGAGGAACAACATAACGGGCTCAAGGCCGCCAATAAGAAACTCAAAGAAGCGGCTAAAAAACGTGATAGGGAGCTGCTTTCTTTAAAAGATGAGCTCAAGAGATCTCAAGAAGCGGCAAGCAAAGCTGAAAAGACAACAAAGAAAGCACAAGAGATGGCCGACAAGGCTAAAAAGACGGCCACAGTGTTTCAATCTAAACTGGATGTAGCTGATGCTGCGAAGCACGCACTTGAGATCGCCTTGGAAAAAGAGAAAGAGCTTCATGAGACGATTTCTTCCAAGCTTTACTCCCAACTTGAAAGTACACAAAATACATTGGGGGAACGGGAGAAAGATGTAGAAATGGCCTCTCAGGAGATAGTCAAGTTAAAGGAGCAACTTGCTTCAGCAGAGACTCGTATATAGGAGATCATAATTGAGATGGAGTCAAGGTTTTTATATACCCTGTGGAACTCATATCTTGACTTGGACTATACCATTTTTTGTGAAGGAGGAGTCAAAAAAGTCCAACTTTTTATTGAAGAAGCTGCAAAGGAGTAAGGTGAAGCACAAGGTCAAGTCCTAGAGACCTTGCCTGGAGGGGGTGTATAGGATCCACTTACTGTATGTACAGAGAATCAAGCGCCCTCCTCTTCAATCCCTCGAGACCCAGCTTCATGAGTTGTAGATCTCTTGACTGAGTTGACTATTTTCTTGCTTTAGTACATAATTTTCTCTATGCTTGGACAAAATTTCATCATTTTATTTACCTCGTCTGTGGAGGAATTACCTTATCATGTACAGATTGATCCTGAAGATCTTTAATTTTAATGTTGCTTTATTAACGCCTTTGTGTGAGTGTGAGAAAATAAATATAACTTGAGTCATTAAGTGATCTCTAATCATAAGTCGAGAGTTCAGTACTTAAAACGCGGATTTATAAAACTAAATGGTCTTTATTTATTTACTTTATAAATCAACACTCATATTTTCTAGGCAAAATATTGTACATGGACTAAGGTAATTATAACGAATTGAGTGTCTGTGGCAAACTTAATAGTTAGCACAAGCTAAGTAATGTGTATATGCGTGAGTTTACTCGAGATCTTTGAAGAGATCATCTATCTTGTTGTAGGATATGAGCTCGTGTGTCCTGCTAACGAAGGTTGACGATGTGAGCATGCATGGCCTGCCAAGGAAGATTGACCATGTGAGCACGCACGGCCTGCCAACCTTTGGACCACAAGGTAGGTGTGGGGTCGGTTAATATACTGATATTAAGCCCTTTACCCTTATGGTTATTTGCCTTTCGCAAGAATTCATAATCTTACTACTCCCAATACTAAATTCAGGATTTGCTATGAGTTTATTTTCTACCACATATAGTCACAAACGAAGTGAGTCAATGTCATATATAGAAAATAGAGAAGCTCTTATTAACTTGTAAAAATGTGAAATTTACAAGAAAAAAACAAGTTATAAGCTATTGGTAATAAGGCCGTAGATGCTCCGCGTTCCAGGCTCGTGGTACTATAGCTTCTTCCATGTTCATCAAGTAGTAAGCTTCGTTCTTCAGATTTTCTTTAATGATATAAGGTCCTTCTCAATTCGGACTGAGCGTTCTATCACTCACCTTATAGGCTCCAGCTAAGAAGAGACGGAGTATGAGGTCGCCAGGTTTGTAGCTCCGTGCTCAGACCTTTTTATTGTAATATCTGACCACTCTTTGTTGGTAGATGACAACTTTCATGCAGGCTGTTTCCCCTGATTCTTCAAGAAAATCCAAGCTTGAGGTGAGGAGTTGATTGTTTTCTGTCGGGTTGAAATTCATCCTCCGTTGACTAGCTACTTCGATTTAAGCAGGAATCATTGCTTCAGAGCCATAAACCAAAGATAAAGGAGTTTGTCCAGTGGTACTGTGAGCTGTCGTCCTGTAAGCCCACAATACTTTCTGCAATTTGTCAACCCATGCTCCTTTCTTGGCTTCTAACTTTGTCTTTAATATCTGCTTGATTATCTTGTTAATTGCCTCGACTTGACCATTTGCTTGAGGATGGTCAACTGTTGAGAAGCTTTTCTTGATGTCGAGACTATTGTAGAATCTGACGAACTTTTCACTGCTGAATTGGGTACCATTATCGGGTACAAGTTGTTGAGGGACTCCAAACCTACAAATGATGTTATTCCATACAAACTTTTATACCTTCGCAGTGGAGATTTAAGCTAACTCATTTGCCTCAGCCCACTTGGTAAAGTAGTCCACTACCATAATGACATGCTTACACCTCTCTCGACCTGTTGGAAGCGGTTCTATCAAGTCCATGCCCCAAATTGCGAAGGGTCATGGGCTAGTCATCCGGTGCAAATAGGCAAGTGGAGCTCGTGGGACTTTAGAGAACCTTTGACAAATATCACACTTCTTTACCAATTCGAGGGCATCCTACTTCATGGTTGGCCAATAATACCCCTGTCTCAGAGCTTTTTAGGTTAAAGAGAGCCTCTCAGTATGATTCCCACAATGACCTGCATGGATTTCAATCAAAATACCTGTACAATCGGGCTCATCAATACACCTTAACAAGGGAGCTGAAAAACCCCTCTTATAAAGTATATTGTCACAGATGTAGTATCTGGCCGCCCGCGTTCGTAGACAGAGTGCTTCGAGCTTATCATTTGACAGCTTCCCCTCTTGCAAGTAATTAATCAACGAGCTTATGTAGGAATTGGCTGCCACAGTCAGGGTCATGACTTCCTCATGAGATTCAGTGCTAGGCTTAAACAGGAATTCTATCGGTATTTCCCCAGAGAAATCAGCATCCTAAGCAGTTGCCAAACGGGCTAATGCATCAACGTAGGAATTATGAGCTAGTGGGATTTGGTTTATTTCATATTTGTTTAATCTTCCCAGCAAATCCTGAACTTTTCGTAAGTAAATCATCATTTTCGTTCCCCGAGCTTGATACTTTCATTGTACTTGGCACACCACGAGTTGGGAGTTGCTAAAGATTCCAAGTTGTTCAGCCCGCATCTCTTTTGCTAGACGGAGTCCTACTAATAGAGCTTCGTACTCGACTTCATTATTTGTAGCTTTGAACCCGAATCTGAGTGCATATAGGATTTTATGTCTTTCTAGGCTGACTAGTAACATTCCGACTCTTGCCTTCTGATCACTAGAGGAGCCATCAACATATAACTCCCAATAAGGATCTTTTGAGGTTCCGGCTTCCTACTCGCCAGTAGACCCTGTGAATTCAATCACGAAGTCAACTAAAATTTGCCCTTTGATCGCTGACCTCAGCTTGAACTCTATGTCAAACTGTGCTAATTCAATAGCCCACTTGAGAAGGTAGCCTGAAGTTTTTGGCTTCTGGAGAATCTGTCCTAAATGATATTTGGTTAAGATTGAAATCTTGTGTGCTTGGAAATAAGGACATAACTTTCTTAATACCACAATCAGGCAGTAAGCAAGCTTCTCCATGGGAGTATATCTCGTCTCAGCATCAACTAATTTCTTGCTAACATAGTACACTGGGTGCTGAACGTCATCTTCTTCTTGTACCAGTGTTGTACTCAAGGCGTACTGAGATATCCCTAAATAGAGTAATCGAGTCGCCCCTTCTTTTGGCTTTGAGAGGAGTGGGGCTCGCTCCAGGTATTCTTTTAACTGCTGAAACGCCTCTTTGCACTCCGTGGTCCATTCAAAGGTCTTCACTTGTTTCAGTATGTTGAGGAAAGGAATGCATTTGTCAGTAGCCTTTGAAATGAATCTATTAAGTGTTGCAATCTGGCCGTTGAGACTTTGTACCTCCTTTATGTTGGCTGGTGGCCTCATATCTAGCGGAGCTTGTATCTTCGCAGGGTTGGCTTCAATCCCCCTGTTATTCACCATGAACCCGAGGAATTTGCCTGAGGCTACTCCGAATGCACACTTGAGAGGATTAAGCTTCATCTTATATGCCCTTAACACCTGGAACGTTTGCTCCAAATCGCGCATATGAATAGTAGCTTGAGTAGACTTTACCAACATATCATCCACATAAACCTCCATGCTATGAGATCTTCACACATCATATTCACCAGCCTCTGGTAAGTTGCCTCTGCATTTTTAAGTCCAAAAGGCATTACCTTATAGCAAAACAAGCTGTGGTCAGTGAAGAATTATGTATGCTCTTCATCTTCAGGATGCATTGGGATTTGATTATAACCAGAATAAGCGTCCATGAAGCTGAAGAGTTCATGACCAGCAGTAGCATTAACAAGTTGGTCAATCCGGGGCAAAGAGAAACTATCTTTTGGGCATGCCTTGTTGAGGTCGGTGAAATCTATGCAAGTTCTCCATTTACCGTTTTTCTTCTTTACAAGCACAGGATTAGCAACCCAAGCTGGATAATGGACGATTCTAATGAAGTTATTGGTCAGGAGTTTGTCTACTTCATCTTTTAGTGTCTCATACCGTTCATGCGTCATCGACCTTCTTTTCTGGCGAACTGGCCTACAATGGGGAGTAATATTTAACTTATGCGACATCACTTCCGGGCTTATCCTCATCATATCTTCATGATTCCAGGCAAAAATGTCTAAGTTCGCCTTCAGAAAGGTGGCGAGCTGAGCTTTCACTTCTGGGGCCAATCTCTTTCCCAGTTTAAGACATCTCTCAAGATCAGCTTCACTGACATGCACCTCTTCCAACTCTTCCACTGGACTCGTTGCCCTATCTGTATCAACTTCGCGAGGGTCAAGGTCATGATTTACTCCCGTTTCTGTCAACACACATGCTGCAGGACGTGATACTACATTTATCTTTTTTGCTTCTTGGGTGCCCAATTTCACGGCGTTCTCATAACACTGGCGAGCTATGCGCTGCTCACCTCGTACACACCCTATACCATTGGGAGTAGGAAACTTTACAGTAAGGGTCCTGGTGGAAGTGATCATGTCAAGATCATTCATGGCAGGCCTCCCTAGTACCATGTTGTAGGCAGAAGGGGAATTAATGATTAAGAAGTCTGCGAGTACGGTTGAATGACACTTGGCGTCCCCAAGGGTTAGGGATAGTTTAATCTGTCTCATGGGAATGACTGCATCTCCAGTAAATCCATACAAAGGCTCCGGAGAAGGTTTGAGTTGCTCACCTCCAATTCCCATTTGATCATAACACTCTTTGTACATCACATTAACTGAGCTCCCAGTATCGATCATTATTCTTTTGACTTCCACATTTTCGACCTGAGCTCGGATCACTAGGGCATTATTATGAGGCCAACAAACACCATTCGCATCGTCTTCTGTAAATACAATTTTAGTTGAGGTTGTCCTAGCCCTCTTGACAGGTTCTTTCAATTCCCTTTGACCTGCAATCTGTACATGATTAGCCTTGCGCACATAGTACTAATGTGATCTGTTTGATGTACCTGAGGTGTAAGACCCTTCATAGATGGTAAAGACTGTTCTCACTTCATGATTCTGTTCTTGATTAATGTTTTGCCGACCAGACTGCGGCGTCGAACGCTGCTGAGATCGATGGTTCTGAGTTCGTTGACCCGCAGGCTGCACCACATAATCTCTCAGACATCCATTTCTGATCATTTCCTCAATGACGTCTTTCAGAGCCCAGCGTTCTGAAGTATAATGCCTTGCCTCATTGTGGTAAGCACAATACTTGTTCTTATTTTTAAGTCGATGGGGTACATTTGTTGGAGCGGACTTTTCGAAATTTTCTCTGTCCCTTTCGGTGGTGAAGATTCTGCCCTTGGAGTCTGATAGGATAGCATAACTTTCATAACGACTCGAATGAGGAGGACGTTCATGCCTCCTATTGGTTCTTGGTCCAGGTCCGCTCCGTGCTTTCTTCGTTACTTGATGACTACTTCTCTGTCCATCATGATTGTTTCCCTTGTTGCTCCTCTTCTTGCTTTGTTGATTGGATCTACCAGCTTTATTCTTCTGATCAGCTGGTTTTTTAAACTCAAAAGTCTCTTCCCACCTGATCTCCTTCTCAGCTCGTTCATAAAGATCTCCCAAATTTTTCACTGGAGACTTGTAAATGCTTTCATACAACTTCTCATCTTTTTGCAGTCCCGTCGAGATAGCATTCAGGATTCCCTCACCAGTATGGATATCTACATTGTTTACTTCGCGCCTGAATTTATTGATATACTCTTTTAATGACTCCTCATGGTGTTGAAATATGGTGGCCAAATGACAGGGTGGCACGAGCTGTCTCTTCAGCGCCTTGTATTGGTTTAAGAACTTTTACTGACACTCTTCCCAGCTATCAATGCTGCGAGGTGGGAGGTTTTTGAACCATAATCGAAGAATATTGCTAAGGGTTACTGGAAAAACGCGGCATTTTACCAGCAAACTGGTGGTCTGCAGGTCCATTTGAACGTTAAAGACATCCAAATGGTCATGGAGGTCAGAATCACCGTTGTACTAAGGAATATTAGGGAGTTTGAATCTAGCAGGAAGGGGTTCTACTTCAACTTCTACGGAAAACAGAGTCCTTTCCCCTCCTAGAATTCTCCGCTCCTCTGTTCTCGGTCTTGCCTCCAACTGCTGCACCCTTTAGAGGAGACGCTCAATATCAGAACCTTGCATTGAAGGCTGCCTAACAGGGGATCGCCTATCTAGCCTGCTTTCCCTGTTCGGAGGATATTGTTCAAGGATTTCATGCCTCCTGTTTCTGAGCTCTGGGGAACGACGGTTAGGTTCCTACCTTCGATGTGACCGATTTGACCCTTCTTATCTACGAGAGCCTCTGTGCTGACGTTCGTTCTCATTTCTCCGAACTGACACCTAGGCATCTCCATGGCTCACTTCGACTCTCTGGTGTCCATCGTGATTCACTCTTACTCTCAAGTCTGAAGGCCGAGCCTCGTTTTCATAATCGCGAGCTCGTCGGACCCGAGCTACTGAACGTACATTTGACGATAAATTTGACCCCTGAAATGGAGGAACTTCCTTAGTTACTCTCCTTTCAGCTGCAGGGATATCATTTGACCTGTGTGAAACACGAGCTTGAGCTTGTGTTAGCGCCTTTACAGCATCTACTAGCTGTTGAACTGTACCTTCTAACCTCTGTTGGCGTTGTAGAATTTGCACCGAATTCTCCCTTTGAACGGCTCTATCGATGCGAGCGTGTGAAGTACCTACACCTAGAGTAGTTGGTACAGCACCGCGGTGGTGGTTCGTGCCTTCTGTTCTTTCGATTATATCTGCTGAACTCCTGGTGGTTCTACCATTTGCCATGACGACAACGAAGAAACGATGTAGTTAAGCCCTTCTTCTTGTGCCAAAATGTTGACGTTTGGAATTAGTCAACGAGATTCTTTCAAGCCCAACACTGCAAAAAGCGAATAAAAGATGTAAAAGAGGACAAAGGTAGAACGCGAGATGAAGAAGTGTTGAAGTGGTTTGGCTAACTTTGTCTACATTCACTGTTTGTTCTCTCAATGTCTAGACAGAGTAACAGCCAATTTTTTCTAAGTGTTTCGCTCTCCTCCGTTACATTGAAAAGCCTCCCCTATTTATAAGAGGAAAGGTGCTACAACGATGTACAATGAGTTAAAACAAAATGATTACTATAATTAATGCACCTGACTTATTTTTAATGCAACCGGATTACATTAAATGCAATGTTGAAAATATCGATATTGACGAAAATATCGATACTACGATTCGGCGAAAATATCGACGGAAATATCGGTACTACGATTCGGCGGAAATATCGACGGAAATTTACGTAAAATTTACGGAAAGTACGGAAATTTAGTTAAAAACATAATATTTTTTAATAAAACTTTTGGTAATGTTAAAATAATCATTTCTACAACCCAAAATCATATTCTATCTAAAAAGTAACAACTAAAAGGTATAAATATAGATATAATATATAGAGGAGATATATGAAAATATAAAAAACTTCTATTAAAACTTTTCAATTAATTTGCATCACATAAATCATGCAAATTTTAATACCAAAATAAAGTCCTAGGTGGTTCATAGATGGTTTAACTAGCATCTAAATTTATACAATACTGATACCATGATATATAATTTGAATGATTTTGAATATAATCACGAACATGTCATGAATAAGTTTTTTTATTTCTTCCCACCATCTGTCCATAGATAAGAAATTGTGTGTAAGGATCATTTCTATGGTCATCATCACTAGACCTTAAACTTATAGATTCAAAAGTAGTTGAAATGTTATCTTCATTGGATGATGACATCCCTAACTGCATTTGATGGATTCTCCTTGTATAATCCTTACCAATAGCCTCTATGTCTGGACTCGCAGCTCTACACCTATGGTCTTCATATTGTGTGCAATTAGTGTATTGTTCTTCACAAGTAAATGGGCTCAATGACAAACCTGTATCAGTATCATTTCTTTGAGTAAAAGCATAATTATTTCCTCCATCGTCATCATCATCGTCATTATTATCGTCGTCATTATCATCACTATTATCACCATCATCAACACCATTGTCTTCATTATGAATTCCATCAACAGCAAAGGCTTAGGAGTTTTTGTTTTTAAAATAGAATAGCAATTATGAGATGTTTGAGTTTGACTACAAAATGAAATATAATAATTAAATTCCTGATAAAAATGAGATTATTCACGTGGGTTGAAAACTTATTTTATTTAGGGTTTTATTGAAAACTAACCTATTTTTGATAACCTATTTAAAAAATAACTTTAATTGTTTAAATCTTTGCACAATGTCCTTTTTTGGACGAAAATGCCCTTGACTCATCATTTTTTGTCGGTCACTCTTTCTACCAAACGATCTGGTTGAGAATCCTAACCATTCCCAATCTCGAAGTTGAGATCTCAACCTATATCCCAACTTCGAAGTTGGAAATCCCAACCTTGAGGTAGATAATCTTAACCTTGATAAAACATCAAAGTTCATATTCTCAACCTTCAGGTTGAGAATCCCAACTTTTAAGTTGAGAGTGCTAATCTTGATTCAAATCCACATTCGAAATCTCAACTTTAAGGTTGGGATTCCCAACCTGGATGTTAAATCAAGATTGGGAATCCCAACTTAAAGGTTAGGGCTCCAACATAGAGTTTGAAATTCCCAACAGTGATTCAAATTACTATCATTTTACTAAGAACATTTTTGTCCACCCAATGTCTTTTTTATAACAATAAAATAAGAAATATTATTTTTAAGATTATCCTTACCAAATGGGTTTTTTTTGTAATTATTCCTTTTATTTATTTAATAAAAGATTAAAAGCTTAACAAATTCTTATTTCAAAAGCTTAAATTTCACTTTTATTTTATGAAAATTTAACCAATATTTTCAGGATATTTCACGGACATTCTACGGATATTTCCGAAAATTTCCTCGATATTTTGTAAAATTTATACTACAAGCTCACAGAAAGGATATTTTACGGAAATATAGCGGATATTTCCGGATATTTTCAGGATATTTTGACGGATAGGAGATTACATCCCTTACCGATATCGGTACCCATGATTTACGGAAATATCGACGAAAATATCACGAAAATCACGGATATTTTAAACTATGATTAAATGTAGCCGGATTACATTCAATGCAATGGACATGTGTAGGATTTATATGACTAACTCACGTGGATTAGGTATGATTTTTGTAATCTGAGCAGTAATCTCTAACAAGTTTGGCGTGCAAGACAAGTTACAACATTACCTGACACGGTTCTGGGCGAACTGGAGTTCGGAATGATGGTAGGTAAACGAATGACGGTCTCAACCAATAATAGCCATGCACGGTCTGACTTTGAACGAACTTCATTTCACGAGGTGTACTACGCGAACTCCACGCCGCACCTGTTTTGAGCGGACTCTATGCCACAAGGTTTATGAGGAATATGACTCAGAGCTTTCCTTTGATGGACTGACGAAAATTGGGTCTGACCCAGTTGGGCCAGTTGTTTGAGCTTTTATCAGTTCTATTAAGCATTTCAGAAAATATCATAACAGTAATTGTTAACGTCAGGAAAAGGGTTTTCCTTAGTCAACGAGGTTGTTTTCGGGCCCAAGCTGCAATCCACAGAAAATAAAAGAAAGAAAGGAGAAACAGAGGCAAAGAGGAAGAAGAAAACGAGAGAAGAAAGGAGAAGAAAAGCACGCAAGATCTACGTGGTTCGGCCAAAGGGAAGGCCTACGTCCACGGCGCCGGCTCCGGTGAGGGGCGCGGCAATCACTGTTATTACTGTTCATTTTGTTACAGCTGTAGAAAAAGAAAATAGTAGAGAGAGAGAGAGAGCCTAAAACAACCGGCCCTTTTACAGTGAAAGTTACCCATATTTATCGGGAGGGACAGGAGCTACAGTAATAGTATAACTTAAATAGGAAAGCATTAAATGCATATTACAATTTTCAAAGTCTTCTGTCACAAAGTCTGAGTCGTCTGACATGGTAGGTGAGATCCCCGAAAATCGCGCTGCTAACATTCTGAGAAGGGCTTGGCGCGTGCACGTCACGCTGTCCACGAGTTGGGGCAGTTCTGGGCGAACAGACCCGAGCAAGCAGATCTGAGCGAACAGACTCAGCGGATGGTCTGACGGATAGAATCAGCGGTCAGTCTGGCGGACAGAATCAGCGGTCACACTGTCAGCGATCAGCGGTCAGGATGTCAGCGGATAGCCGGGCGATGGGCCGGGCAAGCAGATCTGGACGCATTGTCGCTGCTGGTTGCTGTCAGCACTTTTTGTCAGCAAATGTAAACTTTAAGAATACATCCATAAAAACAGCAACTTTGAGGACGTAAACGGCATCAACCGGGGTATCCCCCGGTTGCCACGCTATAGAGCACGAAAATCCCTTTCCGAAAACATATTATAATAGCCAATCTAACATCTGAGCATAAAATTATGCCCGTTTCTTTGGACCAGTCACTTGGGCCCCCTGTCTGTTGGGACGGTTTTAACAGGTTATCTTACTGGGCCTCTGGGCTTTTACCAGCCCATTTGCGGTAGCCTAAAAGTACATATAACAGTAATAAACTTTGATTATACATTACCTATAAACCAAATCAAGTTTATTATTTGTTAATCGAACTTTGATGATCAATCGATTTACTGAAATGAAAGATGAATGATCCAATATTGAAACGAGGACAAACATCGAGTCGGAAATAGATTTAATACATCATTAATTAATGGGAGAATTACTCACAACTTCCCTGTAAATTTGATATTGACAGGCGGATATAACCTTTTGAATTTTTTGCAATGTCCTCCCCTGACTAACAGATGGGCTGGTTTGACCATGACCTGGTCACTTTGACCGTTTAAAAAATATTGAAAGACGAAAATGCCCCCAATCATCTTCTTCCTCCTTCTTCTCCCTCTCTCCTCCTTCTTCTCTACATCTGGGTTTCCGATCGGAAACCCAGAAGTGGTCTGGGTTTCCAGAAACCCAAAAGTGGTCTGGGTTTCCAGAAACCCAGACGACTTCTGGGTTTCCGATCTGGAAACCCAGACGACTTCTGGGTTTCCGATCGAAAACCCAAATGCAGAGAAGAAGGAGGAGAGAGGGAGAAGAAGGAGGAAGAAGATGACTGGGGTCTGGGTTTCCGATCGGAAACCCAGATGCAGAGAAGAAGAAGGAGAGAGAGAGAAGAAGGAGGAGAGAGGGAGAAGAAGGAGGAAGAAGATGACTGGGGGCATTTTCGTCTTTCAATATTTTTTAAACGGTCAAAGTGACCAGGTCATGGTCAAACCAGCCCATCTGTTAGTCAGGGGAGGACATTGCAAAAAATTCAAAAGGTTATATCCGCCTGTCAATATCAAATTTACAGGGAAGTTGTGAGTAATTCTCCCATTAATTAATTCAAAAATTCCAATAAAGTAAGTTATAAAAAAGTTCCAATAAAGTAATAATTGAACGGGGAAAAATCATTTTAGTCCCTGACTTTTGGGAAAGTATCAAATTTTTAACTATATTTTTTAAAAGGACGAAATAAACCTTAACTTTTCGAAAAAGTGTCAAATTAGTCCCTCTCATCAGTCAACTAATGGTCAAACCTAATGAAAAACATGAAAAGACTAATTTAACCCTGGACACTATTAAAATAGATAAAAAAAATCATTATACCCTCAAATAAAGTAAAATATTATAATAATATATAATTATCAAAATACCTTTAATGAGTTGTATATAATTTTCATAAAGTTACAGTTTTACTCTTAGAAAATTCTTGATTGGACGTAGTTTTGTTTGAAGATCTTATGTATATTTATTAATTGTAAAATTATCATTTTACCCTTACAATTAAAAATTTTCATTAAATCTGTAACGTCCCAAAATTTTCTGAATTTTTTTTATATATATATTGAATTTTATTTTCAAGGGGGATTAAAATAAAAATTCAAGGAGTGGCATAAAGGTAATAAAGTAGTTGATCTTGGGGTTAAGATGGAATAAGAAATGAAAGAAAATATCAAGTTAGGAATATTTCTTATTCGAGGGGTTTAAATGAGAATTTTAAAAAGTTTAGGGGTCGATTTAGCATTTTAAATTTTTGAGGGACTAAATTGTAATTTGACATAAAAAAATTATATAAAAAGACAAGCATAGTGACCGGCACTATTCTTTTTTCTCTTTCCTTCAGCCGGCTGCGTCTCTGGTGCGAATTTTTGATTTTTTTTATTTTATTTTCTAATTTTTTTATTTCTTTTAGTTTAATCACCCATTTCAACCCATTTCCTAGCCAAAACACCTAGATCTAACCTTATTCAAGCTATTGGGTGTCTACATCTAGACTTGAAAAATTGTCAGTGAAGTGAAATTCGGGTAAGTTAATTTTTTTATCCCATTGAGAGCTCAAATCGTGTAGAAATTCATGTAGAAGCATGCTAGAATATTTAAGAAGCATCAATAACATTATATGATAGCTTAATCACCTCTCAAGCATGATTTTCTTTAATTTTTCAAACCCCAGGTAGAGAAATACGCGATTCTGATCCCAGAAATTTCAATTAAAGATTTTAGGGATCAATTGGGAGCTGTTAGAGGCTAGTAGAAAGCCCAAAGGTTGGTGTACTCATATTTTTAAAAATTTTGCTCATTAATTCCGAATTTTAATATACATTTATTATTGTGATAGTTGATTTAATTGTTTGTTTGAGATATTAAATTATTTTGGGTGTTAATTATATGTTATTTGATGAAATTATTTGAAGAAAAATGATTTCGAAACAATTTTCGCAATTAAAATCCCCTATAGTCGAAATTGATGTATAAATTATTATAGGGGTATTTTCGTCATTTTGTTTGCCTTGAGATGTTAATTATGTGATGTATTGGTGGTATGTTTGATGGATTTAATATTTAAAATGAAAAATTTTGAGAATATCCTATTTTGGGATCGTCCCAAAAATATGAGAAAAAGGGATAATAATTTTATTAAGATGTGATAATGAGATTAGGGGTGAAATGGTCATTTGAAATGATCACGAGTGGTACCCCGAAGAATCTGGAATAACAGATTTAAATATGAAATAAAATGTTTATGTGATTAAAGTCTTGTTAAATTCTGTATTTTTGAAAAATTTAAAGGGCCCAAGTAAAACTAATCACCGGTAGGTGGGGATTGGTAGTTGGCTAGCCAATAGGGTAATTATTAGCAGTACTGTACCGTTATGATTGCTTATAGACGTTGTATGACGGACTGTGAGAGGCACCGAATGCCCGGTCCTGAAACGGAACTAGATTGTGATATGCAACCCGGTGGATAGTCACCGAGCGGCCGTTGCCGGGGTTGCCGTTTAGTCTGGCTGATGCCAGTAAACCCGTTACCGATCCATGGTATCGTGATAGACTTTACGAAAGGCTCTAATAAATTGAATAAAGAAAATCTTGTGAATTTATTTGATAATTGATTTTGTAAGAAGTCGATTGTGATTGCGTTTGCAATAAAATGTATTGGAAAGCTACAGGATTATGATTTATTTTGTGAAATTGTATACCGTGTGTTTTATTGATAAATAAATTATGATCGTGCATATTGTTTTAATTTATGTTTGTATTTTGAAAATAAATATTATTTCAATATTATATGAGTACACCCACTAAGTCGAAAGACTTAGCGCGTTGGATTTACCGCGCGCAGGTAGTTGAATAGGGCTTGAAGCAAAGACAAAGACAAAAATAGCTGCAGTTTCCCTCAAGTCACATCCGCCCTCATCATTTTGGTAATCATCATTGTTGTGTTGTAGGAATATCCTATTTTGGCCACAATCATGTTGTGTGGATTTAACGTTTATCACTTGTAATAACTTCTGTAAATTATCCATTGAGAAAGATTTTATATGGTATTATTTTTATAAAATCTTTAAATGTTAAAAGAAATATTTATTGTTAAATGTTTGTGTGTTGGAGTGAATTGGAAACGGACGAGAGGTCCGAAATCGAAAGTTGAGAAAATGAATTGATTTAGAAGTGTATTTTCCTACAGGTTTAAATTTGGATCTTCAGAAAATAAGAAAAAGAGTAACATCGCACGCCTCGATTCTCGTACGGACCGGAATTTGGGGTAAGGGTGTGACAAAATCTTTATTCATGGGTGTGATTTTTTTATTTTTATTTTTTTAATTTCTATTTTAGCTTGTAATTTTTGCATTTTTTTTTCAAAATTTCTGCTCTAGCTTTTAATATTTTTACAGTTTCTGCTCTTGCTCCATCTGTTTAATATTTTTGTTGCATCTATTAATTTTTTTCAGTCTATAATATTATATATTTGAGATTTACATATTTATGGTATAATTGGTATATGCTTTGAGATGATATTCATATTTAACAAAATGATTTTTTTAAAAAAAATTTTGTCGAACGAGATTTTTTTTTTTTTGAATTTTTTTCCTCATTTGTTTTAAATGATTTTTTTCCCTTATTTTATCTTCCTTTTACATCTTCCTCCATTATAATCGGAAATACCAAATTTACCCTAATTTAGTATGCTATCAGTTAAGTTTGACCGTTAATTGACCGATGGAAGGGACTAATTTGACACTTTTCTGAAAAGTTAAGGTTTATTTTATCTTTTTAGAAAATATAGTTAAAAAATTGACACTTCCCCAAAAATTAGGGACTAAAATGATTTTTCCCCTAATTGAACAGTTTGAATCCAGACTCACCTAACAACAACAACTATAGTGTTATAAAAAAATAAAAATAAACGACAACTGTATTCTCTCAAATCCCTGTCACGTGACAGCTTCATTCGAAATAGCACCACATGACACGTGCCATACCAATTTGAACCTAAAAGAAACCCCCAAAACCAAAACTCCAAAAACCGGAAAACCCTCCTCTCTCCGTCTCTTCTCAAAATCGAAGAAGCTATGGAACCGATACTCGCAGACTGTGTACGCAACAGTCTCCGTAATTTCATGTACCGCAACGCCATTTTCCTCTGCGAGCGTCTCTGTGCCGAGTTCCCTTCCGAGGTACTGCCTTCTTTTTCGCAACACTTCTCACTCCTTTTTCTTTTTCCATTAAAGCGCGCTTGGTCTGCG
Organism: Dimocarpus longan; assembly: GCA_022984855.1. Lineage (NCBI taxonomy): Eukaryota > Viridiplantae > Streptophyta > Magnoliopsida > Sapindales > Sapindaceae > Dimocarpus > Dimocarpus longan. Next base: position 45,881,648 of record CM041012.1, on the reverse strand, counting down.
ATTAAAACTACAATACCAAAAACCTAAAAGGCAAACAAAACAAGGTTTTTTTTTTTTTTAATTTCTCTTCTCGAGCTTTATATTATTCTATATTTTAAAAATCTTCAGTTGAGAAAAATTTGAGCGTTATAGTTAATCATCAACATTGGTTCGATCTGATTTAATTAATTAGGTTTAGCCGAGTTCAATATTTGTAGCTTTTTTGTGTTACTGTTTGTTGTTATAATTTATTGCGGGATTTTGATTGCTGCTAAATTAGAAATTAAGATGTGTACTTGTTCTATCTGTTGTGATTTTGTGAGTTTTTTGTTTATTGGATCTGTTCGTTTAGTTGCATTCTTTGTTAATTTGATGTAAACATCAGCTTGTAGTGTCTAGAAGCTACTGCATTGGTGCTTATAAATTATTGTGTTTTATGTTGTATCGTTGTGTCATGATGGTTGGTTTCTCTTGTATGCAGACAAATTTGCAATTGTTAGCTGCTTGCTACTTGCAGAACAATCAGGCTTATGCCGCATATAATATTTTAAAGGGTATGTTTTGTGTGGGTTATCATGTTTATATTTAAGGAATTTATGACGTTATAGTTTCTTTACGTTGTTTATTTATTTATTTTTTTTAAAGGAAGTTGTCAACAATTGATTGCAATTGATTAATTGTGTTGTTGCTGATCAATGGATCTTTATTCTTTTTTGTTTTTATTATTGCATGAAGGAACGCAAATGTCTCAGTCGCGCTATTTGTTTGCGATGTCATGCTTTCAGATGGATCTTCTTAGTGAGGCTGAATCTGCATTAAGTCCTGCTAATGAGCCAAGTGCAGAGGTAGTAAATGTTTGTTTATAGGAAACACACTGTAGTTAACGAAGCTTCTTTCAAGAGATTTTGCTGACAATGAAAATTTCCAATCTTTACACTATTTTATCTGAAGGAGAGAATGAAATGAACGGCATTATATAATACTTGAAACTTATGTACTGTAAGCTGTAATATATCTAGCACTGCTTCTTTATTTACTTTGACTGAAGTTATTTAGTTTTGTTTGTTTGTAAGGATGACTACAGCTTGTTCAGCATTACTAGTTTTTCTATGTAGGTGCCAAATGGTGCCGCGGGTCATTACCTCATTGGGCTTATTTACAGGTTGCTTTCCACTTTCCTAATATTTATATCATAACTTATAACTAATTACACCTTGAGGATTTAGTTCCCTTTCTCTTGATGATTATTTTATAAGTGAAAGTAATTGTTAAATGGTTTGCATTACCAGAGATGTGTGGAAGAAATAACTTTTGAAGTTGGGTTAAAATGTTTCTATGTGGCACCTGTGTCGTAACCAGTCTAGCTTGGCAGTAGCTGGACATTGCTGATTGAGTTGTCAAGAACATAATTCCATTTGTTTATTTGTAGGTCTTGTTGCAGCCTTTTATTATTTGTAGAATTGGATGATGAAACAGAATTTTGATTTACAAGGATTGCGATCATTAATGTTTTGAACAAGCATATTCAAAAGTATCTCATTGTTTAAATGGACTGATTGGGGGTTTATTCAGGTACACCGATAGAAGGAAAAGTGCCATTCATCACTTTAAGCAGGCCTTGGCTCTAGATCCTTTGCTGTGGGCTGCATATGAGGAATTGTGTATATTAGGTTTGTATAAAGAACCCCCTCATGGGTTCCAATTCTTCCTTGCACGGATATGAAGGCCTAAGTTAATACAATCTTAAAGCTGGAGCTGATGATTTAATTCTTGAGTTGTTTTAGTGAGTCAGAATCATATTCATTTGGTGATGTGTGGAAGTCAAATTGACTGAAATAAACCTTGTGATACAAATGGCGGTGAAACTTGATCTGTTCTTTGTCATTCTTATTTGTGAGGTGATGCTTACTCTGTAATGCATGGCTTAAAAATTTTCCAAATTTTTGTGCATATTCTCATAAGATTACGCCATGTGGAGATGTGCTGTAATAACCAATATGGGTTTGCCATTAATCTTTATTTTTCAAATGGTTTTTGTATTCAGTTTGATAGTTGAAGGCATTGTCCTGCTTGCTATGGTTGGACTTCTTGTTGTGCAGGCTTTGATGTAATGAGATCTCATTGTTTATTTGTAATTTTGTAAACAGACTACCAATGTGTTACTGGTCAGGTTGGGATAAAGATGGTACAAATATTTTTTGGACAGAAGGCTTTTATCACTGTCTCTGTCTTTTCTCTTTTTCTCAACTCTAGTTGCTATGACGAATTAGCCTTTAAATGAGTGTATGTATTATGTTGTTACCTCATGCATGGGATTGAATAAATTTTAAGCATGATCATTTCATGTGGTGCATGCAGTCTTTTTTCATTGAAGGTTTCTAAATTGAGCTGTCATAGTATTAAAAGTACTTAATTAACTCTCTTGTCAACTTCAGTTTCAAGCCAATATGTGTTTATCATGCGGCTAGTCTTGATGAGCTTCTAGTTGTCCTTGACTGATAGTTCTGAAATTTCAGTTTGGTTTTGAATAAAAAGGCTCCTGTTATAATATTGGTTTTCTAGTGCCATTAAGTGTCTTCTTGCGTTGTTCAATTATACTCGAATCATGGGCTTATGGTTTTTGTTTATTTTAATTTTTAGGTGCTGCTGAAGAAGCAACTGCAGTTTTTGGTGATGCAGCTGCTCTTTGCATTCAAAAGCAGTATTTACAGCATGGGTCACCTTCACAAAACTTGCACTCATCGAATGAGGATCGTAATATTGTTCCTTCTAAACATTTTAGTTCTGATGATGTCAGCCCTAGGCAATTGAAACACATGCAAGGCAATAACCTTAGAGATATACCTGGAAATAACCATGGAGGAGCTATGCTAGCAGGAGCTGCTAGTCAACCTCTTAATGGTGGTCCTTCAAATATATTGTTATATAATACACCTTCTCCAATGGCCACACAGGTACAATACTGTTAAGTGCATTTTGTTTAGTTAAAGCTACGGGTAAAGTTTTTAAATGTTTTTTTGACAGTTTTTTAAATTTTGTTGTTTGTAATTTCACTATATATATATCATATATATATATTTATTTTCTGTCCCTTCTTGAGCCAGTTTTTTTAATGAGTTTTTCCAACTAAATTGATTATTACGTTTGCATTATTTTCTCAATGTGGGTTGAATCCTTAGTATGAACCTTATCAAGTCAGATTATATATGTAGACACATAAAATTTTTCACTCATAATTTTAGCCTTTAGATTGAAAGGGTTTCAATGGTTTGTATTAACTCTTATTTTTTATAGGATAAGATATGATGCATAGGAAATGCTTACTGCGGCTCTCGTCTCCCTTTTCTCATCGTTCCTGTCTCTGCTCTCTTTAATGAAAAATCAAGACATTGTTTTTGTTTCAGTCACTCAGCTTTTTAGTCCTAGACAATGTAAATAGAAATTTCCATTACAGGTGTGTGATGTGCCGTTTACCAATTTTGTGTTTTTTTTTTTTTGGTTATTGTCTACCATAGCTTGAATTGTCTACCATAGAAATTGGTGATGTGCCGTTGCAGAGGTAGATTTTGTGGTTAAAATGTAAAGTTTATTTTCGCGTAGGATTTTGGTGTTAGAAACAACAAATTGTGTGCCCTATTGGTTGTTCTAGTTTTGTCTACATTGTTATGTTTTCTACACATGCCTCATGTTTTCTAATCCAATTTTTTACCTGCTGTCAAGTTATGCAACTCTCCTCATAAGCTTATGCATATGTGTTTTCAGATGATTGTTTTAAGTCTTTTCATTTAGCTGTGTTTTGTAAAATTATCTCTTCTTTCAGCTCCTGCTTATTTTAGTATGATGATGAAAATGCAATTTTACTTTTACATTTTTTATTTAATAGTTGCATACTTGCATTTAAGTTCTGCTAAAGAATCTTTCATTAAACAATGCTTACGCTATTATTCGTGCCACTGCTTGCTTCTATTAATGTTGGAAGTTCTAATATTCTTTATTACTCAAGTGTTTGATTGTGGACATGAATTACTTAGGTTGTTAATACAGTGAGTTTTTATTGAGAGCTTAATTGCTTTGTCTGTTTATATAACTTTTTTGGTGTAAGGTAGATTATCAAACTGAGCAATCTGCATTTTGCAGTTGTCAGGTGTTGCTCCTCCGCCTCTGTGTAGAAACGTGCTGCCAAATGGTCCAAACCTAAACACGCTTGGTACTGATAGCTCTCCAAGGTCAACTGTGAACTCTACTATTCAGGCTCCTCGAAGAAAGTTTGTGGATGAAGGAAAATTACGGAAGGTATAAATGCATTTATCTGTTGTTATATATAGTAAGGGTTTGTTTGATATGGCTTTTTGACTACATTTTTTTAAAGCAGGTCCTTTTCCATTAAAAATCTTAACTAAATAGTCTAGGTGATTTGATTGTTAATTAGAAAAATACTTTCAAGTTAATAGATAGTTTGGTAATGCATCTAGGAAATTATGTTTATGGTGATAAACTACGTAAGAAGGTATACTTGATATTTCTTTTAGAAGGGTGAATGGCGGAATATGTAAAGCATCATAAGGGTATTTGAGATAATTTAAATTTTTAATAAATGTGCAAACGAGCTTCTCTTTGTAAACGTAAAATAACTTTTCAGATATCTAAAAAGCTTTTTTTCCAGATCGATGCCGATCAACCAAAAGAAAACGAAAAGAGCTTTTGACACAGCAATAACTCTCTTTGGCAGCAGATTATTCTAATGTTGACTCTGACATGTAGATATGAACTAATTTATTTATTTATTTTGTGCTTGCTTGACACTCCTTGATCACTGCAATAATAAAATCTGCTTTATTATATGTCACAATCTCATATATGAGATGCCCATTAGTTTAGTGGAGCTCATTGTAAAAGTTGGAATACAAGTGAATCATTGGTGTTTTGTCAGTGGGGCATGAGATGTCATCTAGGGAAATATTAGCGGGAAAAACAATTTTAAGACCATTGTTAGTTTTAAACTTCATGTGGAGGAAGCCAGCATTAAATTGATTATCTGTTTGTTGATAGTGCACCAGGGGAGCCTCTTTATTTGAACCTTGGACTGCGTTATCAGCTCATCTTCTGAAATAATGTGTCATTCTATTTTCCACTTTATCTATTGTGGTTGTCAAGTTGGTAATGATGCATACTGAGCACAATGGTTCCTTCTTTACATTGTGTATTGATGTAGCATTCAGTTAATTGACTTTGCTTGGGTGACTGAATCTGTTTTTTGAATTGTTGTATAATTTTCTTTGGTATCTTTCTTCTTAATTCAGTGATCCTGGTGTGCATACTTTTGGCATATATGTGTCTGAGTCAGTTAAAATCTTTGTTTTATATCATTATTTTGGAGAAAATGATTGTGATATTAGTTTAATTGCTCATTTGATACATCCATGTGCATCTTCTGAAACTCAAGATACCTATATTTATCTTGCGCTAATGGATGTTTTCTGCCTTCTCTTTTTTCTTTTCTAGATTTCAGGGAGGCTATTTCCTGATTCTGCCCCAAGACGAAGTACAAGACTTGCTGGAGAGGCAGCGGCCAATGCTAATGCGAGTGGCACTACAGTAGCTGTAAATGGAAATAACAACTCTTCGAAATATCTTGCAGGTTCCAAGTTTGCTTCTGTTGCACTTCGTTCTGTGACAGTTCGTAAGGGACACTCTTGGGCCAACGAATACGTTGATGAAGGTGATGCATCTTCATAGATATAATTCATTCTGTTAACTATATTATCATATTAGGATTGAAGGTGGATAGGATGGCTGTAAGTTGATAACATTCCTTTTTAACAACATTATTATCATTTGATTTATTACTGGTGAACGCCGTAAGGATGTTCTTTGTATTTACTTAAATTAATAGCTTATAGTGTTATCTCACATAATAGTTAGCACAACATGCATTTTTCTACTGTATGCTTTACTTCAGTTCAGTTTCTTGATTAATGGTGCCAGTTTGGTTTATTGTCTCAGTTCTAATAACTCAGAATTTGTAATTATTTTGTTCCCTTTCCCAATAATACTGTATAAGAAAAACTAGAATTTGTTTCATGTCTTCAGTAAATACAGAGTACAATGAAGAATTAACTAGGCCGATGCTCTTCTATATATGTCTGAACTCTTTCTTCTAATTTCTATTCTCTTTTTGAATGAGTGAATAGATTATCTCTGTCTGTTGTAGTATTTCAATGTTTCTCATATCTGATATTGATGTGCATCGCTTAAGTTGCTGACGCCAAATGATGAGGAAGTTGTCTTAACGTGGAAAAATTGATGCGTGCGCAAATTGTTTTACTGTGAAAGTTCTGTTCACTAAGAAAGAATCTAAGCACTTGCTTCACCCATAAACCAATGGAGTATATGCCAAAATGGCAATTTATGATGAGTTTGTCTTTAACCATGATTCTTTCATCTCATTGCATCTAGTGAAGTCATTTGTTTTGGGTCTGTGGAACTAGTACAGGAGATGAAGTTGTTCTTTGTCCATCATCAATAAATTATAGGGGCAACTCCAAGGTTATTATTAAAGTGCAATTACATGCGCACAATTTTGTACCCTAGTGTTGCCTTTGATTATATTCTTGTACATGCAATTATGTATGCATCTGGTTTCCTTCTCTGAAGCATTTATCGTTCTTGTATTTTCATTTTGGCCACCAAGTCTTGGCTTAAAGATAAAATAGCAATATGTTTCTGAGATGCAACAATTACTTATTATATTTATTTGCTCATTACTTTCTCTCTTGCTGCTGCCCATTTATCATTAAACCATTACTTAAGTTTCATTTTTGTGTATCTTATATAGGGATACGTGTTGAGGCTTTTGATGATTGTCGGCCAAATATTACATCCACAGTTTCTAGTTCATTTCCCTCTAGTGATACTAGATCTATTGCTCAGGAAGGAGGAACTGTGCCAGTAGGTGGGGCTGTCATGAGTAACTCAAGAGTCTTAGATGGTGCTTCAGAAATATTGAGCCTCTTGAGAATTCTTGGGGAAGGCTATAGACTTTCCTGCATGTACAGGTGCCAGGTATTACATGGTTATAGTTGAGAAGATGGAAGTTTAAATTGTTATATGTGTGTAACTGTGTGAATTCTGCTTCTGTTTATTGCAGGATGCACTGGATGTCTATCTGAAGCTACCACATAAGCATTATAATACAGGCTGGGTGCTTTCCCAGGTAATTTGGGTTGAAAACAAGGATGATGAGTTCATTTTCATAAAAGCTGAAGAAAATAATAGTTCAGCTTCTTTAGTGTCTACATTACCTGTTGCTGTTTGTCATCTGGGTACTGTTCGGGAAGAAAATAATATTTTATTTACCAAATGATTGTATTATGTGATAATTTGGTGGCAAATTTTTTACATTGTGAAATTTAGATGTAAAGTTCATTAGCAACTAAAATTGGATTGAGTTTTTTGCCTTTTGGTGATTCAATTAATCATCTGTCTCATTTCTGAAAATTTTTTGAACCTGATAAATAGTCTAAATTGTATTCCATTGTGGAGAATTGCGCATTGCATGATTAAATAGAAAATCAAACCTGGTTTTGTCTTTCAGCCTTAATTTGTTTTAATGTAATGTATTTCGTAGCATGAAAACTAAAATGATTTCCAGGGCTATACATTAAAAATTCTGCTTCTATGAATCTGGCATCTGAGTAATGAAATTTAAATGCAGGTTGGAAAGTCATATTTTGAGCTGGTAGATTATTTAGAAGCTGACCGTGCATTCAACCTTGCTCGCCGGGCGTCACCCTATAGTTTAGAAGGAATGGATATATATTCTACAGTTCTATATGTGAGTTGCTTTTTCCTTAAGAATAATGCGGTGATTGTGCTTGAATTGTTGCTAAGATGCTTAGTTATCAATATTCAATGCTTAATACAAAAGGCATGACCTATGTTTGGTCTCCCTAACTGATTTTTATTGAGGTTCTTTTTAGTTTTTTATAAATCACTTCATACTATATGTCTAAGTTACAACTATTAAGCGGTAAGATGTAGACCAATAATTGCAACTAACCACTTCCATGGTAGCTCGTTGTTAATGCTCATGTAATTGTGCAAAATGGAATTACATATATGGAGATCTGTTTCTTATCCCAAAAAAAAAAGGAACAAAGGAAAGAGAAAAACCAAGAAGAAATAATATTTGTTAAACCAGAGGAGTTTCATGCTTGCTCGATCTACCTATGAATTTTCAGATTAAGAAGAAATTGTATTTCTTGTAAAGTTGTAATAGCTCTCTTATTTCGGTTCTTCAAGTTAAATGCTTGCACTAGACATGTTTTGTGTACCAATATACTGCTTTTTTGCTTCACTGTAAGTTATTTTCCCCTGTTGCAGCACTTAAAAGAAGATATGAAGTTGAGTTACCTTGCTCAGGAGTTGATTACAACAGACCGCTTAGCTCCTCAATCATGGTATATATCAAACCGTGCTATGTAAAATTTCTTATTATTTTGCTGGCACCAATCTAAACCTTTATGTGGAGTTCTCGTTGTCATAAGTACCTTCTTTTTTTCCCTTAATACTTGTAACTGAATGGGGCTACAGGTGTGCCATGGGAAACTGTTATAGCTTGCAGAAAGACCATGAAACGGCTCTGAAAAATTTCCAGCGAGCTGTGCAACTGAATCCAAGATTTGCATATGGGCAAACCCTCTGTGGTCATGAGTATGGCAAAGCCTTTTCTTTTGTGATTATAAGCAACTCTATTTGACGGTTAAATTAATTGTTACAAAATTTTCTGCTATTTGTTGAATTTTTCCAATTACAATTTTACCTGCAGGTATGTAGCTTTGGAGGATTATGAAAATGGAATCAGGAGCTACCAGAGTGCCCTTCGGGTGGATGCAAGGCATTACAACTCCTGGTATGGGCTTGGAATGATCTTTCTTCGCCAAGAGAAATTTGAATTTTCGGAGCATCACTTCCAAATGGCTTTCCAAATAAATCCCCGTTCTTCTGTTATAATGTCTTATCTTGGGACAGCTTTGCATGCCTTGAAGGTTGGTCAACTTGCTAAATTGTTAGCAGTATCTTGGCATACAGTAAGTAGTATAATTACCTTTGACAACTCTTTGATAATTTGTTTCTATTCTTTCACAGAGAAGTGAAGAAGCTATTGAGATGATGGAGAAGGCTATTGTAGCAGACAGGAAGAACCCTGTTCCCATGTATCAAAAGGCTAATATACTCATAAGCTTGGAAAGTTTTGATGAAGCCCTAGAAGTCCTGGAGGAACTAAAAGAGTATGCCCCCCGAGAAAGCAGTGTGTATGCTTTGATGGGTAAGATCTTTAAAAGGTTGAATATGCATGATAAGGCCATGCTTCATTTTGGTCTTGCTTTGGATTTAAAACCATCTGCAACTGATGTCGCTACCATTAAGGTGATGTGATTAGCTTTGATTCTTGTTGATTCATGTATGTTTGTGACAAGAAGATAGCATATCTGTTCATTCTCTTAATATCTCAGAAATTTTCCAACAGGCTGCTATTGAGAAGTTGCACGTGCCAGATGATATAGAAGACAACTTATAAATCTACTTGCTTAGTAAGTGCAGAGAAAGAACATGCTGTAAATTGTCCAGCTCAGAATACTTGGCTGCGGGGGGTTGGCCTGCTTGTGCTTTCGAGTTATTACGGCCAAGCGATTCTCAATGCCAATTTATTTTTGTGGCCGCCTTGTAACGGGCAGATCTTGTGAGAGTGACCTCAGTTTTGTAGGTGATTCACACACTGAGAAGACTTGATGTAACAAAGCTCGTGCAATGTGCCATACTTGTATGATCAGTTGTATACCCATGCTGGGAAAAGAAAAAAGAGGCTTGTATAATTAGTTTAATTCTGTTTATAATAGCATATTTTTCCCCATCCGATAAAATTCTAAATTTTATATCTTAATTTATTTTGATATCGTTTCTGCCTCTGCCACCGAAAAACAGTCTATATTACCTAGTGAATTATAATATTTAGGAGTGCAAGTTATTATTTTATCTAACTATTGAGATCATAACTGTGCTGCAGTGAAGTCTGTCTTGTAGGTGCTGTTTGGTGCACCAAATTGATAGGGGATTGGACAAATTTTAATTCGGTGTTTGGTAGAGAATGAAGGGGATGGATATATGTAAAGATTAATTTAATATATGTTATTAAAAGTTATTAAAAACTAAGTTTAAGACTAAATTATAAATTAGTTACTTAGGGTATAATAAATTACCTTGTCGTTATTTCTGATTGTCTGTCTTAATATTTGATAATGTAAAGCAGATAAATAAACTTTTTCCCTTTGTTACTTTTAATTTAATAAAAATTAGATTTTTTTTAAAAAATAAATAAGAACATATATTTCCAACATCTGCCATCAAATAACCCAAAAAAAAAAAAGAGTTATTATTATTTTACTTTTTCTAGTTTTAAAAATAATGTCAAACCATTCCTAATTTTAAATATATTAGTAAAAAAAAACTCAATTGTTAGTGGGTTGATGATTTTCATTCATAAGTTGATAGATCCGTTAAGATGTAAGAGTAAAACCATCAATGTGTTGGGACTTTAAATAGAAAAAATCTTAATTCCATTCTAATCCCTCTCTATCGTAATCTCTCTCTACTCTCTTAACTCTCCATCTCTCTGTCTTCTGTTTCCTTCTCTTCTCTCTCTTCCTTCTCACCATCCCTTCTCTCTCTTGCCAGATCTGAGCTTGAGAATCTTCCTCCTCCTCGTGTTTAACGAGATCGTCGATGTCAAAGCCTCGGATTGATGCTATATCATTTGTTGTTGATTCCAGTCGCATGTCATCCAGGTGGAGAATGTTTTCGTACCCGTCGACTGCGTGATACCAATGGACGAGTCCTCCTTGTCAACGTCGTAAAAGTTGCTCTCCCATTTTTTCAGCCTCTTCCTCTGCTTTGTGTTTGCTTGAGTTTGTTTTTGTTCGTGTTTATGTTTGATTTTTTTTATCTTTTTCCTTTTTTAATTTGATCCTGGTGGAGCATGAATTTGTTTGAAGATTCTCGTGAGCAATGTTGATGGTTTTGATTTTGGTTGTGTTGATGTTTTGGTTTGATTGATGAATGTTGGCGGTATTGGTTTGGAGGCAGTGATGGTGATAAACTCTAATTTTTTAATTTTTTCTTTTTTTTTTTAAAAAAAAAGCGGAGATCACAACTGGTATTTCACCTAAATTTTTTTAATAATTGTCAATATAATTAATTATTATATTGTTTTTATGGTTTTTATAAATTAATAAGTAAATATAATAAGTAAATATTATTATAATCAATGGCATTTTGATGTTTTCATGGTTTTGTCACAAAACTACCAATAGATTAGATGGAAACCACTTTGGATTGATGGTTAGGATTTTTTTGCTAATATTTTAAAAATTTTGGGTAAACTGACATTATTTTCTATTTTAAGGGGTTTTCTATATTTTTTCTAAAAAAAAAAAAAGAAAATGATCTCCACAGGTGGAGATCCAATTTGAATCACTAACTATCTTTATCTTTATGGATATAGTGATACACATCAGTTTATAGCGGCAATGGAATCTCCATCATCAATGGAGATTCATATTTTGATCTTCATCACAGTAAGATCTCAATATAGGTCTCTATAAGTTCTCCATTAACAATGATAGAGACCAGAGTTCGACACGAAGACCTTGGATCTTTATTCTTTTTCTTCAAAAAATCTCTCTGTTGTCTCTAGTTTGTGATGGATGATAGTGATTAGTTTTTTCATACTTATTTATTTAATTTCTTTTTTAATTTTTTAGTTTTTAAATTTATTTTAAAATGAAATATAAAAAATAAGATGAAACGATTAAAATACTCCGTGTATCAAAAATAAGTATTATTCTATTTAGAATTAATTACAAATGATTGTGTTTTTTTTTTTTGAAAAAAAAAATAATTTGATAATTTTGGGAAAAAGATTAAATTAATTTTAACTAAATTTAATTTAAAATAATTTTATTTTTTTAAATTAATTTAAAATAATATTACTTTGTGCAAAAATTGATTTAATCTAATGTTTATTAAACCTAAGATATAAATAGTTTTTTATCAATTTCGAACCATACCAAATAAGAGATATTACTATTTTTAATCCAATCAGACAGTGTATTAAACATATTAGTACAATTAAATCCAATCCTATTTAATCAAATTCTTGGATTAAGCCAAAAAGAAAGAAATGAGATTTATTATACCCTAAAAGAAAGAAATGTTTAAATAATTCTTGAATTCATCACTAATTAACAGTATGCTTATATATTTATAACTCCTGTTTCAATTCATACTAATACAACTATTACTAGTTTTAGTATGTTTTCGGTTATAAGATCAACAATGCTTTGAAACCCAACCAGTAAAATTACCTATGAATTGTAGATCTTGAATTGGTTATAAAAGTAATCATTGACGCCAATTCAAATACTATAATTTATGAGTAATGTTAATGGTTGAGTAAGGTAGTTAAATCCTAAAAATAATGATTAAACTCTATTTTGATTGTGTATCTTCTACACCATTTTAGTAAGAGTCGAGAGAAGTTATTCATAAAAGAATAAATATAGGAGGACATCTCTTGATTCACAGAAGTAGCTATCGACACAGCATTGTATGCTAAGTAGATCCAGATAAATTCTTAATCTAACCTAGTGTCAACCCTTAAAAAAGAATCAATTACGTCCAAGTAATGCCAAGCACGGCTCTTGAAAGTGAATGAACTTTCAGAGAACTGAAAGCATAATCAGTGAATAACTCTGATAATACAACATACGTGCGTTCACTAATTCACTACAACATATGACACAACACATACAGAAAGCAGTCAGTGAATAGCACTCAGATAATACAACATATGACTTCAATTATTCACTATTATATAACACAGCACTCAGACAAGAGACTCCCTTACAAGCCTACAAAACAACAACATAAGATCAACAACACTAATAAGTAAATAAACAACATCGGAAACTGCATCATGTGATCAACGTGAAAAACATGCATGAATGAGTAGTACAACATGATATAATATAAGTGATGATTTCAAACTCAAGCCTGAAGAGCTTGTTTCATTCTCTCAGCCATCACTCGCAAACCCGAGCTGATAAAATTGTCCAAATCCTCCAGTGTCCAGCCTTTGACGGGCTCAACTTCATAGCACCACTCAATGCTACACCCATCTTCATTTGGCAACACTTTTACAGTGGACACATAAGAGTTGAACCCTACATTTCCATCTATAATGGAATAGCTAAAAACCTTCTCTACTGGATCAATGGACAGCAGTTTCTGCTTAGTCCAGTTGACAGGCTCCTCACCATCCTTATCCACTGGAGTTTTGAAGCCAGCGCAGTAGCGGACACATCCCGGTTGGCCGGAGATTCCTTCAACGGGAAGGCATGTGGTTAGAGTTGGAAACCACTTGTTTAAGCCGAAGAAATCTTCCAAGAAAGGCCATACTTGTTCCGCTTTACATCGTACTAGCTCTTCACAAGCTTTCCCTTCCCATTTTTGTTGTTGTTGTTCCATGGCAGTAGCGACGATATTATCTAACAAGTTCAACACCACCACACAGCAGTATTAATGTAAGCTGAAGAAATTAAGGACGGTGAATGGTTATGAGAGACCCTCTTGTCAAAATAATGCAATATGAATAATTTCTTCATGTGTCGGTACTGCCGCACTATGACGTGGAAAATTGGTCGAGATTTGCTTCTTACAATTAACTTTTTTTTTTTTAAAAAAAAGTTATTCCATAAAAACACTTTTATTTTATACTAAATAATAAAATTTCTAAAACTAGTTATTTTCTTCTAAATATCCTTTTATTTTATTTTTTTTCATGTTTTCCGTATATATTTTATTTTTAAAAAAATTGATTTCTCTTCTTTTTTACTCGCTGAATATCTCATCGGTTTCCCACCTGACTTCAATATCTTTTAAAATAAACATATTGTCACATATTTTAAAAGATTATTTACATACGTAATGTTTTGCATTTTATTGTAAAAATTGCTGTTTGAATATTATATTTTGTTGACTTTGAATAGGTTTATTTTATTTATTTATTCATGGGATCGAATTTCTAATCTAATTAATTCGTTTTTAGCATGACCCCTCCTCCGGGACCAACCAGCAACATTGTTATCTTTGATGAAAGATTTCAAAGCAGTAGAGTCACACTCACTATTTAATGTACGAATTTGTGACTTAATTGTCCTTTCCAAACCCCGGTTGCTAGAAGACATCGTAATTTGGGTCATATCATTATAAATCTATAATTGCTATAAATTATTGCAAAACGTTAAACTTGTTGTCTTGTGTATTTTAACACTATCCTTCTAGGTTTTATATGCTATTGCTTTTATTTTATGCTTTTTTGAAATCATGTGCTATAGTTCATTATTGTAGAATGATAGTGTTGATGTCTGAATTTGGTCGACCAAATTCTTGAAGCTCAAACCGTAAATAAAGTTAAATAATAGAGAAAAAGAAAAATAGGAAGAGGAAGAAGCACTGTTACGAGCAGATTTTTACGTGGTTCAGTTTAAGAAATAGCCTACGTCCATGACTGTTCTCTTGTTATTTCGACAGAGTGACAGTATATGTTATTATTTATGTGTCGTGTTGGTCTGTATTTGTCCCCCTTTTTACAATGAATTTTAGCCCTTATTTATAGAGAGATGTACTACAGTTTTAGTATAATGCAAATAGATAATAATTTAGTATTAATTACACTTTCAAAGTCTGTCACATATCAGTGTAAAGTCAAATCCCGTAAAAATAGAATCTTGCCATTATCTCCATATTTGGTAGTTGAGTTTTCCTTAAATTGTACTGTTACCATTCTAGAAAAGCTCAACGTACACGCCATGCTATGAGCTGGATCTTGCTCTGGGGGAGCTGGAGTTAGGTATTAACAGCTCTGACTAGTAGTAACCAGATAGGGAGTTCTTTTCTATGAGTTGAACGACCTGAGATCAGTGAACTGGGAGTTTCTCTATGCGACCTGAGTGTCTTATGATATGAGGGTTTTCTTTCGCGAGCTAGATGCTGGCCAGACTGGGTCTTTATCTATCGAGTTGATTCGTTGGGCCAAATCGTTGAGCTTTTACTATCCCATTTGTGCAACCCTAAATTTACCCACAGCATTAGCCCTCTAACTCTCAGTACATTTTGTGGACCGGGAGCTTGAGTTCGCTGGTAAAAGCTGGTGTATCTGGACCAATCATGCTGCCATTTCAAAATGTCTGCATTGTTCTGACTTGTGAAGAGAGTATTTGTACAGTTGCAAAGTCAGATTTCAAGCTCCTTAAGAGTGAGGAAGAACTGAATAGAGCGAAGAGCGTTCTGGAATCGGTCATGCAACGAGCTTCGACTACTGAAAAATGGGTCGCTCTTGTCAATGAGAAGGTTGAGGTGTAGGTTGCCAAGGCTAAGGAGGAAGCCGAGGTGGAGAAACATTGGGGGCAGATCGCTTGATTCTCCTTGGCATCTGCTTGCTTTGTGCTTTTATTTCATTAAGTTCTTAAATTTCCTGTAGATTGAAAATAAAGTTATATGTGCATAAAGATGAATGGTAGTAATAACTTATGCGAGCTCGTGAGCTCGGTGAAGTTCTGAGGTCGGAGCCTCGGCTGTGCTCAAAGGATCGGAACTCAAGTTGATACAGCATAATAAACCTTTCGAGCTATGCCCAGAGGATAGGAATCCGGATTACATAACGAAAATTGTGGAGGTCAAAACCTCGGTTGTGCTCAAAGGGTAGGAACCCAAACTAATGCAATATAATAAACCTTTTGAGTTATGCCTAGAGGGTCGAAACCCGGATTATATAGTGAAAGTTATGGAGGTCGGAACCTTGGCTCTACTCAAAGGGTCAGAACTCGAGCTAATATAGCATAATAAACCTTTCGAGCTATTCTAAGAGGGTCGAAATTTGGATTACATAGCGAAAGTTATGGAGGTCGAAAACTCGACTGTACTCAAAGGGTTGGAACCTGAGCTGATACAACATAATAAACTTTTCAAGCTATACCCAGAAGGTCGAAACTCGGATTACATAACGAAAGTTGTGGAGGTCGGAACCTCGACTGTGCTCAAAGGGTCGGAACCTGAGCTGATACGGTATAATGAACCTTTTGAGCTATACCCAGAGGGTCGAAACCGGGATTACATAGCGAAAATTACGGAGGTTGAAACTTCGACTGTGTTCAAAGGGTCGAAATCCGAGCTGATATAACATAATGAACCTTTCGACCTATGCCCAGAGAGTTGAAACCCGGATTACATAGCGAAAACTACGGAGATCGAAATCTTGGCTGTGCTTAAAGAGTCGAAACCTGAACTGATACAGCATAATAGGTTGAGCTGTTCAGAGGGTCGTCACCCGGTACCAGCGTTACTTTGACGAGCTATGCCTAAAGAGTCGTCACTTGGATTATAAAGCTCGAGTTATTCTATTTGAGGCCAAAGTAATTTAATAAAGGAAATCAGTAGAGAAAGCAGTCATGACGCATCGATATAAAACATTTATTAATATTAAAATTGACATTAGTAGTAGGTGCTCAAAAGGTTACCGAGAGTACGCGATGTACCCTTGAAATAAGGATCACCATGAACTGTGAAGATGGTTCCTATTGCGGGTTCGTGTTCTTGATTGGGAGCTCGCTGGGCCATTGTTGTGCTGGCCATTGAGGTTGTTAAGGTCGCCAACTCGTTGATCGCACAACATACTCTCTCAATCGGCCTCGCTTTATTAGTTCTTCAGTAACACTCTTTAGCTCCTTACAATGTGAGGTATTGTGTCTGATTTCATTGTGATAGGAACAAAACTTATTCTGGTTTCTACGGTGAACGAGGGTTTTCTTGGGAGTGGGTTTCCCGAAATCTTTCCTGTCCTTTTCTATTTCAAAGATTTCATCTTGTGTATCTAACAGAGTGCTGTAGCCACCATGACGACCTTGATGCTGAGGTCATTTATTTCTGATCTCTTTCTTGGCCTTCTTAACAATTTGACTGTTTAAGTCATCATTCCTTCTCTTTGATTGGTTAGAACTACTTGTTTCGTCCATTTAGTTGACTGTTTTGAGTTGAATGTCTCATCTCATCTAATCTCTTTGGTAGTTCACTCATAGAACTAGCCCAAGTCATTCACTGGGGATTTGTATATGTTTTCATAAAGCTTCTCATCCTTGTAAAGCCCAGCTGAGATTATGGTCAAAACACTTTCATCCGAGGGATTCTCTACATTGTTGACTTCGCATCTGAACCTAGTTATATAATCTTTTAGTGATTCTTCTTGTCACTAGAAGACTGTAGCGAGGTGGCAGGGTGGCGCGAACTGCCTCTTGAGAGCCTTGTGTTGATTAGTGAATTTTCGTTAACATTCCTCCTAGCTATCTATACTATGAGCTGGGAGACTCCTGAACTAGGTTCGCGAAATGCCCTCTATGGTGGCTGAAAAAATACAGCACTTAACTAAATGATCGACCGTCTGAAGGTCCATTTGGACATTGAATGCATCCAGGTAGTAAGGGTCGCTATCCCCATTGTACTAAAGGATATTAGGGACTTTAAATTTGTGAGGGAAAGGTCGCGTTTCAATCTCCCTGGTGAATAAGGTCTTCTCCCCATATTAATCACGCTGGTTTGAAGCACCAAGACGTGCTTCGAGCTGGTGAACCCTTTAAAGGAGCTCCTTTATCCTTGGGCTCTGAAGCCCATACCTTCCCCTGTTTTCGCGACCTAGAAAGCGGTGGTCCAAGGTATGTTCACGGTTAGGCCTTCGCGAGCTTCCAGCTTGGTGCGACTTTGAACGTCGCCGATAGTCTACTTCCTCTTCTCAAGCTCGGCGATTATCATCTCTCGAATGCAAATTAGAGGGACGAGCTGAGCCAACAAATCACAACACTTCTCTGATGGATCTTTCGCAAGCTGATACTTGTTCTCGTTACTGTTGGTAAATTCTAGGCTCAGCAACCTTAAGTCTGGGTATGTTCTGGGCTTGGACCTGTGCCAGCGCCCTGACTGTATCTGCAAGCTGTCATACTGTGTTTTGAAGAGCCTCATGCCGCTGGTGCCACTCTTATTGCTCTCCGACCTCAGGGATCATCTATGCTGGTTGGTGAGGGGCTAGTTGAGACATACCCATAGCAGCATTATTTGCAGGGACATGAGATGTGTCATGCTGTTGCGAATCCGCCTACTTTTCTAATTGATCAGCTGCCGCCGCATCTGAACTTCTGGTGGTTCTTTCTCTTACCATGATATTTTACAAACTAAGAAACTTACAGTCTGGGCCCTTCCTCTAGCGCCAAAATATCGACATCTGGATCTGATCGACCAGATTCTTGAAGCCCAAACTACAAATAGAGTTAAATAGTAGAGGAAAAAAAAGAATAGGAAGAGGAAGAAACACTGTTGCGAGTAGGTTTTCACATGGTTCGACCCGAAGAATAGCCTACGTCTACAACTGTTATCTTACTATTTCGGTAGAATGACAGTATATGTTATTATTTATGTGTCATGTCGGTCTGTATTTGTTCCCCCCTTTACAATGAATTTCGACTCTTATTTATAGAGAGATAAGTGTTGTAGTTTCAGTACAATACAAATATATAATAATTTAGTATTAATTACACTTTCGAAGTCAATCACCTATTGGCGTAAAGTCAAATCTCGTAAAAATATGATCTTACCATTATCTCTATACTGGGTAGTTGAGTTTTCCTTAAATTATGCTGCTACAATTCTGGAAAAGCTCAACGTACATGTCACGCCATGGGTTGGATCTTGTTCTGGACGAGCTGGAGGTAAGTATTAACAACTCTAACTAGCAGCAACTTGAGAGAGAG
This sequence comes from Dimocarpus longan, assembly GCA_022984855.1. Classification (NCBI taxonomy): domain Eukaryota; kingdom Viridiplantae; phylum Streptophyta; class Magnoliopsida; order Sapindales; family Sapindaceae; genus Dimocarpus; species Dimocarpus longan. The sequence continues at coordinate 45,862,758 of CM041012.1, read as the reverse complement.
CTCTTTTCTATAAGCTGGACGACCTAAGGTCAGCGAACTAAAAGTTTCTCTATGCGAGCTGAGTGTCTTATGATCTGAGAGTTTGCTTCCGCGAGCTAATTGCTGGCCAGATTGGATCTTTATCCATTGAGTTTATTCGTTGGGCCAAATCATTGGATTTTTACCATCCCATTTGTGCAACCCCAAATTTACCCACAACAAATAGACATGTCAAACTCATATTTATATAAATATGTCAGTATTTTTCAAAAGAAAAATAAATGTGTTGGTAAGAAATAAAATTTTAAACATCAAAATTGGATCCATCATATGATGCAGAATTTTATTCACCGTTATTTTCGTGTTTTGATTTGTTTGTTGTTGTATTTTAAGGGCCATATATCTATGCCCATTTGGCCCACTAGTTATGGGACTGGATTGGATGAAAAATGGGATTCATTCAATGAGTCCATCTTTCAACAGTTCCAAAGGACTAAATTTAACAAAGTTACACAACGATTTCATAACCATGAATGAATGTTGATTAGTAATTATCCCAAAATCAAATCAACCTCTACTATGGGTTTGGTCCTAAGCAACGGTCATGGGATTTATTTTTTTTTCCCTTCTAAATATTAAAAGGTAAGGAAAAAAAATAGAGATTACCCTCCATCCTTCTAGAGGTTAAGGGTTCAATTACTGTCAAGTACATATTACAACTTGTATGAATAGTTTTCTCATCTTATTATCAAAATAATTATCTCTCATTTATAAGAATAAATATTCGAATCATATAAATAATATTTGATCTAAACAATTCTTAACGGACTTTTGAGTCATTCGGTCTTAGCTTTATAAAAAAGAAAAAACTAGGCCAAACTATTTTGTTAATGTAATCTTACAATTACAAAGAAATGGATAAAAAGAAGAGCATGACAAATCCACATAGTCCAAATACACATATGTTTGGTAAGAGAATGAGTCATCTTATAACCATTTCCAACAATAAATGTAACTAAAATATTATTTGTTAGCTTCAAGATTTTAATGTATTGTTTGATGATAACAAATAATTGATGAAGTTCTAATTAAGTTCGAATTGAATATGTTATAGTAAAGTTTCAAATATATTGAAAATATAGAAAACGGGCTGGATATAAATAAATCAAATCATATGCATGAAGGGGCGATCCTTAAGCTTAGGAGATCAAAGAGAGATTTTATTAAAGTTTGAAGCAAACATACTAGTTTTAGGCTTACTAGTTGTTTCTTTTGTAAACTAATTTATATTCGCATGTGGTTTAAATGCCTTGACTAAAATGACTGTAGATTAAATCTTAGGAGACATTTATCATGTTTACATTATCATCTTTAAATGTTTTTGAACCCCATCTAGATTGGTTGAGTCTTAAATTTGCTTTTAAGTATGGAAGAACTAATGTAGAACACAAAATAATCTATTAGGATATAGTTGAAATATTTTAGACCTACAGGGACATGATCATAAATTAAATTTATTTATATTTTAAATTTTTTAAATTATTTTTTAAAAATAATTTTTTCTAAAAAAGTAAAATCATTTTTATATAATTTTAAATAAAATAATATAGGATTTTTTTATTGATATTAATTTATAAAAGTACATTTTAAAATTAATTAGATTAATTTATATATATACACACACAAACATATTTGAAATAAATGTATTTACTATTGTACACATAAAAAATAAATGAAAAAAAATAGTCCTACACTTTAGCATGTTATTCCCACAACTGTGGAACTAAAACTGTTTCTACACAAATATATATATATATATATATATATATACATATATATGTGAATGAAAATTAACCCGTCCTATGTCTCTGTCAAACCTCAAAATGGACTGGGATTCGTCCAACCCTAGTCCAATCTAACGAATGGCACCTTAAAGTCTTAAAAATTGGTTTGGAAACTAGAAGTTATATGCAAAATGGCAAGTTGTTGTTTGACACTGTTGGGCTGAAAACTATTTTATTCCATAACTTTTAAAAGTTTGCACTTTCACTCCTATATATTATAATTACGATTGAATTCTCATTGCATCAAATATTTTCATTTCTACCCCTATTACTGCGCTCTATGTCTGCATTGGTAAATAACATTTTAGTTCCTAAACTATTGAAACAGCGCATTTAGTGCCTCATAATTACGATCATGTCCCTATAGGTCTAAAATATTTCAACTATATCCTAATAGATTATTTTGTATTCTACATTAGTTCTTTCATACTTAAAAGAAAATTTAAGACTGAACCAATTTAGATGGGGTTTGAAAACACTTAAAGATTGTGATTGTTATTCATATACTTAAAATGCCACCTTTGATTTTGAACATGGCTGAGTAGACTAGCTTTCAAGCTTTGCATAGAGTTAGAGTTGCAATTGTATTTGGATTTGTCGAGCTTGAACTAAGTAGACAAACCTCATCTTCCCTTCTTTTAGCAAGAGCTAATACGCCACCTAACGCCTTTTTGATGGAAATAGTTGGTTATGCTTCTTTGTGTGTTTAGGGACCTTCATATATTTCATTATCTGAAATTGGGTATACATGGATTTTGAAATTGGAAAGCAAAACAGAGAAAAAAAGCAAGGAAATACACACAGAGAGACACAGAGATTATGTTGAAAATGATAGTTTGTGATGACCATCGCGAATTGTAGTTTATGATGGCTGTCGCGAAATATAGTTCACAATGATTGTTGCGAACTGTAGTTCACGATGGTCATCGCGAATGACCCTATCTTTCATAAAAAAATTTTGGGCTTTTGTTGTTTTGCAATGGAACAGCCCAACAACAATTCAACGACAGTCTATTTCTATCATTCATTTTTGTTTTGCGAATAATCCAACAAACAATTTAAGTTGGTCTGTTTATTTTTCTTCAAAGTTGGACTTTTAAAACAATGATAATTTTATCATTAAAATTTGTAAATAGTGAATTAACGCTATTAAAACTCATTTAAGTTCTTTAATACTAGTAAAACATATGTCCAGTTCTTTAGTGCTCTGTTAAAAAAGAACTCTTATTCAGTATATCAAGATACAATACAACGAATTAATAATAGTTTGAAAAACTAAAACAAGAATCGAAAAACTTGCAAGTTGTGTGAAGAACTCGTATTTCTCGTCATGAAATGCATATAGTATGATATTCCACATTATTATAAAAATTTTAGATATTTTAACTTTCAAACGATCATATATTATTTAAACAATACATGTGGTCGTAAACAATCATTCTACTTTCGAAAATTCCTCTCGATCTAAATGAATGGAAATTGTATTGCGAATAGGGTATTACACAATAATCTAACTAAAAACCAAAATAAAAAAGAAGATGCTACGTAGTCCCCAAGAGACATAAAAACTTATTTTCTTCTTTCTCTATTTCTTTTTTGGTGGGTCACTTGTACTCGGACCATGTGTAAAGATACCTAATATAATGGCGTGTGTTTGTCCTTGACATGTACATGATAAATACGAATAAAAGCCCTTCATGCCAATTCATCATCAATAATTGTAAAATTAAACCCACAAATTATAACGAAAAGTTTCCTTTTCTCAAAAAACGTACATAAAGAATGCCTAATCCTATATGTGCATATAGATAAGATCGATCGGGGATATGACTGATAGCCAGGATGATGGACGTAACACAGCAAATAGCCTATGCATGCGACACATGGCAAGCAATTAAACCACACCCACCAAGAAAATGGGAAATGATGGAGCTTTTAGTTAGTGGATTGGCATTGAAGAAAAGTTGCAATGCGATTACAAGTTGTTCAGTCATTATGATAAAAGAAGATGGTGAGAAATTAAGAGAAGATTTACTCTCGAGAAGACTTGGAATAAAGAAAGACAATGACTTGGACAATTACAGCTTTCATGTGCATTTCGTTCGTCCGACCACCAATAATTTGGGACTCAAATAACTCTGTATATAATTTTATTCTTTTGATCCAAATGATGTCCATGAAAAATAAGCAAGGTAGGTGAGGAAGTAAGAATTTGTGGTTTAGGCTTTCATATTATCTCGTTTTCCATTATTGTTTCGGCTTAGAAAATCTTTAATCAGTTTACGTAATTAATTTTTGTTCACATATTATATCATAGAGTCCTTTTCTTTTTTTTGATTGTTCACAGGCTGTTAGTTCCAAAATAATTATTGGTGTGTTTGTGCGCGTGTTCGTGTTGATTGTGACTATTTTATTTTGAGAGACTGAGATTAGGCTCATCTAATGGTTGGGAGGCTTTTATATAAATATTTTGTTATATTTATATATCTTAAAGCAGGAGACACATTTTCGAAAAATTCATTTGTAGGCGGTCGGCGGACTCATTTTATGGAAAGGAGGAAAATGAAAGTGACACCAATCCCCACTTCCAAACAATGTATTACACAAGTGAATTTAAACAGATTGTTTAATAATAAAATATCAATATCAGACGATTTCTTTATTTATGTATCAAATATATTTTGCACAGGAGATTTTTTTTTTTTTAGAATTGCACAACAGTTAAATTAATATATTTTTTAAAAAATTCATCAAATTTTATTATGGATCCTTCGATCGGAAAGCAATCAAGCAAACTCCTTCACTTCACTCCAAAAAAGGGAAGGAAAAAAATCATAGCAGACCCAGTAAAGATTATTTTAAATGAAGCATAAGACTGTTATACTTATTAACCAAAAAAAAAAAAAATCAAACAGACAAACAGAAAGAAATCCCACGATTTATTAAAAGAAACAAAAAACCCCCAAAAGCAATCCAAAACAAATCATTATCAATCAAATCCAACATAATCAATCTTCCATAAAACCATTAAACCCAACATCATTACCGGAATCAAAATCATCAATCAAACTGAAAATAAAAAATAAAAAATGAAGTCATATGGGTTCGAATAGATGAACCTAAATTCATCTAGTTTTTAACGAACGACAAAACGATGGCGTTGGATGGCAACTAAGGGGCAGGAGAACTGATGATGATGGTGTTGGGGATCAAATTGCGACTGACATGATGGAGACGAAGTTGTAGAAGGCCCGATCCGCGGTTTGGAAGAGGGTGGTGACGAGGAGGCTAGAAGGGGGGTCTGGCAGAGGTCGAAGAGGGAGAAGTTCTGGAGGAGGTGGTAGCTGAGGGGGAATTGCCCACTCTCGTTTCGACTATCGCGCCGCCACCAAGAAACTTAGAACCATCTAGGTTTCTAAAGAAAATAAGATAAAGAGAAGAATAAGATGACCAATATAGAGAGAGAGAGAGAAAAAAAAAATGAACCCAAAGGAGAAGAAGAAGAAGAACATGAGATAGAGGAGAGAGCGATCGGTCGCCATAGAGGAGAGATAGAGCGAGTGATAGTGAGAGAAAGACTTGAGTGAAATAAAAAAAAGAATTAATTTTTATTCACTATTTTTTATTTTTTTAATTTTGAAGTAAAAATATCTTTATTTTTTTAATTTTACAATTAGTATTATTTATTTTGATTTTTTATATTTTAATTATTGTCCTTTTATACTCCTTTAGGGATTTTGGGTGTTTAATTTAAAGTTAAACGATATTTTGAATAAAAACGATATTATATAGGAGAAATTGGATAATTTTTCAAAAGTCATGGATTTTTTGAGATTTTTCCTAAAAAAAAAAAAAGAATCCAGCAAAAGAGGCACAATTTCCGTTGGCTTTGTATTTAATTATTATTATTTGTACTCGTGTTAGCTTTTGTTTCTTCGTATTTAAATCGTCTGGCGGAAAAATTGAAATGCCAAGCAAACCTTAACAATTATACTTCCTTTTGATTGACATGTTTTTGCAAGATAATCACGTGAAAATTTTGTTGAAAATGACTAATTCCTTCAAATTTCAAAAGAATGCCGGGTCATGTAGTGTTTGTTTTATTACAGTTAGCTGCCTCTCATAGATCTTTCGTGAAATGTTTGAGCAAGTAATCGAAATTATTAAAGGTACCAATAAACATTACAAGAAAGATAAAACTAAAAAATCAAGGAAAAAATAAAAAAGAGGAGAGAAAATCAAAATCAAGTTCATGATCTTATTTTTTGAAATATTATTCTGATGCCATACCTTTATTTATTTTCCTTATTAATTTTGAAGTTGTCTGGAGAAGCACTGTTTTTCCAAATGTAATTAATTTCTTATGGACAAATTGCACAAAAGCTCTTGAGTTTAGGCATAATTGCAGTTGGCAAAACCTTTTGATCAAAATTATACAAACCTCTCATATCTTTGGTTGACTTCCATTCAAGTTAAGTTAACAGGTTAAGTAGTTTTTTACCATAAATGTCCAAAGTACCATTGTTTACTTATTTTATCATATATTTTTAATTTTATTACTTTTAAACTTATTTAATTATATATATTTAAATACATTAAAAAGAGAGAATCATTTGCACCATCAGATTACCAGATTAGATGGTGCACATGGAGCACATAAAATAAGATGAGATCCATATGGTTAGACTAGATATGCCCAATCTGACTAATTGAACGTATGCTCTATTGGAGTAGACCTTCATTCAAGCTCCTTTAACGGGAGTAATTTACTCTACCATCGAAGAAAGAAAATGTTCATTCGATAAAGATACAATTTACTCCGCTCTCCTCCCTTTTTATGAAGGAGGAAGGAGTGATATGCTCCAAGGAGCAAATCTGTTTATGGTGGAGCAGATCTGCTCCATCCAAATGGTCCATCTTCGTTGGGTAGGTTCCATCATTTGCAATGGAGAACTTTCCCTCTTTGGTTTTTATCAAAAGTTTATGCAATTTTGGTCAAAAAGTTTTGTCAGCTAAAATTAAGCCTAAACTCAAGGGAGGTTTGTGCAATTTGCCCATTTCTTAAATTAAAAACTAAACATATACTCTAGGAAACAAAACAACTGACATAACAAGACGACCTGGAGTACACGAAGCAACGTTTGAATCCACTGTTGTTGCAAAGCAAAGAAGCATAGTCCACCTAGTTAAGTGAACTTGAGTTGTAAACCTATAAATTGAGTTAAACATAAGCATGCTCAGTTGACAAGTCGCAGTCGCTCCTTGCCTTGGATCCCTTCTTAATAATACATACAAGTTTGTGAAGCTTTTGAGACTTCTGGACCAGCTTCAAAACTGAAAGCTGCTTTTAAAATCCACTAGTTGAGAACAAAATGGTTAGTAGGGCCAACTACCATATGCTTTGTTCATGTATACTTAATTTTTGTATTTCCTTTAAAAATCGATATAAAAGAAACTTACTAAAATTAATCATTACTCATAAAATTTATATACTTACTCACATAATTCATATTACTTTCACAATAACGAGAGAAAATTACCCATATAAAATTTATGGAATAAACTTAATGTAACTCCCAACCTTCATTATTGGGGTAAATGAGAAGATACACCGTCACTGCCAAAAATAAAAGAAAAACACTTTGATACTTGATAAGATATGAATATACAATCGCTGCTAAAAGGAAGGAGAAATACGCCTTGATTCTTACAGTGTGATAGGAATATACAATTGTAAGCACTTCCTTGGCAGAGAAGTGAGAGATCGAGAGTAAAGGGGCAAAACACAAAAAGGTAAACTGTGGATGGTCTATACCGCCACGATGAGGTGCTTTAGAATTCCGAATGGAGGCTTCTGAAAGTTATAATCGGTTTTGGTCACGAATTGAATCCGCTTGCTTGCAGTTTGGATTGCCATGTCAATTTCAGAAATTCTTAGTTGAAACTTGAAAGTGAATCATATACAAATTTTGTACAATGGCACACGTCCCTAATTCTTTTATTTATGTCACACCAGTATAACTTCTACATTATTTGCCCTATATATATTAGAAGATTCAACCACATTTTTCATGTCAAATTGTGATTACCCTTATAAGCAGTTTGATTACAAAAAAAAAAAAAAAATTGTTTGATTTTTATTATAATCAAATATATTATATATTTTTATAATAAAAAATCATTTTATTGAAATTGTCGTGAATCGTGATTGTGTTTAAATCAATTTCTTTTTTACCAAATTTCAAATTTACTATAATTGTTAAAAATGGTAACACTTCAAATTCGAGTGAAATTCTTAATACTAATTATTTTTTTCATAAATTTATATTTAGATGATATTTTAAAGATTAAAATATGAAATTTTCTTTTGAAATACTATCTATCCGTAACAATTTAAAATTTAAATATTATTAGGTTAAATAAATATTTTCTATTAACAAATCATATCGGATAATTATTAAAATATAAATTTTCAATCGCCATTCTTGATAAATCTCCATGAGCTACCTTGTTGATTAGTTTTACTATAATATTAAAGACGAGCTGTTATTAATAGTTAATCTTATTAAACAAATAAAAAGTCGAACTCTATTTACCTTACATCTTATAAAGGGAAAAAGTAAAGAAGAATTCGTCGCGATTCTATGTTAATTGTCTGCTCATGTATACATAAGATCAATTTGACGTTTAAATAGAACTATTAATCTTTAATTTTTGAGATATCCTTCATTAGTTATTGTGAACGACTAATTTTCCAATCTTCTTTATTCTGATTTGGTCCACCCTCAATGGCCACGAGATAGCATCTTAAAAAGCTGTCGGTCATGACTTCAATATCACAGTAAAATCTACAAGTTATAATAGTGAAAAATAAAAACAATATAAAAAGGTGGTTGGGTCCCATTATTGAATTGAATGGTCAAGACGTGGGTGCACAGTGGGACCCAGGTATGCGTGTACGGCCATTGATTTATTTGAACCTAAAAGCGATTGCCACGTGTCTAGAGTAGGTGCTGCCATTCATTCCTGTCAACCTTGTCGGGCTGGCAATTGGCTACCTCCCTGAATGGGGACTGTGAAAAACATATGCTCTCCACGCGCTTCGCTGACTGTGAAAAACACCTTCAACTCAACCAAGTCAAAGGAACAAAATTCTGCAACTCTTGTCTACTCTCTCAACTTTCCTTGAACCTTAGGTACGGTGGATTTATTGGTGATTAACTTATATAATTTAATATAACTTTAGCAATTGTGTTTACATGTATTTATTTTTAGGATTAACATCTGTATTTAGATTTTATTAAATTTATCTAGATCAACCATATTAACTTAAAACTAAGAATTAATAATAAAATGTACATATTTAATATTTGGATATCAATTAATACTTAGAGCATTTCCAATACAAATATGAATTGTGAAAAAATGGAGTGCCACATAGGATAAATTGATAGAGTGTTAAAATTAAACTCTCCAATGCAAACTTCTACAACCACTATCAAGCTGACGTGGCAAAAAAAAAGTAGAGGATGTCAACCTCAATGTCTATTTCTAGATAGCCTTCTTGATAGCCATGTCAGCAATAAATAATTAAAACTTCCATAAAATAATATTTTATAATAATTTACTTTAATGATATATTATTTTTTGACTATTCATCATTGAAATAAATATAATAGCATTGGAGAGCCTTTTTAGATTTGCATGTCTATCAATTCATATTTATGCCACATAGAATGTACATTCCTTGACATTGATGATATGTCCATTTTTTTTAAAAGACAATCCACATTTGCATTAAAGATGCTCTTAAAGGCCTAAAATACCATCCCATTAAATTTCTCGAGATTCTGATTATGGTTAAGGCCTTAAGGGCCAATAACTCTAAAACATCACAATCAAATTTTGCATAGAAAATTTGCTCATGTTGTACTTATAAAAGAAAATAATTTTATAACTGCATCATATCTAAATATAGATTAAATAAATAATAAATTAAATCAAAGAACCATTTTAGTAGTCAAAACTAATAACAAAAAATGTGGATTACATGTTAGTCATAATTTACTATAATATAGGTTGTAGAAATATTCAATTTGCGTTAGAAGTACACACAATGTTCGTCTTCTACTTCTTAATATATTATTTTCAAATATTTTCTCTTATTATTATTTTTGTATCCATAATATATTGATAGATATATCACACAATTTGAAATTTTAAGACTATTATATTAAATTATGTTATAAAATGAATATAAATAAAGATTTTAACATGTTGATATGTTATGATGTATATTATATGATAAATTTATAGGTTAACAGGATATCTAAGAAATGACAAAAAAGTAGTATGTAGACACTGAATTTGTACATAAATCACAACTTAAGTATCTTAAAACAATAACTGAAGCTGATGGTAATAATGCTCAACTAATTTGGTTCCATTAGAGGGACCTTCTAGTAATCTCACCAAACCAAAATATTAATACAAAATAACTCCAACCACTATTTCTTCGTTATTCTTATGTGCATGGACCTTCCAACCCCTGTCCAATTTTTAGCGCGTGAGACACACATTGTGTATTCACATTGCTTGTTGCACAAAAATTAAAAGTGTCTGCTTTATTAAAAAAAAAAAAAAAATCCACAAAGGCTTTCTTAGCGGGGGACTTGAGAGAGTGTGAAGAATATCTTAATCAATTAATTAAGTAATAATTTTCAGGCTCTTTAAATACTTCTCTTCCTCCCCCATTGCAAACAAACCAAGAAACCTTCCTCTCTTTAGTACAAAAACTCTCTCTCCAAGAAAGAAAAATAAAAATGAAAATTGAACCAAGACCACCAATGGCAGCAAAGAAACTATGGAACATGGTACGGATAGCGTACTACATGATAAAGGCAGGAATTTTAAAGAGCAAAATAATGGTTAATGCCCATTTGATGCTCAAGAGAGGGAAGCTAGCAGGGAAGGCAATAAGCAAACTCATGTTCCACCAATATTCCTCTTTTAGTTGCCGCTCCAATGATGCCCATCTCTCCTTTGTATCTCCAAAAGAATACGAATTCAGCTGCAGCAACAGCCCCGCCAATTTCTACCCTTTTTACACCCACAAACGCAAACACCATTTCTCCAAGTCCTATCACTACGACGACGTCACCACTGGTCAAGCCATGCAAAAGGTTCTAGAGATGTTGAAAAACAATGAAACCGTGGAGGCCTCCCCTTTGATCACATTGCCTGGCTTTGGCAAAAGTCCAAAGGTCAGACAGTTGAGAATAACCGACTCTCCTTTCCCTTTGAAAGAGGTGGGTGATAGTCAGGTTGACAAAGCGGCTGAGGAGTTCATTAAGAAGTTCTATAAAGACCTCAAGTTGCAGACAATCAATTCTCCCTTCCATCACTCTTGGGGTCGATGAGACGACGACTCACGTCTGTCACACTGTCACACTCATTTGCCTCTTGGCCTCTCTAAACTTTCACGCCTCTCCGCGATGAATCATACATATCACACTTGCAATTTGAGTTTTGTTTCTTATCTTTCAATTTCAATGTTACAAATTGATGGTGTGAAAAATTTTTACGTGACAAAACAAATCTACGGTTGCAACTTGCACATGTGTAAAGGTGTAACGACGACGGCTCTTTAATAATTTCCATAGACTTTGGGACTTTGGAATGTTCATGTTTGCTTTTTTTTTTTTTGGGGCCCAGTCTTTGTATTGCTGTGCATATTATAAAAGATATATGAAATAGCAAAAGAGATTTTGTGAATATTAATCTTCTTTGTAATACTATCGGGTTGGATCCAGTAATCTTATTGGAGTAAAAATCAACCATTGGATTCTAATCTACTGGTCCGTCAAAATCAAGGATTTCAAAAAGTTAAAACACAAAACAAAAATTAAAGAGATAAAAGCTTATCATTATTACCCCATTAATTTAACGTTTCAATATATTATAGTCATACCGTTTTTTATATAGAGTTTGCACCTAATTTCTCCGAGAAGTTGCATGGTGAAGAGGTGAAAAGACTAAAGAGTGTTACTTGTGCCACAGAGCAAATTTTGAATTATTATTCTTTGAAGTTTATGAAGGGCCTTTAACCTTTTCTTTTGTTTGTGTTTCGTTGCATTCTTTTCAATGGCGAATGTTGTGGTCATGATTCATATACTTAGTCGGCAGGTCAGCTTCCACGCAGCCAGGAGAGTAATGACAATTGTGACATTTTTCTACTTGCTTTATGACAATATGGTGCTATTATTACAAGTTGACACGCTTCTTAATTTCTCCCTCTCATGTCTCAACGAAATAATAAATTAACTTGCTGCATTCTCATTGTTGCATATTTAAACCTACCTATCATATATACAATTATTTTCCACCCATATTGCATCTACCTCGATGTGATATTTCAATGGTTTACCACATAAAATGATGAAACAGTTTCTTTTCTTTTTATCTATATAAACTATAAATAGAAATAATAAAATTCTTTTAATTATAAGATCATATAATGGTTGAAAATAACATATAGTTAAATTTTGATTATACTTATGGCAATAAGTATAGTGTATGTGTCTAGAACATTCTAATTAATATTTTGTGGCCGTCAACATTTTCGTTTGTGATGTCTGAAATAACACATAGCCAACTCCAGCACACGTGACTCGGCGACCGTTTCAATTGATTTTGACACATGGTCTCTCCACATTAAAACAAATCCTTAAATAACATTATGTGGTTTTATGAAAAGGTTAATTTAGTGAGGATTGATAAGACTGGAATTAACATATATTTATTGTGACATTAGTGCTTTGATTATAACTTTGCGTGAACATATCCACATCAAGATTCAATTGCATGACACGCAGGTTATATATATATATATAAGTTACGATTTGCTTTTTTTTTGGGTGCAAAATGAAATGAAATATTTTATGTTTGTGGAGTAAGTTAATGTTTTCTTGCTTTTAAATTACGTGGTGAGAAATTATAAATTATGAAAAGAAAAAGATCTGGAAAACGAAATAAAGGCTCTAACTTTAGCCCAAATCTTGACACAGGGTTTATCTCGAATATATCAGCTTCAAAACAGATTTCGAGTATTTATAATTAGCTACATGAAAAAAAAAAAAAAAAAAAGGTATTGAAGACAACCCCTATGGTTGGGTTATTAATGATCAAGATGACTATAATGGATTTAACTAGTTTTGTATAATAATGTATGAAAATTTTTTATTTAATTGACTCTATCGGTAGCTTATTCTTGATACGCTACATGATATGAGTGGATTGACGTATTCTACGTAACTTGATATCTCTAAACTCTACTTCAATATATCACTTAAAATGAGATCAAAAAAGTATCAAAAGATAAAGTTAGAGCGCACAAGCTCAGGTCTAGAGGCTTTGGGCTAATGCCTGGACGGTTGATTTGTTTATTAGTCTTTAGATTTGGTGTGAAGCCGAGTATAAAGCTGTGCTTTCGATCAGTTCAAGAATAAAAAATATGGATTGTCTGGTTTGTTGGGTAAGGAAAACGGAGGACGCGTCCTAAAATTTGTGTGTATGCCTAAATTTAGCCCTTATAGCTCCGTTTTCAAGTCCATATTACCTAATTGATCATTTGAGTTTTAATACCACCAAAGTAGGTGCATAGACAAAAATACCCTTACATAAAACTTGACTGTCGTGCGAAACTTGATAAATTTCGAAGAAGGAAAATTTCCTTCCATAACTCTCGGAGGAAGGAAATTTCCTTCTTTTCAAGAGTTAGTAACTTTTGTTTTTTAAGTTCTTATTATCAGATTTATAATTTTTTACTTTAGATATGAAGTTTTTCTTCCAAATTCGAGTTTCTACTTACTATTTTCATTTTTTCAACTTTTACTTAAAACAATTTTAATTTACAAATCCAGCCCAAAAATAACAAAATAAATAAATAACAACTTCAAGAAATGTATATAAATTCAAACTCATATAATGTTAGATAACCATTCAACTAATTGTTACGAACATCCAAATAAGGTTTTACTTCCATTGAAAATGATATAATAGAGAGAGAATGTAATAATCAAAGTAAAAAAATGGTAAGAAAAAGTAGAGAGAGAAAAATGAAAGGAAGAAAAAAGAAAGAAGTGAAAGAGAGAGCATTTATTTTATTAAGAGCACTTTAGTTAGTACACTTATTTTGGTGCTATTGAAGCTCAAATTATTAAGTAGAAGCTAGTCATAAAAATACAATTAAAAAAAAAATGCCGCCATATACTATTTTCATTGAGTATTATGTACTTTATACATTATTACTTGATCCTCATAATTTGACTTTATGATTTTAGGATTTTTGTTGATATATATATATATATAAAAATTTATAATTGACATAGAATAAATCATAGGCTTGTCAAGATTCCATATAGATTTTGTTACAATTGTGTTTTAAAAAATCCAATGGAATCTTTGAGAATAGGGTAAGATTAATGATATGCTTTTTTATCACAAATATTATTTTTAAATCCATACAAATCCATTGAATTTCATTACTAATATTAAAATCTACAAAGTTAATAACTTTTTTAATATACCTAAATTTATTTAAAAGTTTTAAAAAGTTTGAAAATTATTTAAGAAATATAATATAAAATTTTAAAAAAATAAAATTTTTCATATTAACTGAGCTATAATAATAATAATTATTATTATTATTATATGAAATAATTTTTAATGGGATAGACCTATGAAACGGGTGCACACAAAGCTTTAATGGGGTTCAAATCACGCAAGTCTTGGTTAATTGATGCTAACTATTGCTAACTTGGTCCATTAAAATGTTTGGAGAGCTGAACTCAGACAAGGGTGTTTTCGATGAGGTCCATAGGTAGGTTGGACACATACAAGTAGACGTTTTCAACATGGATTGAATGGTACTTAGCCCAATAACTGCCCCCCAATGAATAAACCATACCAATGTACCATAAGCTACACGCTGGACCAAAAATCGGTCGTCACTTCACCTTTATTGCAATACATTGTGTTTACATCTGGCATTCAAAATTTGTTTCAAATGATGCTGTCTATGATTTTTAAGGGCCATACTGCATTCTAATCATGATTTTGTCAGTAAGTACGACGTCAAATAGCAATTATTATTTTTTTAAAAAAAAAGCTAAACAGAAACTTCACTAAAAAGTAAGTAAAAATACAATCTCGGCTTATAGCCTCCCATATCAAATCTTCTCTTGAGGAGAAGCCCAAAAGTGTCCAGCGATGTAGCATATTATTCCCTTTGCGGGATATCGCATGACACTTACAATTTACCTACGTTTTTACATAAGGCTAACAAATCTTCTCTATTAAAGTTGGCAGAATTGTTAGAAGGGAACTGGGATATTTAGATCATCACAATCTGACTAGCATCAGTTTCAGCAACTGAATTTGAAAGATTCAGTTTCTGAGCCAGCAAAAGGCCCTCTCTATTAGAGCGAGCCACTATCCTATTTCAGCTAAGAACGAACTGGGAAAAGTTTTTGAGATAGCAACTCCGATCCTCCCCGGGTTGTCCCTGATAACAGCCCCAACTCCAAAAATTTAAATCCTTCTTTGACAGTCTCGTCTGTGTTCAGTTCCAGGCTGCCCTGTGGAGGAGGGACCCACAGAGCAACAACTGTGCTAGATGTGGGACTTGAGAAGCTTGCCATTGCACAAGAGGAATGCTAGAATTATGCAAAGTAAGTTGTTGCCCAACGTACCGCATCACTTAAAAGTACCATAGGTAGACCTTTTCATCTCCCTTGATGATAAAATTTTTAAATCCAATCAATCATAATTACCAATTTTACGTGTAAAGGTTTTTTTTTTCTTTTACTGTCGTGGGAGTAATCATCTTCTAATTATAAGAATTAATATTCAAACCAAGTAGGATAAATACTAATTAATTTTAGTATATTTTCTTTTCGAAATTTGATCATTTGCTGATATGATTTTTATTTATATTTTGAAGTTCTATTGATACATGATAAATTTTATAAATAAATAGGTAAGATTTATATACTTTTGTTTTTTCCTGCCTCTCATTTTTAAATACAATAATTTTTTATTGTTTCTCCTTTCATATTAAAACATAGTAAAAATCACATCATCATTGTATAAGGTGTATATTTCATTCAATAACTTATTAGAATTTGATGATTTTTTTTTTTTCAACGTTAGATTTTGATGGAATATATGGACATTATAAATTCCACATAGATTTTGTTATAATTTTTTAAAAAATATTCAACAAAATCTTTGAAAATAAGATAAGATTTGTGATAGTCTTTTTTATTCACAAATCTTATTTTCAAATCTATTGAATCTCATCATTTACATAAAATATACAATATTAATGACTTTTAAACGTACTTAAATTTATTTAGATTTTTTAAAATGTCATAATTGAATACATTTGACCTATATTACTTTAAATATAATATAAATAATGTTATAAATATATGGTCTTAACATCACTTCCTTTTTGATAATATTCTTTACCTTATTTGTTGATATTCAATTATGAAAATGATTCTCCAATTTGCTTATAAATAGACCTATATTGTAACAATTGAAAACACACATCAAAATAATTATTTTCTATCTTTCTCTCCTACTTTTGTTTGTTCTTTCTTATTTGATTATTGTTTGATATTCATTGCTTTTAGGTCATGTTTCATAACACGTTATCAGCACGAGTCTAGTATGGGAGATTTCATTTATATGATCTACTTCCTACTATTTGATTCAAATAATATAGTATGAGAGATTTCATTCATATGATCTACTTTCAACTATCTGATTCAAATAACATAGTATGAGAGACTTCATTCATATGATCTACTTTCTACTATCTCAAATAATATAGTATGAGAGATTTCATTCATATGATCTACTTTCAACTATCTGATTCAAATAACATAGTATGAGAGACTTCATTCATATGATCTACTTTCTACTATCTTATTCAAATAATATAGTATGAGAGATTTCATTCATATGATCTACTTTCTACTGTTTTCTTCAAATAATTCTGTTACTATAATGTATTATTTGAAGTGGTGTTATCATTCTTACTTTTATTTGATTTTTGTTATATTTCTTATGGTGTGAATATATATAATTCTTGGAACCTGAAGTTTCCGAGATATTTTAGAACCAAAAGTTCTAAAATTTTCTTTAATGATCTAAAACCATAAGTTTTTACATTCAAATAATATATTGTAGCATATGTATTTATATATGTCTATGAAAAATTGAAAATATTTTATATTTTAATCTCATTCATTAACTATTGCCTACCATTGAAATATGCATTGATTTGATATTCTTATTTTATCATAAATTGCCATGATGGGATATGCAATATTTGAATTGTTATTTATATCTTTTCATACCATACACAATCGAAATAATTTTTCCTATTCTTCTTTGACATTCGTTTGTTTAATTTATGGCTACGAACTCACATATATATATTTCTAACGTCATGTTGAAATTTATATGAATTGTGGAATTAATCTATATTATTTCATTATTCACATCAATATTAATTATATATTGTTTTTATCTCTTTAGCATTTTAGAGATGTCGAATTCCACCAAACCTGAATTCAATATGCTTGACATTACCAGAAAAAATTATCAATCATGGATTCTTGATATTGAGCTGAAGTTATAATCAATGAATTTGGTTGATACTATTAAAGAGAACAATACAGTAACTGTCCAAGATAAGACTACGGCGATGATTTTTATCCGCCGTCATTGGCATGAGAGTTTGAAAACTCAGTATCTCACGGTGAAAAATCCGTTGACTTTGTAGAAAAATTTGAAAGATCGATATGATCATTTAAAGACTGTTGTTCTCCCTAGAGTTCAATACAATTGGCATCACTTGAGACTACAAGATTATAAGTCTGTTGCCGACTATAATACTGCTCTTTTTGACATCACTTCAGAGCTTGAGTTATGTGGTGAAAAATTAACCGATGCAGATTTATTAGAGAAAACTTTATCTACGTTTCATGCCTCGAATGTACTCCTGCAACAGCAATATCGAGAGCGTCGGTTTATAAAATATTCTGAGCTAATATCATGTCTTTTAGTTGCAGAATAAAATAATGAGCTGTTATTGAAAAATCATTATCTACGCTCAACTGGTTCCTCAGCATTGCCAGAAGCCAATTCTACCTCAAAAAGGGACCATGGATCATTTCGAAGACATAATGGTTCCATCAAATTCGCTTTAATTGATTGGATTCTCAATGAACGATTTGAATCCGAATTTTTGTATTCTAAATCTGAACCAGAAGTTTCAGATTCTAAATAAATTTATTCTCAGTTTTATTTGGATATTAAAACCTAAAGTTTCAGATCCTTATTTCAATTCTAGATTATAATCTAGATTTTGGAACCAGAAGTTTCAAAATTGTGAATGAAAAAAAAAATTGAGAAAAATTAATTCGAATTTGATACGAAAAGAACCCGTCTCGAACTCAAGTATATAGATTTGAAAATATGTCTCCTCATCGAAGTTGAGTAGAGACTTAAAGATCTTTTACACTAACTTTTGTTCATGATTTCAGGATATAAATAGTGAAATTTAGATCCGTAAATACATTAAAGCATTCTATTTTTCTGTTTATGAATTTCAACGCATCGAGATATGTATTTTCATATTTATGTATTTAATACGGATTACTTGATCGGATATATATATAACGATCTCATGTCTCATGTTATACGATTAAAATCTATTGGTATTATGGTTAAGTCGTTATCTCTCTAGCGACGGCATAGGTCTGATAGTGGTATGAGTTATTAGATGTGAAAACCAGATAGAGGCGATGATTAAGGTCGTGTTATTTTTGCCCCTCAAAGTAAGATGTGAAATAAGATACATGATATATATTTTCTTATACCTTATTTGGTTATTAAATATTTGTTACAATTCGTCGTAATTGTATTTTGAGAAATTGTTCATTAATTCACTATGATTATGATTTATATATTTTGGTGAAATAAATGAAGTCAGATGATTGAAATAATTTGTACTTCAAAAGTGCTTCTGAAGTAGCAATGTTAATGATTATGAGGTGAAAAAACATTTATCTCGCATGGCTAAATTGATTAATATCATTTCCTGAAGTGAATGTTAAATCATCTGATAGTCATGACGATGATTATGGTCAGTAAAGCCTAGATGATCATATAAATTTTATCCACTTGAAGTGGAATTCATACTGTCATATGCCAGAAACATATTTTACGATGACTGTCATTATAGAATCTGAAGATTCTTATCTAATAAATGTCCTTGAATATGTGTTTGGTCCCTGAAGGACACTATGTGACATTTTAGTCATTGAAAAATAATATGATGGTCTAATATATCCCTGAAAGATAGTAAGATAGTATAGTCCCAGAAGGACATTATGATGATGCAAATAAATTTATGATACCAATAAATAAATTTTTCCGTCGTTAGGAGAAGAAAAAGAATTAGAAAATTTAACGACGTGAAATTACAATTGACATGCATCATTCATTATGACGATTATTGTATAAGTCATATGAATTTGAAGTTCAAATAATCGTTTGTTTGAAAATTATATAGTCGAATGATTTTATACTAATTGTCAATATATTAACCCGGGTGATTGTTCTTGAAGAACAATTTACGTAAATGGAAACAAATAAATCATTCGTTTTGTAAAGTTATTATTCCCTGAAGTGAATAATAAAATATCATGATCATTTTAAAGATCACGCTCGAGCTGTGTATAATCCTTATCATATAAATACAACTCCTGAAGAAGTTAAATGTTTTTGAAGAGATAGAACTCTTTAAATCTCCCCCTATAGAACTCAAAAGAGATCTTAATTACATATGGAAAAGTCCATGTACGCAAACTATATAGTTTGCCTTAAACATATATGAAAGTTTACAGTTGCCCCTAAAGAGGCATGTGTACTGAGAACTTAAAGAAAATTAAGATCTTATATTTTACTGCTCTGCATATTACAGAAAAATGATGAGGATATTGAATAACATATTGTGGATAAATGTCGACATAAAAATTATTGATCAAAACAAAAGCAGAGCTATACTTATGTAGTTATATTTGATGCTTGAAGACATCATATGTTTTGATCAAAATAATTACTCATATGAAAATTGAGACAGTGAGATATAATTATATCTTAAAGGTTTACTGTAGAAACCTAATATTGATAATGTGAAAATAAATTATTTCATAGTTAATTTCATATGATGAGAATTAATAGCCCTTGTAGAGGCTAGTGCCCCAGAAGTGATACAATCTCATAAAGAGATACAAAATCTTAGAAAAATTTTCCTTGAAAAATTGTGGAGTCATTATTATAAATGATGATCATAAACCCCATAGTATCAATGAGTATTGAAAAGGTATGATTGACTTAAATGGAAAGAAGCAATTCAAACAGAATTGACTTCATCAACCAAACGTGAAATATTTGGACCAGTAGTCCAGACACCTGAGGATGTCAAACCCGTTGGGTATAAATAGGTATTTGTTCGAAAACGTAATAAGAAAAATGAAGTCGTAAGATATAAAACACAACTCGTAGCACAGGGTTTCTCATAAAGACTTGACATTGATTATGATGAAACGTATTTACCTGTGATGGATACAATTACGTTTCGATTTTTAATTAGTTTGGCAGTTTTCAAAAGACTTTAAATGTGTCTTATGGATATTATAATGACATATTTACATGGGTCATTAGATACCAATGTATACATGAAAATCCCTGAAGGATTTAAAATTTCTGAAGCATATAATTCAAATTCTCGTAACTTGTTTTCAATAAAGTTACAATGATCTTTATATGGCTTAAAGCAATTCAGATGGATATCATATAATTGTCTTAGTGAATACCTCACAAAAGAAGGATATATTAATGATTTATATGTCCTTGTGTATTCATAAAGAAATCAGAATCTGGATTTACAATTATAGCAGTATATGTCGATGACATGAATTTAATTGGAACTCCTGAAGAGCTCCTAGAAACTGCTGAATATTTGAAAAGAGAATTTGAGATGAAAGATTTAGGAAAAACAAAATATTGTCTCGATCTAGAGATCGAGCACAAATCAGAGGGAATGCTAGTCCATCAATCAGCCTATGTTAAAAAAATCCTAAAAAGATTCAACATGGATAAGGCTCATCCCTTAAGTACTCCCATGGTTGTCCGATCTTTGGACCCAAAGAAATATCCATTTTCGACCGAAAGATGATGGTGAAAAGATACTTGGTCCAGAAGTACCGTATCTGAATGCCATTGGTGCTTTATTATATTTAGCACAATGCACGAGACCAAATATTGCATTTTCGGTAAATCTTTTGGCAAGGTTTAGTTCTGCACCAACTCGAAGACACTGGAACAGAATCAAACATATTTTTCGATATCTTCGAGGAACTACAGACTTGGGTTTATTCTATTCAAGGACAACAAATGGTCCTGGTCTTATTAGTTATGCTGATGCTGGTTATCTCTCTGATCCTCATAAATCACATTCACAAACTGGATATGTTTTTACATATAATAACACAGCAATTTCATGGCGCTCTACCAAGCAAACTCTTGTTGCCACATCATCCAATCATTCTGAGATCTTTGCACTTCATGAAGCAAGTAGAGAATGTGTATGGTTGAGGTCTGTTATTCAACACATCCAAAGTACTTGTCAATTGCCTCCAATTACAAATTCACCAACAGTGATATATGAAGATAATGCTGCTTGCATTGCACAAATTAAAGGAGGATACATCAAAGGAGACAGAACGAAACATATATCACCAAAATTTTTTTACACTCATGAACTCCAAGAAAGTCGACAAATTGATGTCAGACAGATACGTTCTACAAATAATCTTGCAGATTTATTTACTAAGTCTTTACCAACATCAACTTTCAAGAAGATGGTATATGATATTGGTATACGTCGACTTCACAAACTGCAAGAGTGATAGTTTATATTGACGTACAAAATTGGTCAACTAAGTTCTTCCAGGCCCAACACTGCATGAACGACAAACTGAGCAAGTAATAAGCAATAGGAGTAGAGATGGTAAAGCTAGGATGCAAGACAGTGAAGTGTTTAAGTGGTTCGGCCAAGCTTGCCTACGTCCACTGTTTGTTCTCTCTATATCTGGACAGAGTAACAACCAGTTTTTCACTAAGTATTTCGCTCTTGTTTTACATAGAAGAGCTTCCCCTATTTATAGAAGGGGGAGCACTACAGCGATGTTTAATGCGTTAAACTAGAATGATTACAGTAGTTAATGAACCTGATTTTCATTTAATACAGCCGGATTACATTAAATGTAAGAGACAGGTAGAAGAACTACATGACTAACCCACGCGGATTAGGTGTGGTGATCTGTAATTTGAATAGTAATCTCTGACAAGCTTAACGTGCAAGACAAGTTAAGTGATGATCTGGCATGGTCTGATATAGTCGTAAGCGAAGTGAGGGCTCCAGGCGGACTGGAGTGTTGATAAATGGGGAGAGCTGAACGGCGATCTCAGCTCCTTGTACATGGGTCTAGCTTGACGTGGAGCGGACTTAGCTCTGCGGGGTAAGCAGTTCGGACTCCGGACTCCGCTCAACGCTAGGTGAGATATCTCAATACATGGTTGTGAATCCCACTTTGTTGGGGTTTCACTTCGCTGTAGATGTTGGAGCACGCCGCGGGCCTTGTACAAGACTCGACGATTTCTACTGATGAACAAGCTGATATTGGGCTTAGCCCAGATGGGCCAATCAGTTGGACTTTTATCAGGCCCCATAGGCAGTACTGAAAATACCCACAACAGTTTATAATTTTCAGGGGGAGAATCTTCTTTGGACATATGTGCACTGCACTCTTTTTCCCTTAACCAGGTTTTGTCCCACTGGGTTTTACTGGTAAGGTTTTTAATGAGGCAATATTTTGGCACATCCAAGAATCTCGAAGAATATTACTAAGTGGTGTACGCTCAAGGGGGAGTGTTATAAATATATGGTCTTAACACCACTTCCTTTTTGATAATATTCTTTATCTTATTTGTTGATATTCAATTATGGAAATGATTCTCCAATTTGCCTATAAATAGGTCTATATTGTAACAATTGAAAACACACATCAAAAAAATTATTTTCTATATTTCTCTCCTACTTTTGTTTGTTCTTTCTTATTTGATTATTGTTTGATATTCATTGCTTTTAGGCCATGTTTTATAATAAATAAATCTAAATTGAAAACATTTAGATTTATAATTTTATATGAATTTCAATAAGTTTTATATAAATTTATATTGGATATACTTAAATTTTGATAGATTTTTTAGAAATTTTAATTGAATAAGACTTTTTAAATTTTTTAAATTTCAATGAAAATTTAAATTGGGTGCACTCGTTTACTTCATTTCTACTAACCAGGACGGTATTTGTTTAAAAAACAAAAAAATTAAGAAAACAAAAAAAAGGTGGGGAACAGAAAGAGACTCGCCGGTCGAAGATTGCCAGATTAGGGACGGTCTAGATTAATGGAGCATTAAACCAATATGGTCAATATAACACCAAAAAACTACTCAATTTCTTTTAATTTTACTTGTGTAGCCCACACCCTCCCTTAACTAACTCGTGTCTTGATGGACACATTTACATAGCCGAACCCAAATCTCACAAACCAAAAGAGAAAAAAAAAAAAAAAATCATAATTCCATGAAAACCAGTGCATCGCTTCTGATCTAAGCATCCAATCAGAACCGAAAGCTAATTAGCAGCGGATTCTCGTTTCGCCAACATCATTTGGTTACATACACTTACGTCTCACCTGCAGGTGCATGGACGTTTCCTCCATCCTCGTCTTCTAGGGCACACCAATTCTTCCTGATTCAATACCAATGGATTCTTGGCTCAAAGCCGCTGAAGGTCCGTTACTTGCATTCTCTTACCTCTAACTTGTTTCTGTTTTTATTTTGAAGTCTGATGTATTTCTCAAATTTTCATTATTTGTTGTTTGAATTGTAAAATTGTGGTCTAGTGTTTTGATACGTTAAGCTACATGTATGGAAGGCAACTCATTCTGGATCGTGTGATTTATATGGCTATTTTATTCGTTATATTGAGATATACGGAAAATTGTATTGCGTTTTGAGCAGTAGTTCAGTTGACATCGGTTTTGGTTGACTTAGATTAGCAAATAAGCGATTACCGCAAAATGCCTGGTTGGTAGATGGTGTATAGATTGAGAAATGGAAGTATAGAGACTCGGTTACGAGTTTTTTATGATGAGTTGCAGGGTGTGTAATTGGTAGGTGCTGGTGTTGTGAGCATTAGTGGATCAGTTTTGTTCATGAGAAATTATGTTGCATGTAAGGAAGGCAAAGATCATTTGGGAATCTTGGCCTTCTTCATTTTGTGAAATAATTGTGCTGATTAACTACTTGGTATTTATGTGACTGGAAAAGCCTAATAATATACCAGTGGCTTATTTTTTTGAAGCATGCCCATACAAAGTTGAACTGGAGGTGTAAAATTTTAAATTTTTATCGTAAAGCATGAATGGTGTATATATCTATTTGTTTTTTGACAGACCATCTTCGTATTATTCTCAGTTAAGATATGGTTAGTTTCGTTTTTTTTCCCCATCCTTATTGTAGTTTTTCATTTTGTTTTTATTTATTTATTTTCTGTATGAGCTCTGTATGAGAATTTAATAAAGTGTTTTACTTTCTGGCATTAGATCTGTTCGAAGTAGTGGATCGAAGGGCAAAGCTGGTTGTTAATGAATTGGCTGATGAGCAATCTGATTTTCCGTCACCAGGTACAGATCTGATATTTTCTAGGATTTGTATACATATTTCTCAATGTTAAAGCATGATGTGATGTATGGATTTAAAACTGGAGTTCATTTATTTATGCCGGGCTTATGGATTTAGTGTTAGTTTACCTGGCTAACTGAACTATGTAGCAGGGTGTTAATTTCACCATATAGTAGCTGTAATGGTGATCATTTATGAGCTTGGATGACTATTATTTCTTGAGAGCGTCAAATGGTTGAGAGTTGGTAATGATGGAGAAAATTACGTTTGAAGGTGCTTTCAATATTATTCATCCAATTGCACATATATCGATCAAATGATATTTGATCATTTAACTCTCGTTGGTTAAATATAGTCATAAATACTCTGAATTTATTTGACTTGGAAGGTGAAATTTTGGTGTAGAACTAATACTTTATTGTGAAGGTTACAAAGTAAAAATTGACATAACTATACTGTGGGGGTGAAAATTATACTTTTGTTTTTTATTAGAAAGAAATGTAATTCTTACATCTGTTAGAAATGATATCTAGACACAAGGAATTTTGTTAAAATTGATTAAATGGACTACTGGCATTCTTTATTTGATCTTCAAGTCTGAGATGTTGAATGAACCTTTATCTACTGTCATTCTGATCAAGGTAATTACCATTTGTGGAGGGTGTTCTTGTACTACCCAGATATAAGTTGCATTCTTTATCTTGAGTCATTTGGGTAATGTCAACTTCTCTCTTTTCCTTTTCGATTGTTAAGCTTCCAATGGGCAAGGATCTCAAGCTAAGAGGAAGTCAAGAATAAAGGTAATAAGCATATATCTGTCCTCAGGTATTATGTAGCTTATTCATTCAAGTAACTTTTGCATTAATTTACACATAGCATGTTGCAGGCTCAAAAGAGACACTCCACAAATAAATCTCCTGAAATAAATGATACTGCATGGGAGCAAGCCAACACAGAGGCATCACAGAAAGATGTTACATCTGATAAAGACAGGGCCAATGTGCCAGTCGAGAATGAAAGGACGTCTACTGGTACAACCCAGAGAAACAATGAGCAGCAACATGATACCAAGAAAGATTCAAACAGCATTTCTTCAATAGAACCACTGCCAAATGATGTAATTAAACATGATACTGATCAGGCAGAAGCCCCTACAACTTTCAATGATGCAGATAATGCTATGTCAACTTCAAATGTTGAGCTTCTCAATGAGAATGCTTCTGATGTTCATGCTGAGCATTCTACTTCTCCATTGCTTGCCAAAGAAATAGAGATTGATAATAAAGATAATCTAAATGGTGCTGGAGAAAATGTCGAGCCTGGAGATTCTGATGTTCCTTTGAAGATCCATATTGAAAGATCAGAATCTCTAAATGCTGATCCTGCTGTTAGTTTTGAAAATCCATCAAATGATACTGATGTTAAAGTTGAACGTCCTGTTAGCGAAAAAAAGCAACAGGAGCAGAAAACAGATAAGCCACCTATGAAAATACAGGATCAGCCACCTATGAAAGTACTGGATCAGCCACCTATGAAAGTACAGGATCAACTTGATGAGGCTCAGGGATTGCTCAAAACTGCAAGTTCCACTGGTCAGTCCAAAGAAGCAAGGTTGGCTCGGGTAAGTTCTCAGAATGTAATGAATTGGTTTTCTGAGCAGAAGAATATTGAGAGTGAGCTGAAGAACAAAAAGCCATCTGGAATGTTGTTGATGGGAGAAAGATAATTGTTTGTCCAGTTGGGGTTAGGGGAAGGAGTGGATATAGAGTAGCTGCATAAAAATGTACTGACTTTTCTAGACTATTTGATTTTGAACTGGGAGAAATCATTATAAAATTTGTCCTAGACTATCGTTATTAAATTTGTCTCTTTTGGTTTAGGCCTGTCAGTGGGCTTGTTACTAATTGAATTTACAGTTTCTTGTGTGCTTTTAGTGCATCAAATACAAATTATTGTGAATCCTACCTAGTTTCAGAACTAGTAAGGGATGAAACTTATGAAAATCAAATGAGTTTTTTTTCCCCTTCTTCCTTTCCATATGGTTGGCTCTCCATCTGTTTCTTCATTTACTTTTGTATTGAAAGACACCATTGATCCTCTTGAGTTGTATACTAGACAAACAATTAGGAATCACTCATCTTGTAATTAGATTGTTTGAAGTAATCTCGTCAGAGCAGTTGTTGCAGCATGAGTGTCAACTTAGGTGGGATAGGCCTGTCTGGGACTTAAGCCTGTAGATTGCTCCTATTTTTTCATTGGTCAAAAGTTTTGTTTTTTTGTTGCTCTGTTGATTTTCATTTTGGTAATACTCAGGTCTGTGCTGGACTTTCATCTCGTCTTCAAGAGTACAAATCTGAAAATGCGCAGCTGGAGGAACTTCTTGTTGCTGAGGTGAAACATCATACTTACTTTCTTGCTTCTCAATTGGATGAAGTTACACTTATTTGTACATATTTATGTCATGGCAGAAGCGCTATTTTAATTGTTAAAATGCTTCCTTAACAGAGAGAACTGAGTAAATCATTCGAGGTTCGCATAAAGCAATTACAGCAGGAATTATCTGCTTCTAAAAGTGACGTATCAAGAGTGGAGTCAAGCATGCTCGAGGCTCTGGCTGCAAAGAACTCAGAAATTGAGGCACTTGTCAACTCTATAGATGCACTTAAAAAGCAGGCGGCTTTGTCAGAAGGAAATCTGGCTTCACTACAGGTTGACACATTCTCCATGTTCATTTATCATCATATTGGTTCTAGTCTTCTTAGAAGACCATACGTGACACATAATTGACAGTCGCTACTAGACTGCCAGCATTTGGCGTCCTATAATTTAGTTTCAAGTTCTTGCTTCTAAGTCTAAGGATGCCTCTGAAATTGTGAGACATATGTGGTGCTCACTCAGCACAAGTCCTTTTCCTAAATGCATTTCAATAATGTATTTTTTATTTATGAATGTAGTAAATTAAATTTCCTGTTCTGTAATCTTGGATTGCTTTCAGATGAACATGGAGTCCATTATGAGAAATAGGGAGTTAACGGAGACCAGGATGATGCAGGTAAATTAGTAGGTTCTTCCTTGGTTATAGCACCTGTAGACTGTAGTGTTGATGATAGCATATCCTTTCACATATTGTTCCTGATATTCAATTCTTCGTTAAGGATATATACTTTTTTATCAGGCCCTACGGGAGGAGTTGGCTTCTGCAGAAAGGAGAGCAGAAGAAGAGCGTGCAGCACATAATGCTACCAAAATGGTTTATATCTTGAAGTTCTTTTTATAATGCTTTCCAGTTAATTTTATAGCGCTGTAAGAATCTATGTGGTAAAACAGGCTGCTATGGAAAGGGAAGTAGAATTGGAACATAGAGCTGTTGAGGCATCGACAGCCCTTGCCAGGATCCAGGTAATGTAAGGACTTATCATGTTTTTGGCACATTTTTTTATTATCGTACATGGTTGTTTTGCTGACATTTTAAACCATGTAGTTTTGAACTTGCATATGAGCTGTTGAAAATTTTACCGTCTTCTTGAGTGTGAGCCCCTGAAGCATTTTATCCATGTATATGAATGGGCGCAAGTTAATTTTGTGGTCTGGTTGAAAAATTCAAGCAGGCTGTTCTATCATTGATAATTTTCTGTAGACTATTCTGGAACCCCCTAGTTAATTATATATTTTTAATTATTTGGGAACAATCAAAATTTTGCTTGCTGTACTTGTGCATTTGTTGACCATTTTATCCCTCAAACATCTGTAGGTTTGATGGTTTCTTTCTTGGAGTAGTTTAATTACTGCATATATAATGTAGTGAAGCTTCTGTTTTTTCTACAATATATATGCTCTTGACTCATAGGATAAATTTCAACAAATTTTTTTATATTAGCAACAATAAATTTTGCAATTTGAACATCTCAACTGCTGACAGGCTATTATGACTGGTCGGGTTAAGTTGGTAGTTACTAGTTATATGCATATCATCATAATAAAACCAGGAAAATTGATTGCATATTCTTCCTCCGGCGCCAAGCCTGCCTAGAGTTGCCTTGTTAATATGCTTACCCTCTTATGTCTCAGAATAACACTACTAATTATTTTTACTTCCCATTTTCTTTAAAACGCATTTTACTGTCAATTCTTCATTAAATTTTATGGATTTTTTCTTTAGTTTGGAGTTTAAGAATAATATTGCAACAATGGTACAATTTATTCTCTTTCTGTTACCGTAAAAAAAAAATTCATTTATTGTCTCACCCTAGTGTTTGTTGTGTGCATTAAACAATGGTAAATGCTTATGGCTTCCCTATATAGAGAATTGCTGATGAACGAACAGCGAAGGCAGGGGAGCTTGAGCAGAAGGTGGCTCTGCTTGAGGTGTGCTGATTTATGGTTAAGAATTATTGTTTCAAATGTTATTTGAAACAATATGGGGTAAATGTACTGTTTAAAGATTCCTGAATAGATTTCACTATATTCTGTCAGGTTGAATGTGCATCGTTAAATCAAGATTTGCAAGATATGGAAGCTCGTGTTCGCCGAGGACAAAAGAAGTCGCCTGACGAAGCAAATCAAGTGATTCAGGTAAAATATTGTGAGCTTTACTTCATATATCTGTATTGTGATTTCATGTTTACATTATACTCTTTAAAAATTATTATTTTAATAACCAAAAATTCCTGTACATGGTAATTTCCAAGAAAGCAATTTTGGTTCCTTAGAACTTAACTATCATTAGAGCTAAAGTTCATCCATACCATGGAATGTTCATATTATTAATGTTTCAAAAAAAGTTTATAACACTCTTTTTTAGCAGCACGAATTTTAATTTTAATATTCTGTTCGTCATTTTGTCTCTATAGTCACTGAAAAGTTCAATCATAAATAGATGCAGGCATGGCAGGAAGAAGTTGAACGTGCTCGCCAGGGCCAAAGAGATGCCGAGAGCAAGCTTTCTTCTTTGGAGGTAAGTGTCATTGCTTGATTTTTGTTATGAATCTGTCATTACTGTCCACAGAAACTGAGTACGGGTTCTGAAATTATATGCTAATGTCATATGGATTTGTTGGCAGAGGTTGTTTTGAGCAATCGTAACTTTACATTTTGCTTTTAGCTGGCTACTTTAAGGATTTGTTTGCTATGACTTGCCTTTTGTATAATCGCAGGCAGAACTGCAAAAAATGAGAGTCGAAATGGCTGCCATGAAGAGAGATGCTGAGCATTATTCACGTGAGGTGACCTTCCTAGTCCCTTTGTTTTATCTTATTTATTTGTTACCTTGTCATCAGTTTTCTTTTGTTTAAAACTATTAGTAACCAACATATCCAAAAGTTTAAGTGATTAAAAAGGGAAAATAGTGTTTCCCCCCCTGAGTTTGAATTAATATTCAAAATCCCCATTTTTCTTTTTCTTTTTTTTTTAAAAAATTTTGAGTATTAGTTCTCTTTTTCTAAAAAAGGGGAATTTTGAGTATTAATTCAAACTTTATTTTGGTGTGGGGGGGGGTTAACCCTATTAGAAAGAGGTCTAATAATAGTATTTATTATTTAAGCACTTTAACACACCTCTCACACGCATGATCAACAGGATTGCCAAGTGACTGAAGCCCAAACACAAACACGTAACAAATTCATATAACAAATAACAAATTTTAATATTATTATGTGGGAGGACTCAAATTCAAAATTCGTGGGACATAGCAAACTCTAATATTATGTTAGTAACTAATATATTCAAAATTTAAGTTGATAAGAAAGATCTCAACAATATTATATATTCACTTTAACAAAAGCCATATCAATTACACACGTAGGCTTCTTCACGAGGCTTCAGCTGACTTCTTTGTTTAATTATGATGCTGGATTGTTTTAAAACAATAGGGGTGTGATTCAAGGGTAACTTGAAGTTTATTTTATGATTCACTTGTTAAATCAAAATGTGTTAGAAGCTTTAATTATTTAGGCTGTAATAATTTCTATGATAGATATCTTTTTATGTTAAGAACCCTACTAGGTTGACTCTTTTTTCTGTATTTGTTATAAGGCAGCTGAGATTGCCACGCATCCTTCTCCTTTAATATATAGATTAATGCTTAACCAAAACAAAACATTTCCTGATTTACAAATGAGAAATGTAGCATGATCATGAGTACCTAATAATTTATTTACATGTTTAAATCTAGACATCTAATTGTATGGTTGAAAACACACTGCTTTTTGAGTGAGAGTAATGCAATTTACTACAAGATTCTGAAGATCAGTATCTCATTGTTATGAAGATTTTATTTTTATACATTTTAACTAGTTTTGATATATATATATATATATATATTTTAATTAAGGGAGATACTTTATAATTAAGGCATTTTATCTGTCTAAAAATGACTAAAAAATCTAGCATAATGCTGGGGCTGGATCTGTTTTATCAAGCTACCTTTCAATGGGCCATGAGTTCTCAGACAAGTCATTGTCAAGTGTTGAGGGAAGGACTGAGACAGTATATAAAGATAATATTTCCACAATATATTCTGGTATGGGATACATTTTTTTTTCAAACAATTCTCCTAAGTCTGAAACACCTAACAATTGGAAAGTCATTAATCCCAGGCAATAAGTTATGGGGTCAACCAAGACAAATAGGAAATTAGATGATACTATAATTATTTATAGAATATCTCATATAAATGTAAGATTTGTCTTGGTGAAACTTTCGCTCTCTGGAGGAAAGAACTATGCTGTCTGGAACATACCAAGGCTAACAAGGTATTTTGAAATTAAGGTACTTTGATTCCTCTTGCTACCCGTCAACATCAAGAGTCCATGTATGCCAAGTTCACTTCATCCTTGTTAAGGGAGAGAGTGAGAGTTCTGTGTCTGAAAGGAACATTCAGAACCTCGGGACCTTTTTGTTTTTGGTTATCTATTTTTAGAGGGAGTGAATGAGTTAAAGATATCTCTTTGAAATTGGAAAATGCCATTTTAAAACCTTCAATGTGCTATGAATTGTAGCAAGAGCCAACTAATACAAGTCCATTTGGTTCTTTTTATATGCTTTTTTATTTTTTGTTTTTTGTTTTCAATTCAAAAGAATTTTTAGGTTATCTCTTCTAGCTTTATGTAGAGTCTATTTGGGCACACGTTATTTGTTTGAGTTGATTTCTATCAGGAGCATATGGAACTGGAGAAACGCTACCGCGAACTAACTGATCTGTTGGTAATATGATTTCAAATATTCTTATTCAGTTAATATAAAGTAATTATATTTGAAGTTCTTTAGAAATGATTGTCATGCATGATGCAGTACTACAAGCAAACACAACTGGAAACAATGGCTAGTGAAAAGGCTGCAGCAGAGTTTCAATTGGAAAAGGAAATAAAGCATCTGCAAGAAGCCCAGGTCTGTCCTTAGGTGTTTTGTGCTCCTTCAATAGCAGTTATCAATATTTTTATATTTGCTTTTTATGTAGTATGATCCAAAATGTCTTTGCATTTCATATGGTATAACTATTATCTTGATCAGGTGGAGGCAGAAAAAAGTAGAGTTTCTCGTCGGTCATGGTCATCTTGGGAAGAAGACACTGAAATGAAGACACTTGAGTATGTTAAATTCTTTTCTGACTAAAATAGGTGCGCATTATTGTCAGTGAGACTCTGAACAATGGGTTGGAATTGGCATAGAAGTAATTATTTGGTGTAGTGTTGAACGCTACTCTACGAAGACTAAATCCTTACCACCTGGGATAAGTTACTCATATTCTCGTCATAATGCCAATTAGTTTTGCTGGTAGCAGCGTATTGATTTGATCATAGACTGTCAATCAGATTTCTATCTTAACTGACAACATTTACTCCTTATGTCCTTCCATTCAACGTAGAATTTTCCTTCTGTAGTTATTGGACTTTCAAACTCCTGATCAAATTGTTTAGTGGCCTTTTCTCATCTTGAACCTTTCCTTCTGATTTAGTCACCTCTAAACGTCTGTAAACATGTTTGTCTCCCATGCTTTTTAGTGGATTTCCTGTAAAATTTTTTAAAGCAGGCATGTCAGGGTCAACATGAACCATAATGTCACCCCTCACTCTGCCTCTTAATATTTATTTGGCAAATCAAGCACTATTGCATCCCATCTGGGGCTTCATCTAAAATTTTTCATTTCATGGATACTCTCAGTATTTGGGAAATTTTCTTACAAAAAGTGTTAACACAGGCCTCTCCCCTTGCATCACCGACACATGGCTGGGGCAAGCATACAGGTATTATTGCGTTCATAATTTGTACGTTACTTATCTTTTCATTTGTTTAAACTTTTTGCTTCAACTTGCCTCATGCAGTTGCAGAAGGCAGCAAAACTGCTTGATTCAGGGGCTGTCAGGGCTACAAGATTTCTTTGGCGGTATCCAACGGCTCGTGTGATTCTACTTTTTTATCTTGTAAGAGTAGTAACTTTCTAGGGTTAAGGTATCTAATTACATTTAGAGTCTTTTAGAATATGAATTGTATGGTAATTAATATGAGAACTGTTTGCAGGTATTTGTACATCTCTTTTTGATGTATTTGTTGCATCGCCTTCAGGTATTTATGTCTGGTTGCTCACAGAATTGTTATAGGAGATATTTAATAATTGAGTATTCAGTTGTTGGTCAGAAACCATATCAATTATTTAAATGAATAATCTTGCATCTAATGTAGGTTGGAGATGCTCAAGCATATATCGTTTTCATTTATGCCATCTTCGTGTTCCTTCAATGTGCAGGAACAAGCAGATAATTTTTCTGCTAGGGAAGTTGCAGAATCGATGGGTCTTTCAACCTCTAATTTACCATGACAGGTTAAATGCTTCAATTCAAAGACCAGTGCCAGTGTTTTCTGAATGTCTAAGTTCCATGTCTACAAGAGGTGTGTTGGGTTTTTTTACCTACATAGATTTTCCTATAGATATATTGGCATATGATAGAAGAAAATACAGAAAATGGAACTTATTCACTGCTATCATTTTCCTTGATATACAATCATTCAAGGAACGGTTGATCCCGGAAAAATCTTGGTTGATTTGGAGTGGCGAACTAGATTGAAGTGAGGTACATATTCAGATGTGAGGCGTCCTAATCTAGGAGCTTTATTTTGATAGCTGATTGTTTACATGTCCTCAGCATTAACTTGATGTCCTTTTGACACTGGAACGTTAATCAAAAGTGAAAAACCATGTTGTAATCTTGTACATCAAAAACTTCTGCATCTTAAATAGAATATTCTTTTATTTATGAACGCCAACACTGATATTCACTTCTTGCTAGTTGATCATTTCTAGTTTGTTGAGAATATGCCGAGGTTTCAACTTGTGAACACAAGCAGGTTGCTTGTTTGTTCGGAGAAAGCAACCCAGTTGTGATTTCTTGTGTGTGACAGCCAAAATAGCAGTATGCTGTGGCTTCAATTTAAATTACGGTCATGCCAAGCCAATTGGATATGTCCAAATTTCAGTGACAGCTAACAAGTTGCAATTGGTCATTCCGGTGTCAATGTGGTCGGAACAAAGACCAAATGGTGATAATGATCATCCATGTTCAAAATCAGGTTTTGTTATTTTAATATCATTTGAGAAAGAATACTGTTTCGAGTCAAGTTACAACTAGCTTGACAAATTAGTGACGCCGAGTTTCATTCACTTTTAAATTTTTGAGGCGAAAATTAACCCAACTTGTTGGTTTTTGTCTTCAATATGTATCGTTAAATGCATATTAGGAGGACCCAACTTAGACAAAATTGTGAGGAAATAATCGTATAAAGTGAAAATGGAAAAATTGTTGCCCATTTACCTTCCTCTTTTATTACCATCGCCATTCAATCAAAAAATTGATTTTGCCCAGCACCAGAAACTTGTCATTTTACTTTTAACAGAGACAAAAGTCAATCTCATCTTCCTTCTTCTCGGCCTCTTTTTCTTTTATTTTCTCTCTAGTTGTCATCGCCCGTTCATCTATGTCTTTAGAAGCAGCCATCTCATCTTCCTCCTCCATTTCTTCTTCTCTTATTGTTCAAGAGTTGAATATCCTTCACTAAGTCGAACCATTTTCTTCGCATTTTTCATTTTTGGAGAAACAAAATTTCATGTTTGATGTTTAATGTATATTTTTCACTATTTGATGTGTTCCGATTCCATCTACCTGTTCGAGATGTCATCAACATGTTCGAGATGTACCTTATGTCTTTTGATTAACTGTTAACACATTAATTTAAAAGTAGATAGTGCGGTGAGTGACACTCAGCTTTTGGTGCACAACCTCTCTTGAGCCATGAGACCATGGTTTAATTTGCACTTGCCCCTCGATTTGTGGCAATTTTCCCATGCTACGTGGGTTGTTTCTTCCATTTCTAAAAGTTTTCCTCCCGTTTTCGAGATTTCTACTTCCGGACTGTGCCTTAGGGATCTTAATTAAGAGAGTCCGATAATGTAAATGTTTGTTGTAATGTGTATATGTAATATGTCAAAAACACATTAATTTAAAAATATCTGGAACAATAACTAGATACCCTGAACAAAGATAAATGTCTGAATTAAATATCACGTCTCAAACACATGGCCATATATTTTGAACAAGAGATAATATTAATATCCCCCTGTTGTTTAATGTAATCACTAATCACCTTATGCATTCTGTTAACTCTATTAGGGAAAAATGGATTTTGATAATAATAATATACGAACAGATGAAATTGTCTCTCAATTATAGAAAATATTGAAAAATTAAAATTAATAAAACAAAATAAAAACAAAATGAAATTTTAAAAAAAAAATTGAAAAAAATACCCATCAGCCCAAATTCATCTTCAAACTCAGATGTAATCATCTTCAAAAATTCCAATATGCAATAAGAGATCTGACACAAAAAATATGTAATAGCATGGAATCAATTAAAAAACAAGCTCATGAAAAACAGTAGAATTTCAAATTAAAAAAAATAATAATACAAAATAAAAAAGTGGATTTCGATTCAAATCAGTCGAACGTAAATTTTCATCTAACTTTGATTTACCCAGATGAAATTTGGGTTCATCGAACTTAGATGACATTTGGGTTTGTTGAACCCATAATTCATATGGTTTCGAATTGAACCCCGATGAGGAGAAGGAGGATGAAATTTCCTATTTTTAAATTTTTTATGAAATTTTAACTTTTTTTAGATTTTTATAATTTTTAATTTTGTAACTTATTTTATAATTAATTGACAATTTTGCCTTCTTGATAAACAGTTGAACATTAACTTTTAGGCCTCGTTTGGTTCGCGGGATTGGATTGGATTATTTTCATGGGATCGGATCGGATTAGATTGGATTGGATAGGATTGGATAAATTAATACTGTGTATATGTTTGGGATAGTATAGGATTGGATAGATTAATGTTGTGATGTGTTTGGATCAATATGGGATTGGATAAAATTAAATTTAAATAATTAAATTATTTTTAAAAATAAATAAATAGCTATTTAAAAAAAAAAAAATTGTTGGAGGTGCCCAGTTTGTCACCACCGATCCGCCGCAGCCTCCACCTCCACGTCTCACCAGCGCCGTCGTCGATGGATTCTTCTTCATCAGTGCCACCGATCGGTTCTCCAGCACCGTCGATCGTCCAGTGCCGTCGATGGATTCTTCTTCCTCAGCGTCGATCGGTTCTCCAGCGCCGTCGATCGTCCAGTGTCGTCGATGGGTTCTTCTTCGTCAGCGTCGATCGGTTCTCCAACGCCGTCGATCGTCCAGTGCCGTCGATGGGTTCTTCTTCGTCAGCGTCGATCGATTCTTCAACCCCCTTCGATCGTCCAGCGCCGCCGATCGATTTCTTTTATCACCGCCGACCGACGTTGACTGCACACACCGCCTCCAGTCTCTCGCCGTCGATCGATTCTTCTTCTCGTTCTTCTTCCATGGCTGCAAAAATGAGTTTCAAGAAAAAAAAAAATGGTTGAGGAAGATGTGATTAGTTTATCCCGGCTGTGTGGGTGGGTTTCATTTAACCCACCACACTGGGTTAAAAAAGTCACTTGGGATTCGTTTTTCCAATCCCATGTCTTTATCAAACATGGGTTTGGACTGAATTTTATCCAAACTCAGTCCAAACCCAAACAACAAACATGGCCTTAATGTCTTAATTGACGGTGAGACGTTATTTGACTATTTTTGTAAACCAAAGAGATAATTTTATTTACTTCATAACTTATTAAGGGGGTTTTTAACTATTTTTGAACTACTGAAATTGTTTAGTTATTACGTGAAATTATAAGAGAAAAAATAAAATTATCCCAAGATATCTAGAACACGTGACCGCATGTCTTTAAAACATGAAATATCCTCCGAACTTATGCCATGCATCTTGACCCGTCAAACAAACAACAGATTATGTTTTTCCAAACACAAAAACCTAACTGCAGCTCCTAGTCAATGGCTTCCTCAAACATGTTCCTCATCAGTGTCATTACCTACACTCCTTTAACATAAATCTATTATCTATACCAGTTTCAATCTCAAAATTCTCAGAAAACTAAACCCCCATTAACAAACTGAACATGCAATCAATCAGTGTCATCCAACTTCTTGTGGCATTTGCCGTCACTATTGTCTCTCTGTCTTTGAAGTCGTTGTCAATTTTGGATCTTGGTATGTCCAATTATCGCGTTGTCTCTTCTCCCTCACTTGTTCCTATATTTGTGTTGATTATAGCAAGTTAGCTACCTTTTTATTTTGCACTTAAAGGGTTGTATTCAATCATGATTTTAAATAATTTTTATAAACTTTTATAGATTTAAAAAGTTTGGATGTATTTAATTATGACTTTTAAAAACTCTATAAAAATCATGAGGTATTCAATATAGACTTTTATAGACCGTAAAAAAATATATAAAAGTCATGAGATATTCAATATAGACTTTTATAGACTTTAAAAAAATAAATAAAAATCATGAGGTATTCAATATAAATTTTTAAAGAGTCTATAAAAGTTTAAGTATATTCAAATATCTATAATTTTTATAAAATTTTCTATATGATAGACTTTTGAGTGATCAATATAAATATCCACATTCATAAATTATCTCTCATTCACCCCCAAAAATTTTTCAAGACTTTCAAAACCCTAGCTTCTTTTGTACGTCTTTTCTTCTTCCCTTTTCTTGCATCTGTTGATTGTTTATTATAATCAAACAATATGTAGTTTCCAAGTCAAAAAAATCATGCTGTTTTGTTACCTTTTTGCTGTATGTTTTGCTTTTCTTTTTTTTGTTTTTAACTTTTTGGTACAACGTTTCCTTTTTGCTGTATGTTTTGCTTTTGTTTTTTGTTTTTCTTATGCTATTTTTTTGTTTTTCTTATGCTATTTTATTGGTTATACACGTCAATGTTTTTTGTTCCCTTTCGTTTTTGCTGTATGTTTTCCTTTCTTGGTACAACGTTTACTGATATAGTGAGATTGATTGCGAGATTCAAATCAAAGTTTTATTACAAATCGCAATACAAAACTCGTGTGCTCAACCAAAGTTATAAAAATAATAATAATATTATTATTAGAGTCACACTATAAAACAATAATATGATTTATTAAACGGTAATACTATTTATATGATTTTTATATGATATAGTTTAGGGTTTATGTTAGAGTTTATATTAAATAGTTTATAATTTCTGCTTATATACGATTAGTTTGTGTAATGCTCAATGTTTTGTAATTTTTTTGAATATTTGTACTCTGTTTGTGCTTTGTTTTGTAAGCTATTTATAAACTGCATGCAATTTGTTTTGTAAGCTTTTGAGCTTTGATTTTGATATT
Organism: Dimocarpus longan; assembly: GCA_022984855.1. Taxonomy (NCBI): domain Eukaryota; kingdom Viridiplantae; phylum Streptophyta; class Magnoliopsida; order Sapindales; family Sapindaceae; genus Dimocarpus; species Dimocarpus longan. The sequence goes on along the minus strand of CM041012.1, from coordinate 45,824,240 downwards.
ATTAATATTAGTAAAAACAGAGGTAATACATATAAGAATCAATTTGTAGAAACAGAGGTAGTCAACCCAATCAATGATTACTGATCAAAGATGATTTACCTTTGATCAGTACTGATCGAAAGACAAAACAAAACAATATATTTTATTAGGAGCAAAACTTCTAATTTGTATAATTAATTGAACATAATTTTCAATTATAAAATTATGGAATCTTGATAAATTACATCCAAAATTTTTAATACATGTTAGGAGCATATATTATAGATAAGATGAAGAAAACAAAACTTTAATTTAACTGTGCAAGGTTCCATAATTGTATCCTGCAATATTGTTTAATTGAAGACAAAAAAAAAACAACATATATTTAAGATTTAAAAACAATATATGTTTATTAGAAAACAATATTGTTTGGATAGTGTGTCATCATTATTGTGCTCATATATACCTATTTTGATAATTGATTTTCTTTAGCTATGTTAATTATTTTATTACATATCTGCTCATATTTTCTTATGCTATTTTATTTTTAATTGTCCATAATATTGATATGTATAATCTAGTAATCAATGGGAGATTCACAACAAGGAGATGAAAAAGGAAATGGAAAGGAAAAAAATTATAAAGTATGGACTTTGAAAGAGAGCAATGAGTTGCTTAAACTTATGGTTGATGCTATCACTCGTGGATGGCGTGATAGTAATGGTTTATTGAGTAAGATAACTGTTGAAAAAAAAATACTCCCCGTTCTTAATAAAAAACTTGGGTGTCAAAAAACTTATCCCCAATACCTAAGCCGTTTGAAATGGTTTAAACAACGATACAACAATTATTCCGAGCTTATGCGATATAGCTCTGGATTTGGATGGGACCCTATCGCAAAGAAATTCATTGCTAATGATGAAGTATGGGAAGATTAATCTATAAGGGCAATTTTCTTCCAAACGTTATACGGCCACCACAAAAACTCAAACTAAATGCTCCATAAAAAGTGCTAGTAAATACTTAAAAAATAAATTGCCAGTAAAAAAAAAGAGAGAATTATGTTGTGGGTATTTTTCGCAATGTCTACATGACCTGATAAAAGCCCAACTAATTGGCCCATCTGAGCCAGACCCAATATCAGCTTGTTCATCAGAGGAAACCATCAAGCCCTACATAAGACTTGTGGCGTGAGATACACTCAAACATCTATAGCGAAGTGAAACCCCAGCGAAGTGGGACACGAGCATGCAATGTATATCACCAAGCGGGGTGCGAAGTCCGTGCTGCCCACTTCGCAAAGCTAAGTTCGTTCAATGTCAAGTCAGACTGATCTACGAGAAGCTGAGGCCGCCTATTAGTACTCCCCATCTTTTTACACGCTAGTCCGCCTGGAGCCTCCACTTCGCTCATTACCATGCCAGGTCATGCCAGGTCATCACTTAACTTGTATTGCATGTTAAACTTGTCAGGGATTACTGTTAAAATTACGGATAACCACACCTAATCCGCATAGGTTAATCATGTAAATCTTCCACCTGTCCCTTGTATTTAATGTAATCCGGCTGCATTAAATGGAGGTCAAGTTCATTAATTATTGTAATCATTATAGTTTAACACATTATACATCGTTGTAGCACTTCTCTTTTTATAAATAGGAGAAGATTTTATCTGTAACATAAGAGTTAAACACTTAGTGAAAAACTGGTTGTTACTCTGTCAAAATACTGAGAGAATTAATAGTGGACGTAGGCAAAACTAGCCGAACCACTTAAACACTTCTGTCTTGTATTCTACCTTTGTCTCATTTACTCGTTATTTGCCGTTATTTGCTATATCAGTCATCTATGCAGTGTTGAATCTGAAAGAACTTAGTTGACTACTTTTATACATCAACAAATTCATAATTAAAAATAAACATAAACATAATAACACAAAACTTAAATAAGCAAAAGAGAAAAAATAACAAGAGATTGAGATTCTTTTATTCTTGATATACGTCACACAATGGTGTGTTCTCCCTTTTATGGCATTAGATCATCTACAACGTATAACATCAAATTTTACACTATTTTAGTGTCAACATCAAATTTTGACACCAAATTTTTTTTTACTCCAATATATATGATATCAAATTGGTGTAAAAGGTATATTTACAGAATATTACATACATAATTCTTTAATTAATATATATTAAAAATTTAAAAATATATTAAAATATATTTAATATTGTACTCATTTTAAATATCTTAATAAAATATTTCATATGATATATATATTTTTAATAATTTAATATATATTTTGAATTAAATTAATTTATTAGAAAATTATATATTTTGGTGTAATGAATCGTACAACACCAAATTTGGTATTATACTGTTTATTAACACCAAAAATTTACCTGAGATTTCGCGTCTTGGTGTTACATTGGAGGATAAAATTGCACCAAATTGATGTTTTTACTCCAATTTGGTGCAGTTGGAGTTACCCGTATAAAGATAAATAGTTTTTGTTTTTCTTCTTTATAAATTTTAATTTATTTTATTGAGTTGGAGGACTTGCTTGTGAAGAGTTTTTTTTTTTTTTTTTTAATTTGTTTATTTATTTTTTATTTTTTGAAGAAACTTGCTCGTTAAGTTGGAATCTATTTGTTCAGTCATTATTGGAACTGGAAAGTTTCTTTCTCGATAAAAAGTTGCAGCTTTTCTACTGCTTTAGTGTTGTCAAATCAACTTTGCTTTTCTCGTCTTTCTTTTTTCTGAAATTTGCTTTTCTCGTCTTTCTTCTTCTTTAAACTTTGCTTTTCATGTCTTGTTTCCGATTTTTATTCATCTTTTATCTCAAATCAAACGACGTGATCCATATCAAACACTCAATTCACTCGTAAGTGAGGTGACGCAGCCAGCTTTGCTAATTTTGCTGCCTTGAAGCGGATGGATGGGTAGGAGAGTACGGTTGGATTCGAGTATGATACTCCATAAATATTGGTAATTTACTAATATAGGTAATTTAAAATAATCTTTTATCTTTTAAGAAGGGTTTTTACATCCACACAAGATCAATAAATAGATACAAGAGAAAAAAAAAAAGAAAAAGATAAGGATAAGTAAATAAATAAATTTATTAGTTGTTTGTGAGTTAAATTTTAATTTTCAAGATGTAATATATAAATTAACACTTATTCTATTTTTTAATTTTTAAATTTATAATAATAAATATTTTTTATACGTTTAACTCTTAAAATAAAAGACATTTTAATTGTTTTATTTATTTGATTATCCATCTATAAACCACAGTGCTTAAAAAACGTTAAATAATATTCATATAATTATATCATAAATTTGTATATTTATATAATTGTACAGAATCTTAGATAATATGTACAATTTACCCTTATTGAATCTCTCAAAAAGAAAAAAAAAAAAAAAAAAAAAAACCCTTATTGAAGTTACGTGGTTTTTACTCAAATAAGTGAATCACCTACTGTCTTTTCGTACACGTGACTATTCGTAAACAGTGATGATTTGATTGACGTGAAATTTTTCTATCATTTACAAAATAATTGATCAGGTGAGTCATGCTGCCAACGCTTCTCGTCTTCTTGGAGCTGGTAGTGTCCAAGTTCTGTTGACAAGCCACGTCCAATTCAGCGCTGCTGTACTGAATTATAATAATAATAATAATTATTATTTTTTTTATAATTGAGATAAATTTAAAAATCAATAGGATCAAATAAGATTTAATTACGTGGCACGAATATGAAAAACGATTTTCGTACAATAAAAAATAATCCATATATAAATAGAGAAGCGGATCCGTGTAAAATGGGAGGGTATCCCATATTAAAATTTAATGTAGTGGGAGAGAGGTCAGTTACTTTATGAGACGAATGTTGGACAAAAAATTACAAAAAGCTTAGTGGCTAGCCAACCAAACAACTGATGGACTCCCGCTGTACCGGATATTTTGTTTCAAATTAATCCTCCAATTAAACTTTTATCAAAACTTAATAAAATCAAGTATTGTATAGAAAATTAATTAATCATAAATAATGCACCAAATCTTTGTATTCCCATTACCAAATAAATTCCGTGTTAATAATTTCAAAAAAAAAAAATAAAATTCCAGATTAACTTTTATTTATTTATTTTTAATGAAAATAGTTTTCTCCAGTCTATTCAAGTACGTAGGACACTGGCAGCATTAATGATGTTTGATGTGGACGACTTTTGACAGATCACTATTCTGTTCTTCATAGAAAATATATACCAGCAATGACTAGCACACAAATCTTGTGATTATATAATATAGTTTGCACTAATTTGGTGTTACTCAGCTATTTTTATTTTATTCCATTTAAAGTATAAATTTTTTTTTAAATTTGACACTGTATAGGCCACATAACTATTGAAATCTATCGAATTATACACTATTAGGATGACACGATCCTAATAATTATTTTCAGAAACGAGAAATAAACTTCTATCGTAATCAATACCCACCGAGATTATAGGCAATTAAAACAGTACTGCTTAGATAATTATTTTCGAAAATAAGAGATGAAGTATTCTTATAATCAATAGTAGAGAGAGCTTTTTACGTTACTGTTAATATTTTTCGGTGCGAAGTAACCTCCAACCTTGTCAGAGGAGGAAAATAGTCAACCAGCAGCGCTAATTGATGGTCGGCAACGTGCGCCTGTTTTTGAATTATTTTTAAATTTTAAATATCCTTGTATAGTTATATTGTATCGTATATAAGTAGCCTTAGGCAGACCAAGCATTTTGTAGTTGTAAACGAATAGCGGGAAATCAAAGACCACCCCTCTCATTTGTTCTCCATAACAAAATTTCAAATTTCTCTCTTTTATCACCAACTATTATCTCATCAATGGAAGACAATCAAACACAAGTGTCTCTCCCGCCTTGTGTAGAACAACTTATAGACAAAATCTGTATGGAGCAGAGCCAACCACCGCCGAGCCACGAAGCCCGACAAAAGCTCGCTTCCCTCACCGAGGCAGATGCTATGGCTATCCTCCGGAAGGTAGCTGCTTCAAAAGTTCGAACTTTCTCTGGATATGTCATATTCTTGGTCAATGAACACACCAGCCGTCTCATGAACTCCCACGTGCTCTCCTCTAAGCGCTTGAGATCATCGTGTGAAGGCATGTCCTCGTTCAGTTCGACTTCATGCACTGTAACCACGAGATTATCGATTCCTCAGTATGTGGCACTTGGAGAGCTTGAGTTTAGAAAGGCTTTTCTAATTTTGAGTTATGTTGGCGAGTAAGTTTTATCTACTACCTGTTGCTGTTAATTCATTGTTAGGTTTTTCAAATGTTGAGGTTTTTTGTTTTATTATTATTATTATTTATTTTTGTTATCTATGTCTATAGCAAGAGGCTGGAGGAAGTGACAACGCCTGAGGAAATTCTGAGACTTAAAGATTTGCCAATGCTTCGATTTGAGTCAGAAATTTGGAAGGCATTTGGAAAGAATTATATCAAGTCAGAAGATCGGCGAAGGGTGTATATCACATTTCGATCATTGTCTTCTATGTTTTTAAGTAAATTTTATAGGATGTTACTAGCTTGAATTGTGCATTGTTCTTTTTCTTGTTCAAGTTGAGATTTTTAAAGCGACAATGGGGGCTGTTAGAGTTCATATGGTATTAGACCTCAGGCTTTTGGGTTGAATATTAACATGGCGTTTGACGTTATATCTACCTGAGAGCAAGGATTTATGTTTGATTATGGTTTTATAATTTTGTTTAATCACAACAAAATGGCAAAAATGGGACTCTTTGTGGAGTTGTAATTTTGGAATTTATTATGTCTGATTGATTACGTTGTTCTTTTCTTTTGCAGGTGGTTGACTGGGATTCTGGAAAAACACATATTTATCATTGTCATGTTTCCCTACTTGGGAGTTGTACATTCAAGGTTTGTATGTCTCCTTGATTATGAGCAAGTATATGGATGGTTGTGAACATTGGTTACTAATGTGAGGGTAGAATTGCTTGAATGTCCTAAAACATAAATGATACTGAATTAGTGGTCGATAGGTTGATAAAGTCACTTAGAAGATTGTATTATAGATTGTTGCTTCATACTTTGCATCTTAACAATGTTAAGTTAAATATACGTTGTCAAATATGATATTTATGATGCATACTAGGAGTTAGTTGTACTATAAAACTATTGACATCGACTGTGTAATGAAGCTTTTCTAGTCAGAGGTTTTACAGTTAGGGTACTTCAATTTCAGTTTGTCCTTGATTTTATTGCTTATGTAATATGTTAGTAGTGTATTTTGGATTTTCATTGAAAAAAAGGAGTTGATGCTGGCAAAATATGAACCAGTATTGCCGTAATCTCCACTTTGTTGTGGTTAATATTTATAATTGTTCAAAATAGTTTCTTTAGATACTCAAAATTTACTTTTGTATTGCCAATTGTAACATAATTCTTTTTAGCATCTATCATACTTTTTTTTTTGAACGATGTATATCACTATATTATTATTCCATTTTTATGGTTGGGTTTCAGGGCCCTTACCTAATAAACAGGGCAAAAACTCACCTACAAAGAGTGTTGGGAGATGATAATGTTTTGATGGTCAAGTTTGCGGAGGAAGTGACAGGCAGGAGAAGTTTATCCATAAATTATTATCATGCTAAGTTCAGTGAGATTGCAAGGGAAGGGATCCTTGTTGGTTTGCGTCGATACCGCTTTTTTGGTGAGCCTTTTCACTGCTTTGATGTGGTTGATGCTGAATCTTATAATAATTGATCTGCCATTTTATTCTGCTATAATATTTAAGAATCCATGAATAATCATTTTCTCTGTCTTTATATTTTTATTGACCAGTGTTTAAAGATGGGGGGAAAGAAGAAAAGAAAAAGGACCCAACTACTTCATCGGTCAAATGTTATTTTGTTCGAACAGAGTCTGATGCATCCATTGACATGGGCCAACAGTATATATTGTCTGGGAAAAGCATCCATGAAGCTAGAGCAATGTTTATGCATGTGCACACTGTATCTAGTGTGGCCAACTATATGTCTCGGTAATAATAAGAATTTCCTTTCAAGTGCTGCAGGTAAGCATGATTGTGTAATGTATATTGAATCCTTTTTTCTTTATTTGGAATTCAGGCTTTCACTTATTCTGTCCAAGACCGTGAAGTTGGACGTTGATTTAGCGAATGTAAAAGTTGAGACGATAGATGATATACTTTGTCGCGTATGATCCACATCTTTGTGAAATATTTGCTTCCCTTTACTTAGCTAAATATTGTGTGGTCCATTTGACGACTCAGGCACAAAAATTTTGCCTTTCTCTTTCTACCAATTGCAGGATAACAACGGAAATATTGTTTATCGAGATGGCAAACCTTTAATGCATACAGATGGAACTGGTTTTATATCTGAGGATTTAGCTTTAATATGCCCAAAACATGTGTTCAAAGGAAAGTTCTCTAGTGATTACAACATTGAGGTTTGTGTTCTTGAGCTTGGAATAGTTTATTTGTCTTATACATACATGGAGTGGAAATGAATGTTGAATGTCAAACTCATATATAAATTTGATAAACATTAGATATATAAATTCTAAGATTCTAGAAATGGAGTTCAATAATCTTATTGAAGAAACAGTATAATTGTTAAGTTATCATGAGATCATTCGAGGTTGTTTTTCATACTCAGATCCTCTCAGTTGTGATTTTCTGCCAAGATACAGTGGCTTGAATATTTCCTTTGACTATTATTTAGGTTGTCTTTATGACATGCTTTAGAGAGGTAAGGTTTGTTCAGAATGTAGTTATTTGGCAATTAAAGCTAGTATTACTTAGTCGATAAAATCAAAACTAGTACATTTTTCAAGTAAATTTACCAATACCTCATGAATAGATAATGTGATGAGTGTGTGAACAGATATATTATGATTTTGCTTGTCATTTCCAAATTTTCTTTCATTTAATGGATAATATATGAACTATTCTTATTGCAACAACCTTAAGAAATGCATCACAGCTGAACTTTTGGAAATTGCTGTCTATAATGAGTTTTGTTGCATTTCATAATATCTTCCACTTAAATTCCAATATGGTCTTTGGGATTGAAAGACGAATATATCTCAATATCAGTAAGATTTCTTTGAAATAATGTATATAAAATTCCAGTTAGGAATTTTAAATGTAGGGACTGTGAAAACAGAAATGAAAATTTGTGCATATAATGTTTGTGCGTAAAATGGTTGTGTTTAGATAAGGATTTAAAGTCACTAAGAATTGATGGTTGTGGTCAGGATTGAGTTGTTGTGGTAATGCTGATCAGTTAATCGAGGTATTTCTTTTCTGAAAGGAAGGTATTCCCTGCATTTGATAATAGTTCTGGTAGTGTTTATCATTGTGGTAGCAAAGTTGTGGTGGCATTAATAGTGTGATAGCTGTGCTACTGCTGCAGAGGCAGGGTATTATAAGGGGTTGGTTTCCATGGTATGGTGATTATTGTAATGATAGTGCATGATGGTGTGCGCTGGATAAGTAGGTATGAAATTGAACATTTGTGAAATGTTTATATAAACTTGAGGTAGGCAGTTACTAAATTGTGGGTCATTCATGGAGAGGGTCATCTAGAATTCCATAAATGTGATCAATGACCAAACACTGTAGCTGAGAGATAGACTATGAGGGACTCTTCACCTGTACAAGAGTGAGAGGTGGAACTCTGATGACACTTAAACTTCTTAATGAAAAGAGAAAATTGGGTGAAATTATTGGGGAAATTAGTTAAGGGTAGTTTATTATTAAGAACTAGCTTTTTGAATTTGATGGTACCAGAATATCTCATGTCTTATACACAACTTCTTGTATGGCTTTTTAATGCTTATATTTCTCTTTCCTTTATTTTTGTTCTTGAAGGCCAATCTTTTGTTTCTTTTTTTCCTGCACATGTCAATTACTTTAAAGTTGAGTGTTTTGTGTGCATGATTTATCCTTCTATTCATAATATTTTCAATGTCATTAGAGAGTTATTGAACAGAAAGAACTTGAAGGGAAGTGTTCTGACTTGAATCGACCAGAATCTTGTAGCAAGGAACCAGTATGTTTATCTTTCACACTGTGGTGTTTATTCAGTCTACTTTTTTTTTGAGAACTAAGATTGTTTATTATCTTCCTTTTCTCTCCATGTTTTCTAGCCTCTGTTAATTCAGGTCCGTCTCTTTAACAAAGGTTCTGCTGTCAAGGGAACTCTTCTGGTCAACAAGAAGGTATAAATGATGAATCTATGATTTTCCTTTGGCAGAAGATGAATGCAGCATTTGAGTATGTCTTTTTCTACATTTAGTTGCTTGAGAGGCTTAATTCCTATTCAATTTTCTGACACAAATTAGCTCGATTAGCAAAAATGGATGGAGTTTGAATAGGCCTAACTCCTAAGCCAAAATAGATAAACAAATATTTAAATTCACACTCCCTACATTGTAGCTGATAACTTTTATAATGATATTTATGCATTGTATTATAAATTGGAAATTATAAAGCAATAGGGTGCACAGAAATCACTGGCTGTCTCTAAGTCTATAATCCAAGAAATGGGAGAATCTATGTTAAACTTGTCATCAATGATTTTATTCATCTTTAATGTTTCTTCACTGATGCTCTATCAAAGATAGATTTTTAAGTTGTTTGAAATGAGCTTATGTTTGGAAAAACTGAGTTCACAATAGATTGAAAAATTTCTTCTTTTGGAGCAAATTTGGAGTGAAACAGCTGAAAGTGATGAAAACAGATTGAATCCTCTGAAATGCTAGACATTATTAAATGTGGACTTAATAATTTAGATCCTCACTGGAACAAAATGTGACTAACATGGATCAGTATTTCTGATGCGATTTCTGTTGGATAAAATTTTGAGTTGGCTCAGAAATATAATTTCTTTAAAATGCTGCAAACATCAACACAGTTCAATTATCACCTCACTGCACTTTCATCTTTTCTGCTGGTGGGCATGTGGATTGGGTGGGGGAAATTCTTGGTGTTTTTACGGTCGGTTACCATTTCTTGTTAAAATTTTTTAATGGAATGAACTACTATATATGATTTGTTGGTTACTCAACATTGCATATGGAATGTGCATTTTTTAATTCCTCTTTGTTTTTTCTAAAAGTTGATATGATCAATGAAGTAATTTTCTATCAACCTTGTAACATGTTTATATCTAGCAATATTGCACGGTTGAAATATTATTCATACTGTTTTAATAGTTCTAAAAATTATTCACTTGTGAGATTTGTTTCTTTTGATATGTAATATGGTGCTCTTATTGAATATCTCATCAAAAGTTAGAGTGACTAGAGTTTTTATCCTAATTAATTTTTCCTTCATTGTGATTGTTATAAAACATTGCTTTTACAATTTTGGAAATTTGGTAGCTTCCTCCTCGAACCATTCAGATAAGAAGACTCTCAATGGTTAAAGTTGAGGCAGATCCAGATCTGTTGGATTGTGAGACTTGTAATTCGTTGGAGGTAGTCAACACAAGGTAATCTTTGTTTGGCAGTTTGTTCTTTCTTTTTTTTAAAAAACAATTTGTATGTTCTCCATAGAGAATCTGTTTTTTACTAGTAGAACACTAGCCATTTGCAACTCGCTGTCATATTCATTTTGTTGACCCTAATTTAAATGATCGACTAGTACATTGAAAATGCAGTTAGAACTTTAATGGGATAGAGTTGCTCAAATTATTATCTCTGTATATTGGCAAAGTTGTCACCAAGGATGTGGGAGGCTTTTTGGCAAAATAGGTGCCTAGTAGCAGTCACGGCTTGAAAATCCCGTTGAGTGTTAAATTGGAAAAAAGAGTTGGAATATTTGACTGGAAACAATCTGAAACATGTTAGATAATATAAGAAGTTGATCTGAATCTCTTTTCCAGGAAGACTGGTTTCAGACCTGCAAATTTACTTTTAATCATTGCAGCTTCATAGATGAACTACTTTCAATCCTCAAATATACCTGTCAGCCTTTCACACATCACAGACTGTTTTATTTTATGTTGTCAGAAATAACATTATTTTTGCCAGTCTAATAACTGAAATGAAACAATAGTTCTTGATAGTTCTTCTCTTTCCCTCGGGGAGAAGAAAGAGGGTGGCGGTGGGAAGGGTGATGGTGGCAGTTTAGATAACTACTTTGTTTTCTTAATCTAGTTGACTTTGACTTTCTTGGCATAAATTAACTGAGCTAATCAGAAATCTTGTTTGTTCTCAGGTGTTCCCTATGTTTAAGGTAACATTGAATTTACTATTCATTTTACAGTAATCAACCCAGAAAGACATATTTATCAAAGAATCTAATTGCACTGCTGAGGTATGGAGGGGTCCCAGACAAATTTTTTGAAGACTTACTGAAAAATGCATTGGAAGATGCTCATGGTGCTTTCACCAACAAAAGGAGTGCTTTAAAAGGTACATTCCTGATGGAGCAAGCCACTTGTAGATTTACATGAACCTTGTTTTAGGAAATAGTTTGTTTGTATTTTAGATCATATATGTTGTGCTGATATCTCTATGATTCTGTTTTAGTATTCTTTGTAAACATCGGTTAGTATCATTTAATGATTGTTTTCTCCTTCAATGTTTTCCCTTTTTTTTTGCCTTTCGTTTTTTCTATCTTCCTGGATACTAATTTACGAATAAAATTTTTTTCTCATTAACTTCTTTTTTTATGTAAGCTTCTTTTGAACAAATTTATTTCCCAATGGGTTTTTATAAATTGTTTTGTCATGCACGCAGTTTCTCTTAACTATGGTGGGATGGGTGATTTCATTGCAACAAGAATGATTTTATCTGGGATTTCTCTTGATGAGTCATGTTTGCAATATTGGCTGTCTATTCTTATGAATAAGGAAAAGAAGAGTCTTCAAGGAGGAAAGCTTCCTGTACCTGAAAGTTATCACTTAATGGGAACGGTTGATCCTACTGGAATCCTGAAGAGTGATGAAGTCTGTATTGTATTGTATGTATTTTCAACAGCATACCTTTTTTTCCTGTTATGGTGGCTAACAAATGGTTGAAACAAATTTATAATTTCACTCATGAATTATGTATTTGATTTTGGTTTGTGCAAGTAATGAGAATTCTTATTTTTCAGTTAATCTCTATCAAGTGGCTCTGTGGCTGTTGAGGTTGTCCATGATTTGTTATATTAACCTTGGTAGTGATGTATACAGAAATGATGGTCAAGTTTCATGGGAGAAGGTTTTAGTGTACAGATATCCGGGTTTACATTTTGGAGATATACACATTCTGAAGGCTACCTACGTGAAGGAATTAGAAGATATTATAGGAAATTCCAAGTATGCTATATTCTTCCCATGTATAGGGCCACGATCTCTAGCGGATGAGATGGCAAGGGGCGATTTTGATGGGGACCTGTACTTCGTCACAAGAAATCCTGAGGTTAGCCTTTATTTTACCTAGGCATACTTGTTTATTTAATTAATTACTCTAGTCTGAAGAATGTTTATCCCTACAATTTATGATTGATACTTTTGATCTTTTAATTTTCATCTAAAGTATACGGAAGGTGTCTCCCTTGCTCTATCCTTTTCTCTGATTATTTGGTACTCACTTTCAAAATTCTGAGCTGTTGAAATCTTGGGAACTTTTTTTTCCATGATTCAATTATCATTTAGTTCCGCACTTACACTACTAGTAGGATATCATCCTCTGAAAATCTTTGTTCTGTAAAATTTAGGCTTTCAACTGGTAAAAATCATCATTTCTTGCTAGGGTGTTAGGGTGTTTACTGATTGTCATTATACACCATCAAAATTTCTAGAGAACTTTTGTAATTCAGACCCCATTTTGCTTTTTAAACTTCTCACAAATGATTTTGTTGACATTTCAGATCTCATTTTCTATAGTGTGAGGGGATTTTTAAGAAGTTGTGGTTTTCAAATGATCTTCAAACTTATGTTTAAGAATAATTTATGAAACATCATTTATGGTAATGATGTCAGTTTGTAATTTAATGTTAATGAAGACCTCCTCTGGTTCTTTCCTTTGAATTACAGATTTTAGTCAGTATGGATATATCCACTATTTAGGTTTTCCAGTTCATGATGTCAAAGGCCTGTCAAGGAAAATGATGTTTTTGATATTAACTCTTCGGGCTTTTGAACATGTTTTGTTGTGGAAAATCGTATTTCCTGAGCATAATGCTTGCAACTAAAACTCACGAATCAGGTGCAAGGGAAGGGATATTTGTCATAAAAGCCTTATGGGGAATTTGTATAGTTCTTCGGAATATTTTATACTTGCGCTTACTTCCTTGGGCTTTTTCACCTACGTAACTGCTGAAGACATGTTTAACCCGCTAATCGGGGTGCAAATGTTTGTATCCTATATTCCTCCTATAACAACTTCCCCACTTTTTCACCTATGTAACTGTTTTTCATGTGTACATATCTTGCTGCCTCTATATATGTATATATTCTTTCTATAACAACTTCCCCTGGACTTTTTCACCTACGTAACTGTTTTTCATGTGTACATATCTTGCTGCCTCATATATATATTTATATATATATATACATGTACGTATGTATGTATTCTTTCTATAACATCTTCCCCCAGACTTTTTCACCTGCATAACCGTTTTTCATGTGTACATATCTTGCTGCCTGTCTCTCTCTCTCCATATATATATATATATATATATATATATATATTCTTATTGGTGTTTACTTTGCATTTCTTTTTTGTTTGTTGTCTTGAAAGGGCGTTTGCAGCCCAACCCGACCATTTTTAGTTGGGTTGGGTCGAGTTAAATCTTAAAAAAAGCTAGGACGGGTTAGGTTGAAATTTTTATGGATTTGGATTGGTTGGGTTAACAAACCCAACAAACGCTTGCCCTTCGTTCTAAATCCTAGATTTTCTGCTCTATCTAGAATAACACTTGCTAGGGATGAGGATCAAAATAGCTATATGTGTTCTTAGTGGATTTTTTTTTTTTTTTTGGTGTTTTTATGGTTTGTGGATTGACTTTTTGTTTGTAATATTTAATAGGTTAAACTTCTGGTTATAATCATTTTATGAATTATCTTTATTTGTACTCGTTTTGTGAATTAATCATTATTTGTATTTGTTATTTGTAATGTTTGACTTTTTGTTTATAATATTTAATGGGTTAAATTTTTGTTTATAATCACTTTATGAATTATTTTTATTTGCACTCGTTTTGTAAATTAATCCTTTATTTATAATGTTTGAATTCATATGTGATAATGTAGTATTAGGAATGTTATTTGTAATCATTAGGAACTTTTTAATTAATGTCCAACCCGATCAATCCAAACTGATTATTATTGGGTTGAGTTGAAAAATTTTCAACCTAATTTATATAGGATTGGGAGATTTTCAACCCTATCCAATCTAACTCTAAACGCCTACCCCTATCTTTTTACTCTCTTCAGCTGATGGATTATTAATCCACAATTATATCAATATTTATTGTAAATCAAGCGTAGAATTTGTCAAATCTTTGAATTTTGTAATTATCTTTTGTGCTTATATTTTCGCAGTTGGAATTTTTCTTGGCCCATTATAATTATATTATTTTGTTGATGCCAATGATGTAGAGATATCTGCATATAGGAAACAAAATGTTGTATTAATCTCTAGATTTCATTATAATTGATGGGATTTAAATGCTTATCAGAACTAAAGCACCTATTCTTGTATTCTCTTTCAGCTGTTGAAACACTACAAGGAGAGTGAACGTTGGATGCCTAATTCTTTAACAAGTAATGTGTCCATCAAAAGACCTATTGACTTTTTGCCTGATGAATTGGAGGATGAGCTTTTCACACTTTTCTTGACTACAAGATTTGAGCCAGGGTATGCATATAAATTGTATATTCTAACATGTTGGCTTCAGTTGTAATGTTCATATTGAGGCTAATGCAATGCCATTAGGCTTGGTTGAAGAACCAAGTAGATATGGATTTAAATTTACTTGCACTGCATTATGCTCACTATCAAAACTCCAGGCTCTCTCGACTAACAAGTGCAGGTGTATTTTAGATTTTATATCATATGAAGAAGAGTAAGTTCCATTTGAAATTTTCTTTAAGAAATTTACTGTTGGTCATCCATTTGAAAGTTGAACTATTTGCCCCGAAAAATATGTTCCTTTGGGGTTTAAAGATTTACATCAGTCAAACAGCTCGGCTTCCCACAAGAAACCTTGCACTTTGCTAATCCTTTGATTGCCCAGCATGAGTTATCTTCATTGTTTTAGTGTGTTTTTGAGTTTTAGCTCGTGTTTGAATTGGAGCATAAAGACCCAATTGTTTTTCCATTAAGAACCCATGATGCTAACAAGTGCTTTTGGTGTACTCTTAGCTATGCCACTGGTGTGGCAGCGGATAGTTGGTTAGCGATAATGGATCGACTTCTGACACTGGGAGATGAGAGTTCGAATGAGAAAACTCTCATGAAGAAGAATTTGTTCCAGTTAATTGATAAATACTATGATTCTTTGGATGCACCAAAAAAAAGTGGTACAAAGGTTAGTGGTCTATAATTACTATCCTTTGTTGACTAAAAGGGTGATGACCTCTCAAAAATGTTTTGTTTTGACGATATGGGTCCAATCCAAAATTGGCAGTAACACATTTTTCACCTACCTTAAAACAGATTGAAGTACCTCCAGAATTGAAGGCAGAGAAGTACCCAATTTACATGGGAAGGGATGAATCTAATTCTTTTGATTCCAAATCCATTTTGGGAACAATTTACCATACAGTGAAATCTTATGAAGCAGAAGATATCTCTGTAAAAGGTAAGGTGCTCTCAGTCAAGATTGAAGATTTGGGGTCTGACAATAAAAAAGTTGAAACAATACTGAATGAAGATTGTTAAAGAGTTCTCTGTTATAATATGTTTACTTTTAATTCTGTTAGAAGTTCGGAAACTTCCTTGTTTTGACGATGAAGTTCCTGAAGCCTGCATGAAAAAATGGGAAGAGCTTTACGGTCAGTACAAGCAAGAAATGCGCGCAGCCTTGTCTAATGACAAGGACAAAGATGACGCTGCTAATGATGTCATAAGAAAGTATAAGCAGGTGATTTTTCTAGTCCAGTTTTAGTATACTGTTGAATTCCTTGTTGACATGAAATTTTATGCTTTTAAGTCGTGTTCTTGGTAGTTACTTTGCTAAACATTCAATTTGGTGTTAGATATTGTATGGTGCCGAGGAATTTGAACAAAGCACAAGGAGTCTGGAGGAAATCTATGATGAATCTCTCGCAATATATCACATAACTTATAACTATGCCAAGACTGTGGAAGATGTTGGTAAATGTATGTTTGCTTGGAAAGTGGCAGGTTCAGCTCTCTGCAAACTTCACGCTCACAAACAGAGTGAAAGGACTATGGTATGCTTACCTTCCGTTCTCAAGGAGATTTGTGGTTGAAGTAATGTTGTATAATGTTATTATAGTTGTAAATTTAACTGAATGATTTATAATATTTAGCTCCTATTATATAGTATAGAACCATTTTCACTAATTAATAAACCTTTATGCATCATTTCCTTCCAAATGTATCATTTCTGTTTGTAAACTATTTCTTTCCTATCTTTATGGTATAATCCAATATAAATATATATATATTTAAACAGTTTTAGGGGCTTTTTTTTTTTTTTTTTAAAAAAAAAAAAGACTTTAAAATCTTTATTTAAATGATATTAAATTTTAAATTTGTTTGTGTTTTTACTTATTTCTTAATTTAAATTAAAAAATATCTTTTCTATCGAGTAAAAAAATTATCTTATTTCAAAAGTCAAAATTTTCTACTTATATAGGAAAAGGACTTTTATGAATAAATGTTGGGATATTATGAAAAACTTCTATGAAAAGTATACTAATAGTGATTAGCATTCGGTTTTATTTTTATTAGATGAATTATCTTCTATCATTAAAAAATCTTGGATGGGGTTAAATGTGAAGGGCATAATGATAATTTGATGAATAATTATATTTGTTTTAATAATTTTGTTAATTAATAACAATAAAAAAAATAAAACATAAAATTAAAAAATCTTTGCATCAAAATAATATAAAAAATTTGTAAAAAGTTGAAAATAAAAAATAATAATTTTCTAAAAAAAATATAATGATTTTCACCATCCATAAGTGGATTTCATTTAAAAACATAAAAAATTAGGGTGGAGATCTAATATGAATATTTGATTACCACCCCAATTAATCTCATATTTCGTTAGCCACCATCATCCTCGATCCCCACAATTATCATTAAAAAGCTTCAACTTTAATCTAGAAACATTATCATCCAATCATTAGCACCATAATCACTATAAGCAACATTAAAAAACTTCAATTTCAACCCACTATCATCAAACCATCAACACCTTTCAACCCATCAACATCAGCAACATAAAATTGATCGAACCAGATAAGCAACATTTAGGTTCATCTCAGATGATGTACCCAAATTTAGGTTTTAGTTGAACCTAGATCAACATCATCTGGGACCCAGATGAACATAATTTGGGTTTCAATCGAACCCAAATTATTTGAGTTCGATTGAAACCTTGATGATTTGTGTTTGATTGGAACCTAAATGATGTGGGTCATCTGGACCAACCCAGATGAATATTATTTGGGTTCGTCAAGATGACCCGTCGTCTTCATCAATAAAAAACGAAAAAAAAAGGATAAAAATAAAAAAAGGAAAGGAGAGATACAAAAGAAATGAGATGATGAAAAAAATGAGAACTCATAGAGAACGAAAAGTTTGTTGATGATGAGGGAGATGAGTGACTACAACTATTTTTATGATGCTTTGGTTTACGTGCAAATATACACGATCTACCTTGTATATAACAACAAGTCAAGGTCAATCTCAGAGGAACGGACTCAAATTTCATTCTAAATACCAAAATTGATTAAAAACAAAATTTATCCAAATGATCAAAAATTGATTTTATTGCAAGAAATTAAACTGAGAAAACTAAACTAAAGCAATTAAAAATAATAAGAATTCCAAACATACAATTTCATTTAAATATTTTATTTAATTTATTCTCCTCAATCTAAAGATAATTATTATTTTGTATTTAAATGGATAATTCTAAAATATTTATAAGCCTCTCTCGAGCAAACATACCTAAATCAAGTAACCTAACTATATCTCTATGTGGGTTAATTAATTTTAATTCATTAAAATCAAATTATTCTCACACGATTGTACAACCCATACAAGTATATCTGTACCTCATATGAATTATGATACTCCTCTTTCGAATATATCATGATCATAATATCTAATCAATTAACATGTCTAAAATAATTTATAACATTATGCACCAATAAAGTGAAACACAAAAATAAAAATAAATTATAAATATAAACCTTAAACCATTAAATAAATTAAAATAATAGTTAAGCTATATTATAGCTCGGATCTAAAAAAGATTAGTTCAACATATTCAAAGCAAAAGAAACAAATTTAACAAAGGTAAACCCCATAAAAATAAAAAGAAACAAAAATAAATTAATTTCTCCACTTGAGGAACCTCACTTGGGCCGCTCTGAATAACAGAAGAAGACTGATGAAAAACTCACAAATTCTTATTAATTTTCGTCCGAAACGTGACAAACGTCACAGTATTTATTGGCATCAACATGGGCTCTTCGGAGAATTTTCAGGGCTGCATTATCCATCCGCTTGAAGACACGTGCACGAGACCACCATCTTGCATCAGCAACAGGCACTCGGCTTGGACACGTGGTGTAAAATGACGCGTTGAACCAGCTTTGGATGCAACACATCGCCCCACATGTCAGCACACGGTCTCCCACGCATGCAGCTCCAACTCGGCGCCGCTTCTTCACGTTCTGCACCAACAAGCGCCAACTTCCAGCGTGAGGCGCACACTATTCACGCTCCTTGTCACTACATGCGCCGATTTCACGCTACCCGCTTTCTCTTCTCGGCTCATGCGCGGCTCCATGTACTGCAACTTCATGGCTCAATACAACGTGTTTAGCTCGGCTTCTCCTTTCTTCTCTAGTTTTCCCATTATTTTCTTTTCATTATTCTCATTATTTTTCAATTCCTTTTCATCTCGAATTAATTTTTAACTCTCCTAATTAATTGCCGCTTCTCGTTCAAAACTTATTCTCCCTATTCGATCTTTAACCTTTCATTTTCATATTTATCCTCTCCAAATTCTATATTATTTCTTTCAAAATTCTATTCTTATCCATTCTAAAATCCGATCTTATCTTCAATTCTTTTAAATAAATTTTTATCACTGATCGAACTATTTTGAACAATCTTATAATTTGAATTGAACTCTTTTACAATTAAAGAAATCAGATTCCAACTAAAACTCTCAAAAATTTCAATCAAACCTAAATTTTTATCCATAATTCTCTCAATCTACACAAAATCCTCAAAATTTATTAAAAACACTAGAAATTACCTAATTTGTCATCACAAGAGCTTAATTTAAGAGCACTAAATAACGAAATATTTTTTCATTATCAATGAGCATGTGAGAGAGGGTTTTTGTTTTTGTTTTTTTTTGTTTTAATTTTTTAATTTTATGTTTTTTATTTAATATTGTTATTAATTTATAATTTAAATGGTAGTTCAATCATTCTACAAGTTTTGGATGAAAAATTTTAACTTTTAGATGGAAATCTAGCTATAGGAGGCAGTTCGTCTAATACAAATAAATCGGGCGCTGATCATCATTATTTTACTTTTTAGGGTATTTTTCATAATATTCCATAAAAGTTCATCACTTTCTTAACTTAACATCTTATTAATATATTATTTTCAAAATATCCCTGATAAATAAAAACCCAAATTCTAATCAAATCCAAACTTTAAACCCAATTCTCAACTAAAATTAACATTCTTAGGATTAACGAGTGTCATTATCGGTTAGGAGGTAGTCGGCCTCTTCCTTGCATTTGGTGGAGGAAGAGGCAAGTCTCCTCCCATTTGAATACGAGGTTTGCCCTAAAAATGATTTCTAAGGAAATTTAAGAATATTGGAAAGAAATTTATTTTTATCTGTACCATTTAGTGATATTTCTACATGATTGATTTAGGTATGGCTTTAATAATTGAAATATAAAGTTAAGGATAAGAGTCGGTAGGTCTATATGTCTCATAAAACTTTTAAAAGTAATAACTAATGACAGACGAATGTGTTTTGGGTGCTGATATTTAGCATCTTCCTGGGATGTAGCCGCCATGGTCCATGGATTTGGGGGTCCCACAGACCTTATCCCAGAACAAAAGTTGTGCCGAAATTGACTCCGATATGCAAAGAAACGACACTTGACTTGCGGCCCGCCCCGTCCCACCCCACCACATGTTCTTCTGTTCAGGCATATTCTTTCACATCTTGTTGCTCATCCATCTATCATTACTATTTTCTTGCAACTTTAATCTTATTTTAAATTAAAAAAAAAAAAATCCTTTATACTTTTTTATTATTATAATTTATACGTTGAGAAGCATAGCATATACTACGTAGTTTAAATCCATATTCCCATTGATGTAACCGTGAGTAACTTAAAAATCAGTCATTCTCTTTCTTTTTTGTTTCTTTTTTTTTTTAACTTTTTTACGATGGAGAAGGATGAATAAATTAAAGGAAAAAAAAAAAAGCTACCCATATTACATGTATAGGATAAAGATGAGACTTGAATCTTTAATCTCTTAGATCAAAATAAATGTTCAACCATTTATATTAAGGGATGATGTACTAAAAATGAGTCAATCTCATTTCAATATTAGATAAGAATAACTCTTAATATTATTTATGTACAACATATTCCACGCCATTACAAATTCAAAATAATAGTAGCAAAAAGACAGTGAAACAAAATGACTAATAGGAGTCAAAATAATTAAAAGAAAAATTTTAACAATTTTTCTTCGGGTGAGAGTTGGATATTAATGCGAAAAATCTATAATTCGATAGATCCATTCAACTAATATATAATAAATGAAATAAAAAATTAAATAAATGGATTTGGTTACCTTATCCAACCATTAACTTTACTTCTCAATTGGAGCATTTGGATTGGTTGTAAGGGTAGTTATTAAAATTAATCGAAGGACTCCAATTGAAGGTTAAAGTTAGTGGTTGAATAAAGTAGTTAAACCCTAAACTAAATGAAATTATCATATCACTAATTTACAAATTGTTATATAAATTCACAAATAATAATATTATAAATATATAAATTATCGTATCACTAATTTACAAGACGTTATATTATAATCACGCTTCACAAACAATAATAGAAAAATTAAGTGATGGCAAGAATAGACCGTGCTAACTACACCTACCAATAGTTGAGGCCACTTGCTCAAAAGCCTCCCCTAATTGAAAATAAATAAATAAAAAAACAAAAACAAAAATGACAGCGAAACGAAAACTAATTTTGTAGGGCTGGGAGAGGCATCCTTACCAGAAATTAAGCTCTCTCACGCATTTGCATTGTCTATATAATATACATGTTGTGTAGTGGTAATATTATAATTCTAACAATCGCGTGTCCTTATCCTTTTGGTTTCCACTTGTCAATACGAAATGTCAAAAATTCAAAAAGGTGACCAAAATAACGACAACTTCGCTTATTCAAAAAAACTCATTATTGACTCCGTGGTAATGGTGCCACTTCTCCAGCAACAACGACTTAGATTTTTTTATTATACGTCTCAGTCTGTTGACTTGCTACGGATGAAGAATTAGAAGAGTCAAGTAAAGGTAGCGTGGTTGTGTCTTCTTACAAAGCAGAGCAGAGCAACACATAGCCGAGTGTGAAGTTAAGTGAGTTTATAGAATCATGGAGAGTACTATGAAGGACATAAGAGACGGGGCCTCTGTTCTTGATATGGACCCCAAATCCACCGTCGCTGGTGGCGTTGAGGACGTCTACGGTGAGGATCGTGCCTCCAAGGACCAGCTTGTCACTCCCTGGACCTTCTCTGTTGCCAGGTCACCTACTTTGATCCATCTTCTTGCTTCTGCTTCTCTTTTTTTAAAAAAAAAAATTATTTCAATTCAAGTTTGATTGATTTAATTCAAGTAATTAGTAGACAGTTTAATCTAATTTTGGAATTATAGGTCTTTAATTACCTAACCATCTCTTTCATATATATTCATATGTACTCTTTTTGCTTTTTTGATAAATTTCTATGGATTCCTTTCTAACTTATAGTCATTCGTTTCTTATGCCTCAGTTTATGGTAATTAAAAATTTTGTTGAAATATAATATACTTTTAAGTATCCATAATGCATATATATTGACTTGAACTTTGAATCAATGGTCTCATTCTTACACTAGTTATAGACTATTAAATTAATTTACTGACATATGTTAAGATTACATCCAGTATGTAGTTTTTTTTTGGGAGTGTTGATCATATATATATAATCGACCTTGGAATAAAATTTAATCATAGTACTTGTAATACATGCCACACACCAAATCTATTAGGTAGGCAATTTTGTAGCTTTAGACAATTTGACAGGTAAACTTGAAATTTGAAGAGCATGATATGCTGGCAGAAAGTATGAAATCCAGCAGTTTATTTTGTGAATTATGATACGTATAATCAGATACCGAATTCTGTTCTTATAAATCCTAGCTATGAGTATTTGATTTCTTTAACGCACTTATTTGAGTTGTGAAATTTTATATTTGTTTGAAAATTTTTTCCTGTGTCATGCAGTGGGTACTCATTGTTGAGGGATCCGCGCCATAACAAAGGGCTTTCTTTTACCGAGAGAGAGAGGGATACCCACTACTTGCGAGGCCTTTTGCCTCCAGCAGTTGTGTCTCAAGAGCTTCAGGTTATATTTGATGACCCAAATGTCCTTAAGTTCAGAATTTTGTATCTTATTAAATCTGATAATGTCATTTTGGTTCTTACTGACATTTTCATCATGCGGTGATTCAGGAGAAGAAATTGATGAACAATATTCGACAATATCCACTTCCGCTGCAAAAATACACTGCCATGATGGATCTTGAGGTGCCTGATTTATCTACATTATAAAAATTATTGATTTATACCTGATGACGGTATATCTTTCTTCAGAATTTGATTAATAACTTGTCTTTTATGTTGTTTGAATTGAAAGGACTGATTTCGGCCTTTAATGCTGTGAAAAACAAATAAGCTGGTTTTCTGTTTTGTGTTAAACAGGAGAGGAATGAGAGACTGTTCTACAAGCTTTTGATTGATAACGTTGAGGAACTGCTTCCAATTGTTTACACTCCAACAGTTGGTGAAGCTTGCCAGAAATATGGAAGCATCTTCAAGCGTCCTCAGGGTCTATACATAAGTTTGAAAGAGAAGTATGATGGTCTCTCTGTTTATTTTATGCATTATAAATGTTTGACAGGATAAGTTTGTCTTAACATGGAGATCTGTGTAGGGGGAAAATTCTAGAGGTATTGAGGAACTGGCCTGAAAGAAGTATACAAGTTATTGTTGTGACAGATGGTGAGCGCATTCTGGGGCTTGGAGACCTTGGCTGTCAGGTAACAGGGTCAATATATATTGAATTAATTAAATTGAAATAGTATATTATTTAAGCTATGACGATCCAAAGGTGAATTATTTTTGTCATGACCTTACTGAAAATGTTTCAGGGGATGGGAATTCCTGTAGGGAAGTTGGCTTTGTATACAGCACTTGGAGGAATTCGTCCTTCTGCAGTAAGCATTTCTTCTATATGTGTTTTGGTTGTTTCTCTCATGAAAGTCTTCCGAGAATTGGCTTCAAGTATAAATATGTAATGCAATATAGTTTATGCAAGTCTATGTCTTTGTTTCAAATCTTTCCTTGCAGTTCTGCTGGGCTAGTTGAGGTTCAAAATGATACCGATCCTGATGTCATGATATCCCTTTAAGTCTGTTCCTTTTATCCCCACTTTTCCCTTGCTTTTGCAGTGTTTGCCTATAACCATTGATGTGGGTACAAACAATGAGCAATTGTTGAAGGATGAATTTTACATTGGGCTCAGACAAAGGAGGGCTACTGGGCAGGTTTCTAATGTTTCCATACCATGCTTAAGTCTGGTTCATATCAGTTTTCCAGGAACCAGAACATGTATTTCTTTACTGAGGCATTTTTAAAACTTTTTAGGAATATGCTGACTTGCTACATGAGTTCATGACTGCGGTTAAGCAGAATTATGGGGAAAAGGTTCTGATACAGGTTAGATAAGCATTAGATTACCTGAATTCTAGAGGTGTAAAATGCTTTGGATGTTACTGATTCCAGTCATTTGAAACCAAATTCTGCAGTTTGAGGATTTCGCAAACCACAACGCTTTTGAGTTGCTTGCAAAATATGGCACAACTCATCTTGTCTTCAACGATGACATTCAGGTAAGAGGTAGCAGTAGCACAATGGTGAAACTTATGATCTTCTCTAAACTATAACTATTGTTTCCTTTTGTTTCAGGGGACAGCCTCTGTTGTTCTTGCCGGAGTAGTTGCTGCACTGAAGTTGATTGGTGGCAAATTGGCCGACCATTCTTTCTTGTTTCTTGGGGCTGGAGAAGTAAGACACTAGTCATCATAAAGAGACATAAAAACTCGTTGAAAAGTAGCTTTACGATGAGATATTGTATGTTTTGATTTGAGCAGTATGCCTTGCTTACGTCAGCCCATGTCATTAATATAGTTTTCTTTTATGTCGGTTTTGAGTTTATTTCCATCAGTCTTGTCTATCAATCAAGTAACTTTCTAACCTCTGACATCATCATTGTAGGCTGGGACTGGTATCGCAGAACTTATAGCCCTTGAGATGTCAAAGCAGGTATGCATAAGCTCATTATATTCTTTATGTCTTGGGTTAATGTTACCATTGCATTGTGATTGAAATATACTTGATATAATGATTGGCAACGTCTTGATTGGTTTTTCACAGGCAAAATCTCCTTTGGAAGAGACCCGCAAGAAGATTTGGCTTGTGGACTCTAAGGTAGTAGAGAGCTTGATTAAGATTCAAGATACATTGCCTAATAGAAAGACTAGTCCTTTGACTTCTATACTCATAAGTTGTGTTCCTTGTAGGGATTGATCGTTAGCTCTCGTAAAAATTCTCTTCAACACTTTAAAAAGCCTTGGGCTCACGAACATGAACCTGTCAATACTCTGTTAGATGCTGTCAAGGTGTGAAATATTTCTAGTTTGATTATCAATGTTTCCACGAGTAGTTATAGGTTTTTAAATTAATTTTCTTGTGTCGAAAGGCAATCAAGCCAACTGTTTTGATTGGATCATCTGGAGTCGGGAGAACGTTTACAAAGGAAGTGATTGAGGCCATGGCATCCTTCAATGAGGTACGCACAGTCTTTTTCACCCTTTCCTTACAAAAGAATTCCTGAAGTATATTGTAAGTGGAAGAAAATGACGTTGCTGTTGATAAATCACTGGCAGAAACCGCTTATCATGGCTCTATCCAACCCAACCTCGCAATCTGAATGTACAGCTGAAGAGGCTTACACCTGGACTGAGGTAAAATCAACTATATCTTTTGCAACTTCTACTAGGTTACAACTTAGTTGATGATGATACTTTTATTCAACCAAAATTCACACTAATGTTATGTTCCTTGTGTTTTTAAAGGGCCGTGCGATTTTTGCAAGTGGAAGTCCATTCGATCCTTTTGAATACAATGGCAAAGTTTTTGTTCCTGGCCAGGTCTATAGACATGATTATTTTGTTGTAACAATTTCTCATTTTTCGTTTATGGGTATCACCTAACATCAACAAAAAATATTTTTGTTTTGCTTGTGAATTTACCATTTAGGCCAATAATGCTTACATCTTCCCTGGATTTGGTTTGGGTTTGGTCATCTCTGGAGCAATTCGTGTGCACGATGACATGCTTCTGGCTGCCTGTAAGTAGGCAACTCAATAGTTTACTATTATTACTATTATTATTATAAAGTTATTTGGCCTGTCCTTAAAATATCTAAATTATAATTAATTTATGGTGTGATTTGGACCTAGTCACATAGACAAACAAGATGCAAGAAACAATTTTCTGGTGTAAAATGGCCTCAAAGTAATTACAAAATGGCAAACTTAGTTGTATATTGTACATCATTAGGACAGAACAGTCCTCTTGTAATGGGAGCTAGTCCAGTAGCTAAATTTATTCATTTGTATTAACTGCAATATAAAGCTCTTGGTTGGAGAACATATAAATTTATAAGAGCTTGTAAAGTTGTCAAAACACTAATTCTCACATCTGTTTATTTCCATCAATAGCGGAAGCCTTGGCGGGGCAAGTTGCAAGGGAGAACTTTGATAAGGGACTTATCTACCCGCCATTTTCTAACATAAGAAAAATTTCTGCTCACATTGCTGCTAATGTCGCTGCTAAGGCTTATGAACTTGGTGAGTCTATTTGTTATACACTATGAATTCTTAAATGGTTAAATGCTTATTTCTATTTGTTTTTATAATTACGCTATAACGTAAACATAAGGCTCACCAACTAAATCAAGTGATACTCGCTAATTGCTATTTTATGTAACATTCGTTTGTAGGCTTGGCTACACGCCTCCCGCGTCCTGAAAATCTTGTGAAATGTGCTGAAAGTTGCATGTATTCTCCCGTCTACAGAACCTACCGATGATTGTTGCCAGTATTTTGCGGTGTTTCAACTTCTGAGCTATGTTTTGAAGCTGATTATCAAGCTGCCTTTTCACTTAAAAAGTGTCTTTTCTTAATGTCTAATGTGACAGTAATAAATTTGCAGTAAGTTATGAAAGTGTTCGCACTTTCCACTTTTTTGTGAAACTGTGTTATGCTTGTAATGTTGAATATTTTCTAAATTCTATGTTGGCCTGCTTGTTTTGTTGTCCTTCCTTTGACCCTTCCCTTATCCTTCTCTTATTGTGCTTAATTGATTTGGACTCTTCTCTTAGCTAAAATGCTTTCTTAATATTTTTGAAGCACGAATAGGAATTTGGCATTGATACAAATTATGAGAAATGTTGTTTGAGAAACAAAAGGGGGATTTGGCAAAAGTAAATTATGGGACCAATTAAGTTTTCCATGCTTTAATGCTTTTGTCACTTTTGCCGTTCCTTGAAAATTTACTCCTTAGCAAGTCCAAATATGTGGAGCATAACGCTGGTGTAACACTCCTTATTGAAAGAGTCTTATTTTAGATAAGTTCCCGCAATTAAAGTGTCAGGAAAATAAATAAATAAATAAATAATCTCCCAATTGGAGCCTTGCTCACGATCCTCAATGGAGAGCATTACTCACGCTTCACGCTCTGCAAATCTATTATGCAAAAAGTTTGTATACTAGCAGATCAAAAAATCCTGGAGAAGATGACTGGAAACATGGAGGAGAGTTCCAACAAGTTGGAGATGGAGATAAAGGTGAGAGAGAAACAGTGACAAGAGATGAGCCATGGAATCATGAGAATTTTTATTTTTATTTTTATTTTTTTCCGTAAATGATAAATGTGTATTTTGAACCTCAAAATAAAATTTTTGGGTACAACAATGCATAAACTGGAGACGGTTAAAACAATAATTATCCCTTAATTTAGACTCATTTATGTCAATCTTAAAAGAAAAATTAAATTTACTCCCATTAAATAAAAGGGGAAATTGCACATAGCCCCTTAGATTCGCGGTGAAAACACCTAACTAAAAAGGTTTGCTTAGTCTACATTAACACCCTTACATTCACGTAGTTAATTATTCCATTGGTCGATCAAATTTGACCTTTAAAAGGTCTAAAATGCCATCATTAAAAATATAATATAAAGAAGGGATGGATTTTATTTCAGTCAAAACAAAAATCATTTTTGACCTAAATGTTAATATTGTTTTACTTCAAATGAAAATTTCAATTTTTTTTATCTCATTTGGATTCGACCTAACATTTCACGTATATGAAATGTTATATGAATGAAAAACAGGCCAAAAGAATAATACTACTTTACCCAAATTGATTCTAAATGATTTGACATCTCAAAAAGAGGAGAATTGACCAATCAAATCTTAACTCATTTCCACGTAGGCTCCTCCTCCCATCATATTCCCTCTACCGATGCCAATGTCACTTACCACTGGAAAAAAACATGACGAGATAACTAATATTATACCATTTGTTACCGTGTGAGTTGGGGTACATCTAATTCTCATTATAGTCAGTGTGCAACCGTGACTTGACCATAAATTTGGCTAATAAGTAATGTGATGGAGTAATTATCAGTATCACTAAGAAATATTTCCAAATAGTTGTTACAGTATTTTAACGACGGTACATAGTACAGCATTTCAGAATAAAATTCACTATGTAGGTGTAAATTAGAATTATACAAAATATAATGACACAGAGGGCGTTATGCTTATATATGCACTTTCCATCTTTCCCATGTCCATAATCTTCGAAACCAGAATAACTGAAAGACATCTAGAGATGGAATATATATATATCAATTTCCCAAGCAATGATACTTGATCGTAGATAACAAGACAATTGCACATTTAAATAGTAGAACTACTAGTCTGCTTGTCGTGTCATCTTTCAATTAATCTAAAGATCTTTCTGTCAGAACATATACCTATGTGGGTAATTTTGCTATGCAATCCCTATGGCAGGTACTAACTCAAGTTTGATGTTTGTTGTATATATTTAGGTCAGCATGAGTATCCTTATAGCGCTGGCTCAGGTATGTTGCACATTTGATAGGAGGAAACCTGTCAAAATATAATTCAATGCAATCATTAGAAGGTTAGTGAAACGCATACACAAGGTTGTTTATTGCTGTGTCAAAAATTTGAATATGAGTTTCAGGTCAGTTAAATCTGTCTTGAACAGTGACAAGAATCAATGAAGTGCAAAGATCAAATTAACTTCATCAATTTCAACCAAAAAATTTATGCTTGACTTACTTGGGAGGGTTTTTCTCTGATTTGCAAGTTGGCAAACATTCAACAAGACAGTTATGACTAGGTTCCACAAAGTATGCAATCTGTCTCCAGAGAAAAAAAATTAATAAAATAAAATGAAAAAGAAGAAGAAACGAATGAGACACATTCTCAAAGATGACACAAAACTGAAGACAAATACAAGAGCTAGCTAAATTGACGAAATATATATACCTGGAAGTAACCATTGAAAAGGTAGAATCTCAGTAAATTAACAATGTGACTTAGCACCTTAATGTTTTTCTAGACATTAAAGGCAATCAATGTCTTAAAAACAAGTCAAAATTGTAATTGATTTGTAGTACTCATTATGCATAAACCTAATGATGATAGCATACCAACGTAACAAGAAGTCAAACAGTAACTTTAAGAAACCCATTTTACCTTTCTAGCAGACGTACCTAATTTGTTCAATAAAGATGAAAATACACAACTCTTATATTGTCAAAGCAGGAAAGAGCAGGGAGTAATAGAAGTCAAGTTCAATGTTAATTTTTATGCAGAAAAGCATTTAGAGAAATAATGAAATTTTATATTATATCACAATTATAGATCATCTAGAAAAAATTAAAGGGCTATAACAGTCTGAAAAAATAATAAAGGGAAAAAAATGAAGGCCTTACAGAATATCTCTCTTGGCCATTCCCTAAGACTCTGTGTAATGTGGATCTGGCACAAAACAAATAAAAAATGTATGTTATACAGGACTGCAAGGAAAAAGAGGGAGTAATACTCAAAAAAATATGGTTTTCACCAAGTGTTCACAAGTATATGTAACAGTAAAAAACAAGTCAACAAAGGCAGTGTAATTTCATAAAGATGGCTAAGGCAATGACAATGTAAGAAGCAGAAACTAGTTCCTTCTTTAATTCATGCTCTTATTTTCATCAACACAAGAAGAATAACATCATTTGGGGTTTTAATATTTGTGAATCTTCAGCCTTTCCTTGATATATAGTGCAAGGAAGAGTGTAACAAAATTTGCTTCTTTACAATTAGTTTACATATTTTACAGCATTAACAGACTTGGACATTCAAACAGGAGATATATAATGCCTAGCTAATAACTTAAGGAAGAACAGATCCATTTATTGAATTTCAAAAAAGCAAGTTGGCCAGAGAGCAATGCAACATAAACACTCTCCAAATGCAGAAAAAGGTACCAAAGAAAGAGTCTACATCTATACTTTTGATAAATTAAAACATGCTCAACCATTTAAAAGATAAATTATATCAACATATATTATCCAGAAGAAACTAATTCATAGGTCAAAAGTGGATTTCTCTCCAATTTTCACATATTAAATAATCTAAGAACAAAGATGATCACCACAACAAAATAACCATCAGGAGTTCAGGCATTGTTGTATAGAGAAAGCAGGGCCAAACTTACCATAATTCCAGAAAAATTTAAGGGAAGCCGAATACATTAAAAAGAGTTGAAACCTATAATTCATCTGTAACTCTTGCACAGGGTAAAATAAAGGAATTATTCAAACTACAGTTTCTAAAAAGGGTTGTACTTACTTGAAAATACAATTGCTCCAGCGCTCCAGCATGTCTCCAAGATTCACTATAAATGCTCTGCAAACATTAACTATAGTAAGTTCATCATTGTGACTGCAATTTACAATCTAGCACTTAGCATTTTGATGTGACTATAATAATAATGGCAAAAATTTGAACTTTCAAAGAAAAAAAAAAAAAAACAGAGAGAATCTGGAAAAACGACATTGAACAGCTAAAATATTTACATCTTTTTTCTCAGGACAATCCACATATAACAAAAAGTATTAGAATAGAAGAAACTTTAGACTTTCTAACCAACATCTAATGTAAGGTAACATACATATGTTGAATTCCAACAATGCATTATGACTCACCCTTTTAATGGAGCCACGGATTCCCATATCTGAGGTTTAGCATCCTTATCCTTGCAAATCTGTAATGAATTATAAAAATATTTAGAAACTGAACAATCTATAGAAAAAATGAAAAAGTTGCATTTCGGAAGACTGTTCACACCTGAAGACCTGGAACATCATCTGTTGCCAGGAGCGTAATCAGACCGTAGTCTGAGTGTGCTCCAGCACCATAAAGTCCCTTCGAGGGATCAGAAATTTGACCTAAACAGAAAACAAGGATCCATACATATTAGTCTTATTAATATTGCAATACTGCCAGGTCCATGGTGGCACTCTTTGGCTCAATTAGAAGTCCACCTTCATAGTGTAGTAGCCGCAAGACCGCAATAGGCTCGCCAAGCATTTCTGGCCTATCAAAGAAATCAGCCTCCAAATCAAGTGCACGGGCTATTATCCTTGCAACTGCTTTAGCCACCTCTCTGAATGCACATACATTACAAATTACATACATGTCAAAAGAACAAAACAGAAAGACCCAAAGAAAAACAAAACAGGTTAAGATAAAATGGCTTCAGTTGATGAACCGCCATGAATCCACCATCATTTCGATGCAAAATATAGATTATTCTTTACATATAGCCAAAAACAGAACAATTCCAAATCGACAAAATTTGCAACTCAGGTAAAACCAATTAATGACAATCCTGTTTACTAGAACTACATACAATGCTACTTCAAAAAAACAAGAAAAAAAAAAAAGAACTACATACAATGCTTCGTGGTGATATCTCTCCATAGTCTGTCTCCAACCAGGCAAAACATCTAAAACACCATTCAAGAATCACAAAAATTAATAGACTTGAGAGTCATTTAATTCAAAATTTTC
This sequence comes from Dimocarpus longan, assembly GCA_022984855.1. Taxonomy (NCBI): domain Eukaryota; kingdom Viridiplantae; phylum Streptophyta; class Magnoliopsida; order Sapindales; family Sapindaceae; genus Dimocarpus; species Dimocarpus longan. Next base: position 45,792,455 of record CM041012.1, on the reverse strand, counting down.
TTGATAAATAAATCAAATTGTAAAGCAATGAAAGCAATAAGTGACCTGGTGCAGGCCAGACATTAGGGCCATAAAATGGCTTATCGGTCTCGGAATCACCTTCCGGCACTTCAAGACCTATATAATAACCCTCCTTGTAGTCCCCTACTACCAGAAAAACAACCACAACAATCAACTATTAGTTGAAATTGAATTGTAAGGGAAAAAATTAAAAAAGAAAATGAAAATGATGGAAGCAAAATCAACAAACCGTGAACTTGATTGTCAGGATCGAGACGCTCGTCGAGAACAGGTGTGTAACCACGGTGTTTCTCGTTCCTTAAAAGCTTCATTTTCTCATTTAATGGCAATTTAAAGAACTTTTCACTTTCTGCAAATACCTCCTCCATGAATTCCTCACTTATTCCATGATTCACCACATAGAAAAATCCACTATCCAAACACGCCTGAATCAACCAACCAACCAACAAACAAACTTACAATTTTTTCTTAAAAACATGTACATATATATATATTAAGAACGAACTTGATACCATATTGTTAATTGAATTGTAAAAAAGAACCTGTTTGAGAAGAGAAACAGATTGGTGAATATCAGGACTGGAAAGATCGATACAATTGAGAATCGAGACTTGACCAGCCTCCTCGCCATTTTTGTTCTCCATTATTATTATTATTATTATATATTTTGTTTTTCCAGTTTTGAGGCAAAAGTAGGAGGACCTTAGATTTCGAAATTATAACGGAACGGACTCAAAGAAACAGTGTCGTTTTAGACAATAGAGTTTAGTGTGGCCTTTGGCTTTTCCTTTTCTCTTTTTTGGTAGACTTGAGGTTGGGATTTGTGGCTCGTTACCCCTTCGTCTTTTTGGTAGAAAGAAAGAAAAAGTCCTTTGTCTTTATAGAATCAGCCTTTAGTATTATTATTCTTTTATTATTGTGGAGAATATCTGCTTTTGCAGTAGAGTCCCGATTCCGATGAATAGGTGTCACCACGTTCAACGGCTAAATGTGGTGTCTTCCCATTTACGTGTACTTATGCTTCCTCTTTTTTTGTTTTTTGAAGCACTCATGCTCTTTTTTGTGATTGATTCTTTTCTTCTTTTAATACAATATATATCGTTTCAACTGACTTTGGTGAGTCGTCGGCAACTCCACTTATTTTGCTTATCAAATAAGGGTAACGATTGAAACTTATTAGAATCATAAAATATTATAAATTTTTTTCAGTAAAATATAAATTCGACTCACCTAATTTAAAGGGTAGTATTATTTCAGATCATATATTAAGATGACTATATATTTAGATCTCGATAGTCATCTGACTTAATATTAGAAATTAAAAAAAAAATATGTTTCAACTATAATGTACTACGAGTTCACTAATAAGAATGAAAATGTTGATTGTTTTGTAATGCAGTGGAAACACACAGATAGTTTTGATTTCAAAATCAAGGTTCGACATCCCATCTTATCCAATAAATATAAGATTTTCTTATATATATATAGGTTGTCTCCCATCCTGATGTAGGTGACTCTCAATCATATGAGAGTCATTGATCAGGACCTTACCATTATGATTCTAATTGTCTGGTCCCGATTATTTTCTAAGTTTGTCTTAATATCTCAAAAAGTAAATAAATAAAATGAAATTTTTTTTAGGGTTTTATTAAAAAATAACCCTTTTGAAACCTTCCAGTTGAAAAATAATCCAAATCTGAAAATTTTTCAAAAATGACTCTTTCAAAGAGGTGAAAGGACAAAACTATCCTTAAAACTTCATAAAATTTAAATTTTATAAAATCTCTAACCTCTCTCTCTCTGTATATATATTGATATTACAAGTACATATTATATTTACTTGGATTTCTTTACTAATGACTTTAAAATACAGTTTAGGGCACAACATTTAATCTACTCCGAACCTTTGAGGAAAGGGACTTATATTAGTGGAAAAATTGTCTTTTTAGCTTAAAGCACTTGAACGAAATTTATCCCTAACATATAAGGGCCAAGCTGAAATTATTCATATATCGTGGATGTTACTCGAAACCTGATCATGCTGTTGGAAGCACCATGTGCGCTTGCTTTACCACTCAGGTAAACGACTTGTGAGTTCAAACCTAAATCTTATTCTCATGACTCTCAAACACTACTCTCAGGACTCTTAAACCCCCAAACCAACCAATGAAGGACGGTTAATAAGGATGACGAGGATGGACGATGTATACCCAACCCATTTTCGATCGGTTTTTGGAAACAAGAATGGTGGGGACGAGTATTTTTGCCTTTATTAATGGTAGTTTTGGGTTTGTGAGTTTTGTTTTTCTCATCTGGTTAATTTGATATACGTTCATCTTTCATGATTTTCTAATTGTATGATGATGTCGAACTTTGTGTAGTTGTGGTGATGGAGAGTTTTGGACAGGTTAGTTTATGCTAGCTGTTTTCATGCTTGTGTATATATGTTTTCAAAGGCTTCTTGTATATTTCGTACTTTGTGATGTTTCGGTTTCGGGTCATAAACATATACTTGCATGCATAGATGAGAATTTTGCAACTAATTTTAGTTTTGTCTTAACATTTATGCAACCAATTTCTTTATTTTTATTAACAAGCTTGGGAATTTTTGTTGGGAACTCCCAACAGGGCTAGCTAGGAATCCCCAACAAAGTTAAGAATTGCCGGCTCTGTTGAGAAGTCCCAACCAAGTAGCGATTCCTAACTTGGTGAGGAATTGAGATTGTTGTTTGTGATATGTATATATATAGAGAGAGAGATTGTTGTTAGGAATTGCAAGCTCTGTTGAGAATTCCCAACCAGGTAATGATTCCTAACTAATTAAGATTGTTGTTTGTGATATGTATACATATATATATAGAGAGAGATTGTTGTTAGGAATTGCAAGCTCTGTTGAGAATTCCCAACCAAGTAGCAATTCCTAACTTGGTGTGGAATTGAGATTGTTGTTTGTGATATATATATATATATATATATATATATATATATATATATAGAGAGAGAGAGAGAGAGGTTGGTGTTAGGAATTGTCGGCTCTATTGAAAATTCCCAACCAAGTGCTAATTCCTAACTTGGTGTGGAATTGAGATTGTTGTTTGTGATATATATATATATATATATATATATATATATATATATATAGTAATGTTAGACTTGTCAGATTTGTCAACATTTTATAAATTATAAGATGATATGATAATTAATATGATGTTGATAATACCACATTATTTGAATAAAAATTTTAGAAAGTTTAATATTACTTATATATATGTATATAAAGTGGGTCCTCTAATTTCTAAAAATTAACAAAAAAAAAGATAAGAGATTTTAGAAAAATAGTAGATCTTGCTTGCAAATCATGATCTGCCTGCAAGATAAAGAATCGTGTATTTTAAATTAGCAAATTAATTCTATTTTGGATATATATTTTGTTGTCCATTACTTAGGGATAATTTTATCTAAGATGTGCAAATTGTGTCAGCAGGTTTCTCTCCTAACTTCTGGTTCTTATTATATATATATATATACACGAGATTTTAAAAAACTAGCAGATCCTGCCTGCAAATGATCATGATCTGCCTAACAAGAGAAAGAACAATGTATTTCAAATGAGCCAACTACTGCTATTTTGGATATATATTTTGTTATCCATTATCATAGGGGTATTTTTATGTGAGATGTGCAAATCTGTCTGAGCAAGGTTATCTCCTAACTTTTGGTTCTTTTTAGATTTTTTATAAAAGTAATTTAAATTCAAGTGATGTGAGAGACAAAAAAATATATAATAATATAAAATATTTATTAATTTTATATTAATATAACATTAATTCACCAAAAAAAAAAACCCTTATTTTTTTTAAAGGAAAAAAACCCTTAATTATGTGAACTAGTATGATCGATTTCTTAAAAGTATAAATAAAATAAATGCAAAAAATAATACTTGCGTGGGAAAAGAAGAAAAATGACGGTCCTTATCTGACGAATGACACTAGAATATTGTATTACTTTGATATGTCGTACAAGTCTGATTTACGGTGCTTTAATTTGACTTTTCTTTTGGTGCAAAAAAAAGGTGCTTGTGGAATATGTTTCTAATTAAAACGTCTTTTGAATTTGAGAATATGATCTAGTTAGAAAATAAACAGCTAATAAGAACATGGTCTTCAATTTGTTCATTGTTAAAATGCTTGTGTTGCAATATCTAATTAATTATATCTAACGCATGACACATATGCTTTATTATTATATTTGTACTTTGATATTATTCAAATGTTGACATTTTGCATATATAAAACTAAAAGGTTCAAAATAATTTAGCAGCCTTAGATCAATAATGCTAATCAATCAAGACATTTAATTATAATTTGTTTGGTTAACTTATTCAGTAGCAGTGGTAGTGAGTCGACGTGGTTTCCAGTACCATTATATAGACATTGTAGGTTTTTTTTTTTTTTCCCCGCAATTTTTGAAATAATTGGCATTGTGATCTTACATTACTTGATCCAATATAAAACTAGATTAATGAACTCCACCAAACTTGTTAATATTACGGGAGCTAGAATCCTCCCCTTCGATACCTTCGCATTTGATTTTCACTCTCACTTTCTGTTCCTCTCATGTGATAGATTTATGTCGTAAAGGCTGCTATTTACTCAATTTATAAACAAATTTGTAGTGTATTATTAAGAGAAGATATATGATTGAATAATAAAAATCACGTGTACAAGTTTTTTTTGCTTTTAAATATATATATATATATATATATATATATATATATACATATATTACATTGAAAACTGAGGGAATTTTAAAGCTTAATTAAGTTGATCCGAATAAGAAATAACCTCAGAGTAATTATAATATGGGAAAATAGCAAAAATGCCCTAACATGTATTTAGAATTACATAAATGCCATTAACAGAAATAATTTAGCAAAATTGTCCCAAAAAGACAAAAATGCCCTTGAGTAACTTACCCATCCCATTAATTCTACCACCAGCCCGATCCCACACCCCACCAGCCCGAACGTCGGCAGGGGGACGGCTGCATAAGCCCCTCCATCGACGACGGCAAGGCCAGCCCGAAATAATTTGAACCAGAAATTGAGAGACTCGAGAAATTACTTATTCGGGTCAAGGGTGATCCGATATTAGGTCGACCCGAAATCGGGTCAGCCTCTAACCCGAAGAGGAAAAATTTGCTCTTCGGGTCAGCGGCTGACCCGAAGAGTACATACCTCTTCGGGTCAAAGACTGACCTGATTTCGAGTCAGCCTCTGACCCGAAGAGCAAATATATATAATTAACTAACTCATTAATACTCAAACTAACTCATTTCGTCCATCATTAATTCCTCACCAACCAACTTTTAATAAAATCAACAAATCAACGCATCAAAATAAAACTTCTATTTCGTCAATACAAAATCAACATCATTTGCAACTTTTGTGAAGAATATAAACACATTTCCTCCATTACAATTTTCTCCAAAAGAATCACCTTTTTGTTCTTTATTTTTGTGAAGAAAGTTGAAGGAATTTCGGCTTCGAGGTTAGTAATGTTTTTGAGTTAATTTCATTTTCAAATTCATTTGATATGTTTGGAGGAAAAAGATGGAGGAAATGATGTCAGTATATACGGGTCAGAGGCTGAAACCGAAGAGGAAAAAATTTCCTCTTCGGGTCAGTCACCCAAAGAGGAGATTTTCCTCTTCGGGTCACCGACTGACCCGAAATCGAGTCAGCCTCTGACCCGAAGAGGAATTTTTCCTCTTCGAGTTAGCGTCTAACCCGATTTCGGGTCAGTCGCTGACCCGAAGAGGAAAATTCCTCTTCGGGTGATTGACCCAAAGAGGAAAAAAATTCCTCTTCGGGTCAGAGGCTGTCTGACCCAAAGAGGAAAACCTCCTCTTTGGGTGACTGACCCGAAGAGAAATTTTTCCTCTTCGGGTCAATCACCCAAAGAGAAATTTTTCTAACCTAAAAATATTTATTATATGTTATCAAATTACCCTTTGAGCAGTTTAATAGTAATAATTTTGTTTAATTAAATTTTCAGGATTGAAAATGTCTACCATACGATTAGTTTTCAATTGGGGTGGACAATGGAAAAGCGAGGGTGGGATTTATTGGTATGAAGGTCAGAGAGCAAGGGTATTTAGATTTCCGCAGAATGCAGATTTTGAGCAACTATTGGATAAAGCATACCGCGTTACAGGTATTGATAAAAATAGTTACCGAGCTATATTAAGTACTGTTGCTCAAACCATTTCTCCAAGCATGCCTATTGAGATCATTGATGATGATGATGTTGAATTATTGCTTAGCCGTAAGAATGTTGACCCTATAGTTTATATAATTGTTGAGGAGGTTGAGCGTGATGCAACGGATGGGAATGACACTTGTGCATCGGAAACTGTTTGTAAATCAAACCGTACATCTGAATTTGACTTTGATCCCATCTTCGAAACAACAAATGTGAATGATATGAAGACATCCAGTACTAGTCCAACATATCAACCAAACTCAGGTATCCATTTGGATGAAATTAGGAAAGGATTTACATCATATGATAATGTTAATACCTGTTCCCCCTTTCATTGTGGATTTAAGGGTACGTCAAGAATGAATCATGATTAGGAGGTCTCGATTGATCAGCATATAGTGGATTGTGATGAACAAGAACAACATACCTATCCCACTAGTTATGGTGAAGCAGCATCGGGTGGAGTTTTGAATCGATATGACCAGCAATTTGAGCATGTTCAAAGGCTTGTTCCACCACCATGTGCATTATACCAAGTTAATTCCAATGAAGTTGCTCCTAGACGCAATCCTATGCGTATTCAAGTCGGTGAATTGTTTGACAACAAAGAACAATTGCAATCAGAGCTAGGTAGATATGCATTGGCAAACAGATTCCAAACAAGAGTCATGAAATCGGACATAACAAGACTGCAGGTTCGGTGTATCGTTGCAGATTGCAATTGGCGCTTACGTGCAGTTAGAGATGGAAATTCAGATTATTTTCAGATTAAAAGATTTGATAGTGAACACACATGCTCAATGGAACAGCGATTTCCACTTCACAAGCAAGTAAGTGCTCGTGTTATAGGGGAACACATCAAGGAAAAATTTATTGACCACCGTGTATACCGGCCCAAGGAAATTATCAAAGACATACAAAATGAGTTTGACATCTCATGTAACTACCATAAAGGATATTGAGCTAGACATATTGTATTGGAGGAGGCTCGAGGATCTCCTGTTGAGTCATACAAGATTTTACCTTCGTACTTATACATGCTAAAGCAAGCCAATCCTGGAAGTATTACTGACCTTGAGACTGATTCCAATGATAGGTTCATATGCATGTTCTTTTGTTTGAAAGCTTGCATAGATGGGTTTTTGTCTTCCATTAGATCAGTCATTACTATTGATGCCACTTTTTTAAGAGGTCCTCACAATGAGATTTTATTTGTTGCTGTGTGTATGGATGGTAATGATCAAATTTTCCCTCTAACCTTTCGTATAGGTGATTCTGAAACTAATGATGCCTGGGAGTGGTTTCTTACGAGGTTGCGCCATGCCATTGGAGAATGTGAGGATTTGGTTATAGTTTCTGACAGAAAATCTAGCATCAACCATGGTGTGCAGAATGTGTTTCCAAATTCATTCCATGCTACCTGCGTCGTGCATTTAGAGCGAAATATGGTTGCAAAATGTGGAAAAAGTAAGACTTTAAAGGATGTTTACTGGAAGACAGTGAAGGTGTATCGGGTGAATCAATTCACCCGTTCGATGGAAAAATTGACAAACTTAAATCCAGAAGCTGCTACATTCATCACTGCAATAGGTATTGATCGTTGGTCACGTGCACATTGTCCAAGAAGAAGGTACAAGATAATGTCAACAAATATTACCGAGTCGATGAATAATGCAATTAATGATTGTCGAGAGTTACCAATCACTGGTGTTGTTGAATTTATTAGAGGGGTTCTGCAACGCTGGTTTCATGATCATCGCGCGGAAGTGCTTAAAGTGACAACTCAGTTGACAACTGTGGCGGATGTAGCTGTTGCTCTCAATGATGAATTGGCTAGGACATACACAGTTCACCTAATTAATTTTTACACATTCTTGGTTAGAGATGGAGATTTGGATGGACATGTTGATTTAACAGCAAAAACTTGCACTTGCCAAGAATTCAACCTCAACCAGTATCCATGTACGCATGCTTTAGCTTGCATTCAGCTCAGAGGATTTTCATATGCAGACTACTGTTCATCGTATTACTCTTCTAGGTCTTTTGTAGCAGCATATAGCGGGGAAATAATTCCACCCAGACAACCATCAGACTGGTTGGTTCCAGAAGATATTGCGGCTAAAGTTGTTCTCCCTCCAATCGGTCGACATCGTCTAGGAAAACCAAAAAAGAATCGCATTCTATCAGTTGGGGAAGAAGTTCAAAGAAGGAGTTGCACTAATTGCAAACGTCAAGGTCATAATAGTCACACTTGCACCTATTCGAAGTCTACAAGAGTACCAAGCAACATCAAGGGTATGGGACAGTCAAGTGGTAATAACAATGTTGCAGAATTATTAAACTTTGAATGTTGTATGTCACCTGATGTTGTTTGTATTTTTGTTTTGTATTTTTGTATTTTTTATATAACTTTAATTAAATGTTGACTGTTTTTAGATAGAAAGATGCAACTAGTAAACATTCCATATAATATATAACTATATTCCAAGAACTTGGACCTGCGAATGACAAAAAAATTTGACATAGTTTACTTTCACGTACAAGATTTTCAATCAACACAACACATCTGCTTAAAACACATCCAATAATCACTTTCATTTTCCTAATAGGCAAAGTAAGCTTGCATGCATAAATCACACTGCACGTAGAATTTGAGAAAACTTTGCACATTTCATTACTTTATTGTATGTTTCATACATCACTACTGCTTTATAGGTACAGATTTACAATTTTGAAAAATTTTCGTAGCAATTTGTTCTCTGAGTTGTGGACCGTCAGCTTTTCCAAACTCAAATGGTTGTCCAGCCCATAGACATTCCAAGTATTTAAGTGTGAAAATCCCACAGTCCGACCTATGTAATAACATGCAATGTAATTAGAATGTCACAATTCCAAAAAAGTAAATGTAAAAAAGTAAAGAAAATTTTCATTTATTTATACCCTCCATCTTGTTGTAGAGTAGCTCCCTCCAGTCGATGTACTTCAAATGGGGTTGTATCAGAATAAATATTTGGCATCGTCCGCACCAACAACGAAGACAACATCTTTCGAAGAGGAGTTGCCCAGCTAACAAGATTATTTATTACCATGACATCCACTTTTGAATCATATACATTAATATTGCGCTTCGCTAAATTTACTTCAATGGCAACCCAATGAACATTGTTGATGTTTGCAGGAAACAGTAGCTGTAAACCAACATAAATACAACCTATTAACAAGACATTTAAAAAGAAAAATAGAAAAGAATATCAAACTTGAATGGTTGAATTAGATGTTCACAAAATTGACTTTACTCCAATCCTGCCATGCATGTATCGGCGTCTTTCCATGTACATAATCTATCATATCTTGATCCCAATCACAGATTTCATGCTTAAACTATTTTTTACTCGGCTTTAATGCTGACCACCTCCCTTGCAGTTTCGACTGCATAAATGTTCACTTAATAAGGTTAGTATAAAAAGCTAACGATAATAGTTTGTTGCAGATTAATAGTTGTTATTACCATGAAAGTGTGGTCCAGTAAAACTTTATTGCGACTATATCTCCAGGGAAAATGAAATGCACGCCGACACATGAGACGACAATATGTCTCTAGATGCTGCATATTGCGTACACTGAGTCATACAATAGTTCTTACAATAGGATGTATAAGTTATGAATAGTTAAGGTATAAATAATTACTTACATCACCTTCCAGCCACTCAGATGGGGACAATATTGCCTTAAACCATGTAGCAACAGCCTCCAGTAATCCTGTGTCCAACCTGCACTAGTATAAATTGTACTCATATCAATGTTTCATCCTCTAATGTTGATAATAAGTATAGTGACCATGCATATTCATACCTCATATTACTGGAATCAGATATCCATTCATTGAGTGAACGTAAAGAATCCTGATCAGCTGGATGTGGAAGTCCAAATTCTGGCATCTTGGGTTTTTTTGGGTTTTTCACAGTCGGATCAACGTATGGACTCATCACAAACGCCGAGCGTTTGTGCTTCCTGTTCAACTTAATAGTAAGCTTCGGTGGTCTTGACAATTGTACAACATCTGGTGAACCAACTGGAGCAGAGGGAGATGATACATCACATACTAATGATGTAACCAGATCACGAATATTGTTGTCAATGAAATTTAGTATCGTCACATCATCAGCAGCCACGCTATCGGATTTATCATGTGCATGTAAGGGAGTTTGTTCACACATTTGCATAAAAATAAATGTAGTTAAATTATGCACGTGTCATTTCATAATAAATATGAAGATCAATTAAAGTATAAACCGGTAAATATTTTACCTTTTCAGGAAGATCGGAAATATCGGACACCTTAGACTTGCAAATAAGTTCCGTTAGTTCTATCTTTACCTTACGTATTTCATCGTCTACTTTCCTGAAATGTTCATCTTATTGTGCACTGAAAGCTGTAAGTCGAACTTCAAGATTATCCTCAATTTTCTTGAAATGTTCATCTTGACGTTCACTGAGAGCTTTAAGTCGAACTTCAAGATTATCCTCAATTTTCTTGAAATGTTCATCTTGACGTGCACTGAGAGCTTTAAGCATTGCTTCAAGACTATCTAACCTCTTACTTGCATATTTTTTGTTCTTTCGCCTGTATTCTTTTTGTGTCTTCATACTAGAATCACCCTCTTTCTTCTCATAACCCCCCTCGACCCGAGTAGCATCATCTCCGTAGACCTCATCTCTACCTTCTTCAACATCATCATCATCATCATTATCATCACACACGTCATCATCATCAAAACTACCATCACCCTCAAAACATTCAGTGGGACTACCAATCTTCATATCATTCAAAGTAATCCAAGATTTCAAACTCTTCCAATATGGCTTACTTGCTTCATCATCCGAAGGGTTTAGAACCTTGTAGGTGGTGAGCTAACATCGAATCAAAACGAACAAAGTATATATGTAAGACTTAAGTAGTTGATTTGTTAAAGTTAAATACCATAAATTAGTTAATACTTACGTCCATTTGGTCAAATAACTTTGTCTGTAAATAATCATATCCAGGGATCCCTTTGCATATCCAATTAAGTATTCGAGAGGCAGAATTGTTCACCCTTGTTGCATATCCAAGCGTTGACCACATTGATATTGCTTCAATTGCCCACACCTGAATAAGGAAACAAATAGTATGTTTGTTAATATATAAAAAAAAATAGTAAGGTTCAAGAACTTACTGTACATGAAACAGCTTCTTTAATATCTTTACCTAAAAGGCTGTCACAAAGCCATATAAGTTTACTTTACTGCCTTTGCCTTTTCCTTTTGCAGATGAATCAAACACATCATTCAAGTAACTGGATAGATACTTATACGACCTATGATGTATGTATGACCCCCAAAGAAACTTATTGAAAGCATCAAAGTCAGCCACCAATTGTAGAGCCCAGTACTGAATGGCGTTACGCTTATCCGTTTCGCATAAAGTCATTTTTAGAAACAGCACCAAAACTAACTTCACCATATCCATGTCGCTGATATTTTTATTAGCCCAAAGTCTCGTTCTAAACCAATCAATCACCATTGAAACTGGTACTTTATTCATACTAAAGAACTTCTGTCGTAGTCTCTGATTATGCAGCTGAGATTCTTCCATTTCAAACTTTGAGTAATCTTCAAACAGAAGTCCACTAACCAAACAAAACTCTACTGGGCTATACCTTATCAAGTCATTTCCAACATGAAACCACAAAGTATCTGTTAATTGCTGTTCATGTTGGATACGACACTCTCTCAAAAGAATATGATGACAGAAATGCCTGGAAAATACCATTTCATTTACATTAAGAAAATGATCAAAACACATACCCTTAAAAAGTTTGAGTTGATCAAGCGTAAGTACAAATTTTATCAATTGAATGCTTTTCCAATTACTGTAGCCACTAACTCGTCTTGCTTCTCTCGATGTTTTCTTTATTTTTAGCAAGTTGTCAAACTTTGTTTTAGTTATTTACACCTACAAAAACAACAATTTCCAAAATGGATAATAGTCAAAAGCACTTGTCAAGTCAATCAACACAACAAAACCCCACACAAACTATCAAACCATACCACAAATCCCTACATTCCAATATAAATCACAAGCCCACCAACACAAACAATCAACACTCATCCCCGAAACTAACAATTAAAACCCAACAAAACCCCACACAAACTATCAAACCATACCACAAATCCTCACATTCCAATTAATATAAAAACCCACCAACACAAACAATCAACACTCATCCAATAAACTAACAATTAAAATCCAACAAAACCCCACACAAACTAACAATTAAAACCCAACAAAACCTCACACAAACTATCAAAGCATACCACAAATCCTCATATTCCAATTAATATAAAAACCCACCAACACAAACAATCAACACTCATCTAATAAACTAACAATTAAAATCCAACAAAACCCCACACAAACTAACAATTAAAACCCAACAAAACCTCACACAAACTATCAAACCATACCACAAATCCTCACATTCCAATTAATATACAAACCCACCAACACAAACAATCAACACTCATCCAATAAACTAACAATTAAAATCCAACAAAACCCCACACAAACTAACAATTATAACCCAACAAAACCTCACACAAACGTGTATACCATACCACAAATCCCCACATTCCAATTAATATACAAACCCACCAACACAAACAATCAACACTCATCCAATAAACTAACAATTCAAACCCAACAAAACCGCACACAAACTAACAATTAAAACCCAACAAAACCCCACACAAACTATCAAACAATACCATAAATCATTCAACATAAACCAAAAACACTTAAAATTCAAACGAAATTGTACAACGTGTTGGACGAAATGTACCTTCTTGTTGGGTTCGAACTTTCGTCGAACAGTTGGTGGGCGTTTTGGTCGACTTGGGGTTGTATGGGCGGCTGTGGTTGACCTTGGATGGGTGGTTGCGGTTGTGCTTGGCCGACTGTTGAGCTTCGGCTTCGGTTCACGTTCGGGTCTGCCGTGAGATGCCATTTGAGTCTGCCGTGAGCTTTGGTGTAGTTCGGGTCTGTCGTGAACTACGTTCGGGTCTGTCATGAACTATGTTCGGGTCTGCCGTGAGCTTCGGTGTAGTTCAGGTCTGCCGTGAGATGACGTTCGGGTCTGCCGTGAGATGCAAGGGGAGTTTGCTGCCGTGAAGGGGAGGTGGTTTAGGGTCTGGTCTGCCGTGAGAAGACGAAGGGGAGTTTGCTGCTGTGAAGGGGAGGTGGTTTCGGGTCTGGTCTGTCGTGAAAAGATGAAGGGGAGTTTGCTGCCGTGAAAGGGAGGTGTTTCAGGTCTGCCGTGAGAAGATGAAGGGGAGTTTGCTGCCGTGAAGGGGAGATGGTTTCGGGTCTGCCGTGAGAAGATGAAGGGGAGGTCGTTTCGGGTCTGGTCTGCCGTGACAAGATGAAGGGCAGTTTGCTGCCTGATGCAAAATGTTAAAAGGTCATTTTAGTCTTTTTGGGGCATATTTGCAATTAAATTACATCTAATGGCATTTTTGTCATTTCAGTTTGTATCTAGGGCAATTTTGCTAAATTCCCTTATAATATCATCAAAACGCTATTTTTGAATGTTAATATACTAATTGTGTAAGAATCTTTAACAATATGCTTGCAACTAATCTTTACACCAAGTAGAAGTCTTTTTCAAGCGTTGAAGTCCGGGTAGAATTATCCTAAGACACATCTAAGTCAAGTGCCCAACGCAAACATAAATAACTATTAGTTATTTCTTTTATATGACACTCAAGAATCAAAGAGTTTGAAAAACAATAGTTCCTGGATATGTATTAGTTCACATGAATAGCTTATGTGAGCTATGTTCTGCACGACTTGTCTGTTCGCACAAATTATCTGCACGAAGTGTCTCTTTTCTTATTCGAATGAGCTTCAGCGTGGAGAGTAATAAAGGTAAATTTGGTAATCAACACTTTTATACGCCATTAAAACTTATTTTAATGGTGTAATGTCATTTTCCAAACTCAACGTTAATTTAGTGTCATCTTGTGTATATATTACATAACTATTATTGAAAAGTTTAATTTAAGAGAAAATGGAAGCTTTTAGCACCAAATTACTCTTGATTTTTTATATTATCATTCATTTAATACTTTAAATTTATATGACATTTAGAAAGGAGAACCGTCTCATTTTACTCTTAATGAATGAGACAAATTAAACCCATTATTTTCTTCTTCTTTTCATCCATCTCTCTCTCTCTTTTCTTGAAATTTTCAATTACTTTTCTTTGCTTTCCCTATTATTGGGAAACTCTCTTTCAAATATTCTTATAATTTTATATGACAATTATAGATTTGTAAAGTAAAGAACAAGTGATAATGCCACACAGTAAAAAACTTAATAACCCACATAAGTTTATAATGAATAAGAAAATTCAAATATATATATAAATCTATCCTTTATTATTTTTTTTTCTTTCTTTCTTTTTTTAATACTATTCTATGTAATTTTCGACAAACACTAAATTAGAGGTTAATGTTGGCCAAATCCAAAATACTAGATGTTACTCAAATGACTTAATTGCATGGTTAATTTCAAGTCTATCAAACATTTTACATTGGGAATGATATTCTATCTTTTTTTATTGGTACTATCATGTGTTAACATCAAGTTTTAAATAATATAGTTAAACAATTTCTTATCAATTTAGTTTTTGGGTCTAACAATAACTAATATGGTATCAAAATTTAGAGGTCTTTAATTCAAACCTTCTTTCATTTCAATAATGTGACATATTACTATTATAAATTGATGATTTTATCCGTAATTTTTATTTATGTTCTTCATGATAGTGAAAATTATATGATGGTTCATGACTCTTTTTTTTTTTAAAACTAATGGTTCATGACTTATTTTAATAAATTTTGGGATTCAACCGATGAAAAGAGTAAAACAAATTGATAAGATGTATTATAAACTGTTAACGTATCATAACCTTAAGTCTTAAATACTGTAGTTGAACTTTTTTTTATCGGTCTAAACTTTTGGATTTGATCGTAATTAACATGGTATCAGAGTTTGGAGGTCCTTGATTCAAACTCTCTCTTCTCCTTTTATCTGAAAATTTTCTCATTACACATATTATATGATACGGGTGTTTAACATATATCTGTCATATGTTATTTGTCCACATTGTATGTGAGAAGACGTATTAACATATCATAACATCAAGTCTCGAATACTATAGTTGAATAATTTTCTATCAATTTAAATATTGAATCTGATGAAAACTAACAAAAACTGTTTTTGAAGAATATGAAAATTGCTCATGTATAAATAATAATACTCCTTAGTCCAAATTTTTTATTCAAATCTCAAACACAAATGTGATAACAAATTCGACTAAGAAGTATTCTTCTTTAGATACAATTAAAAAAAAAAAAAAATCAAATGAACTTCCGGTCACTCATTACCGGAGATTATGCACCGACTGCGACACAGAGGACAGGAATTACTTAAGAAGAGCCATGTGGCGATACAAGACTTGTGGTAGCGATGACAGCATGGAACCTACTTGCCTCTGAATTCTGACCGAAAATCTTTCATGCACACCGTACAAATTAATGCCAACGCTATTGGCAACTGTTAGCAAGCTTGATATCGTATTGTCAGTGATTTGGTGGCCCGCATGTTTTGGCTTGTTTGCCACCGTACTATTTGGCATCATCGTTAGAGCCTCGTCAAGGTCGAAGCTTTGTTCGATTGGATAGTTTGAAATGGTGTTATTCGACATCTGTGTGTACGCGTGCGTGCACGTGAGAGAGAGAGAGAGAATACTGAAAGAAATCAGTTCAACTGGTTGGCTTTTATAACACGATTCCAATTTACCCAGTTGACTTTACAAAATAAGCTATGTAATTTCGACTAAATCCTCTAGCTTTCGTAGATTGGACTGTGGTAAAACAGTTAGATCATTAGCCGCTCTCTACCTCCAAAAGGTGAATGATTTTACATCCAAAAAAGTCCCACTATACTCCCGTTTTTGGGAGTTGATTTCTCTGTTTTATAAGAATTGATCTCTAAATCGTACTATAACGTTTAATTGCTGCCGGTCTCCTTTAATCTTAATTAAAAAAATAAATTAAAAAAAAAAATCCTCCATCTTTTGATCAGGCTAAGTTGAATTTTTGCTATAATTATTTATTTAACTTGACTTGAAGGGTTGACTTCCGGAAGCTTGTGATGCAAAAGCAGTTTCAATAACGGATCAAACTTGGAACCGAGTCTATACCATTCATTTTCGAGTGGACAGTTTCAAGGGCCTAAATATCAGCTATCCACAAACCTTTTTACATGGGTGTATTACATTGATTGCATTATCTTAAAAAATGGTTTGAAACATTAACAACTTATCACTTTGTTCAATCAACTTTGTTCATATAATTAACACATGTTAACACCTAGAACATTGAATGAATGTTTTTATTTTTGTTTTTCTTTTTACTTTTTTCCATTCATTCGCTGGTTAATTGTAATATTAACCTGCACCCCTTTAACTAATACTCTTATAGGTCAATTTTCAAGCATGAAAACTCATACTCTAGCATCCTATAATTAAGGCCAACTTAACTTAGTTAAGAAGAAGAAATGAATCATCAAAAGACTATATACACCAAAAAGACTAAAGTATCTTTCATATTTTTGGGTCATGGTAATATCTGTCTAAAGAACAATAACAATAATCCAAATTTTAAATAATCATTTATGAGTGTAACAATATATAATTTATAGTTATTATTTCAATATCTTCGTTCATAATTGACAAATGGGACAACTTGGGAGTTCAGAGTAAGCAACTTTAATTTATAGAAAGCTATGTGTTATGAGTATTTTTGAGACTATATGAATGGGCTGGTAAAAACTTAATGAAATGGTCCAATAGGTCGATCCCATGAACAAAGGCCCAGTTTACTAGCATCCAGTTCGTAGACAAGTTTTCAGTCCTCAGGACACTCAGTTTGCATAGAGAAGCCCCCAGTTCGCTGACCTCAGATTATTTAGTTCAAACAAAAGAACTTTTTCTCAGGTCGCTGTTCAATCATAATTAGAGTTATTTAATACCTAGCTCCAGTTCGTCTAGAGCAAGATTCAGCCTGTGACTTGACGTGCATGATAAAGTTTCTTTTCAGAAAGACAACAACTTAATTTAAAGAAAATTCAACTACTAAATCTGAAGATAAAATTTTATCTCTGATTTGATAGAGTTAAATCTTTAAAATTATAGATACGGTTTTGAAAGTGTAATTAATATTAAAATTCTTTTCTTGCATGATACTCAAATTATAGCTCGCCCCTTTATAAAGCGTAAAAAGTGTAAAAGCTCAACTTTCTACCTTAATTTATAGGTACTGATTTCATAAATCTGGATCGATAGATTTCGTACGTCGACACCATGATATCAGACAATTGGGCAGTTCTCACTTCTCAGACACGTCGGTCTCTAAAATTCTCGTTCGATTAAGACAGTAAATTAAAACATAATTGTTTAATTTAATTTATTCGATTTTGTCAGTCAAGCAGTAGTAGTGTCTTATTTTTATTTTGTTCTTTGGACGCAGTCATAGTTGACCACACATTCGTCTTGGACACCGTTACATTGGGCGAGTAAATCCTCGAAAGTTTGCAAAGATTAATTATTGGTCCGCTCTTTGATAGTTCCCGCAAATGATATCACATCCAGCCCTACAAAATCCGAAAATCCAATTGACGTCACTCTTTACTTTTTCTTTCATTTCCTCACTTTTCTGTGATTCGATGTTCAAATTCATAGAATTGATTTGGAGTAAAATTTGTATTCTGCTTTAAACATGCTAAAGTCCAATCGAATGGTCTTCATATATATGCATGTTCAAAGACATGAAAGATCCTTTTCAAGAAAATAAAGAGACAAAAAGATCACTAGCCGGGGCCGAGAAACACGCAAGAATATGACAATTGCAATATCGGACATGTCTAATTGGTGGTTAAGCATGACTCTACATAACTTCAATTGAATACATAATTTTCTTCCAATTGAAAAACAGAACACAAACCAATTTGTTTCTTTGACGGGAAAGTATTTTAAAAGCTTAAATTTTGCTAAAATAACATATAAGAGAGGAAGTTAATTATTTTTGTTTATATGGTTGCATATTCAACCGATTTCTGTAAATTACTTCGAGAGACTTCAAGTCGAAAACAATCACTCAAATTTGAGAACTAGTAGTTTAGAGAACAAGCTAAAGACTTGACCAAAAAATTAAAAATGAATAAACCCCATCAAAGTCATAATTCATGCAGAAAACACTGAATTATGGCTATAGTATCTACGTCTTCCATTGACTAAAGAGCAAGACCAACAAGTAAAGCAACTATTTTCAACGAAATGACGGAACAAACAATTTCTATAGTCACTAAGATTATGCAGCTACCGCGGACAAGAATTACATAGGGAGACCACGTGGTTATACAAGTTCCATGGTAGAGGTGACACATGAAAACATGCTTACCAGGCAATCGTGCATGACTGATCATCAAAGTCTTCCTGTCCATGTTCACCTCGCACAAACTCGCATGGTGTCGTGATTTCACGGTCTGAATTTGTTGGCATGTTTGTAGTTGTCATTACTAGAACTTCTCCAGGGTCGAAGCTTAGATTGGATAGCTTAAAATGGAACTAGACTCTGAAGATGCAGGACTAGTCGCCATTGAGAAGGACATCATGTATCAAAACTGCTATTTGGATCCATTTTATGAGCCCATATTACTTACAGTTTAGAATCCGTTTGATCTGACTTCTACAAGGGACGGTAATCTCTGGAAATATTTAGCAAACATACTTCATAATTTTCTAAAGATCACTTCATTTTAGTTTTTTTTTTTTTTTTGGAAAATGTCCATATATCACTTTATATACCATTGTACAACATAAAAGATACCGTTATTTTGTTAACAAAGCTCTTTAAAGTATGAAACATATGCTAGCTTTAATTTGTCTTTACCAATCATCACTCTCGATTGTTACTAGTTTTTACAGAATAATAATTTTACATCATAAAAAATAAACCAAATTCCTCTCCACTATTTTTATAGTTAGTAATCAAAAATGTCTGTTAACTTAAAGCACTTCCATATATAGAAAACATAACAAACAAACCATCTGCCCATTATCAAAGAGAAATTGCAATATTAGGCTGTAGGATATAAAAAAGTTTTATCTGTCAATGGATTAATTAAGTACAACAGATTTGGACTTAATTTATTGATTAATAATTTGTGAAACAGTTATATACTTACACGTGTTAACGAATTTTCTTCCATCGTGTACACCCATAATTAAGCCACAACAACATAGAATGACAAGAAAATAAATTAAGATATAAAAAGAGTAATGATAGACAACATATAATGGGAATTAAGTCATGGTGAATAGATAAAAATATTGTTGAGAAATTGAAGGATTGCAAAGAACTAATAAAAAACTAGGCACAAGTAAAAAAAAAAATAAGAGAAACAATTTCATCTTGTTTGATGATTAATATAATCTTTATGCGCACGGAATGTAACAACACTTAATCCATAGTTTAACGAATGTCCATAACCTCTCAACTTAACTCTCTCTCACTTATTTATCACACAATCATAAAAACTTAAATATATATATATATAAAAGATTAAATAATTAACAAAACCTTAGATTAAAACAGGAAACTCTCATTCCTAAACAATTAACTTCGATACCTATATGTTGTAATCCGGATGTCATAGTACCCATTCAGGCTTCAAATCTATCAATATTAACTACTGAAGAATTAATAACATAATCAGTTAAGTGTACATAATTTATCAAATAAATGAATTCAAGAACAGTTTTATCAATCTATTTTTTATAATATTAACAAATTTAATTTTTTTTTTTTTTTTAAAAAAAAAAACATAATTCGAACATACTATAGCGATCTCTTAAATAATATTCAATTTCCATCTAAAAGAAACGGTTTTGTTAATAACTAGCAATAAGCCAACAACAAAAATTTTTACAATAGCCAGCAGGTTTACTAGCTTACATTAGATTGAAAAACACCATAAAAAAATCATGCGCATTCAAGACGGCAATTAACCCATCAAAGACTCAAAGTACGCGTAATTAAGAATTTTGACGGGCACTAGTTGAACCATCAAAGTCATGCATTACTCCGACGGTCACTAACCATTTACATTATTGATTTGACTGCAAAACTATGACTAGAAAACATATTTTCGAAAGAAACTAACAACTAATGGCATTTCTGGTCAGTCTTCGCCGGATCGGAGATTATGCACCGGCTCCGGCACAGAGGACAGGAATTACATATTGAGAGCCATGTGGAGATACAAACCCCATGGAACACGTGACCACATGGAACTTGTTTACCGGGAGATATTTCTGTCTGAAAATCTTCCATGCACACGGAGCAAACCTCGTCAGCGGCAACCGTTGGCAAGGTTGAGACCGAAGTGTTTGGTGCTGTGATTC
Source organism: Dimocarpus longan (assembly GCA_022984855.1). Classification (NCBI taxonomy): domain Eukaryota; kingdom Viridiplantae; phylum Streptophyta; class Magnoliopsida; order Sapindales; family Sapindaceae; genus Dimocarpus; species Dimocarpus longan. Next base: position 45,771,601 of record CM041012.1, on the reverse strand, counting down.
GCTGCTCTGAATCTTTCGACGTGTTCGCTTCTGGGGTGTCTAATGTGGTGATGGGATGGCCTGGATTCATATCTAGAACACCATCAAGGTCGAAGGTTAAGTCGATATGATGTGCAGTCGCCATTGAAATTAAGAGAGAGGGATTATAAGGCAGAGCAAAGAGGTGGTGCTGGTGGGAATTTATATGGAGAAGGGCTTCCTCACCTACGTGAACTGCAGATGGCTTGAATAGTAATTATTAATGTATAGATATGATGCCAACGTGTTGCATATGATGTATGGGCCTTGGAAACTTTGTATTAAGAATAATATGTTACCAAATGAGGAATGCAACACGAAGGAGCAAGAGGGAAAAAAGCAATGGAGTTCATTAACTTTCAAGTGCTGGATGTAGGCTCGTGGGACGAATTAAAAGACGAAAGCTGCCAAATGATAGATAAGTGGACCGGTCCCACCGATGGCGTTGCCAGGAAATAACCGATAAAACGTTTGCATACCAATAATAATGCTAGATATAAGAAATGTCAAAATTGGGTTGTGATAATTAATTAAGGAATTTCACAATTAAAGGGTTTACAAAGACCGTCATCCTATTATTTGAAATTTTATTAAGGACACATCAATAATTTTTTAAATAAAAATCCACTTTGATAAAAAAAATATATAAATGAATATAATAAAAATAAATATTCTTATCTTCAATGTAATTATTAAAATAATACATATATATACACGCTTTTAACCGATCACCATAAAATATACTATAAACACGTGAGATTTAAAGGGAGACTTGGAAAATGCTGTTTTTAATCAAATTCACGAACATGGGTCTGAAGTTGGGTTGGGTTTAGGCAGAATGGATCATCTCATTAATGCAGTACATTCTACCGAACTCAAAAGCGGCCGGCTTTTGGATCCAAAATAACTTTAAGGAAAAACCATATTGATGCTTGTAAAATGAGTCCAGTTATGCGTATCTAAAAAGACTGATAATTTATGGTATTTTTTTTATATTAATTTTTGAATTATTCGCCTAATCCAATTGCATTATATACAAAAACAAAGTGCGGAGGGGCCGGCGTGCTAATTTTGGGTCTTATTTTACAGTGGTGGGATGACAATCTCTGCCAGCACATTTGCACTTACAAGAGCAAATGGTGTCTTCTGAAATCAAATTGTATTTTTGAAACCATTTGACTTATTGATGAGAGGGAAATGTGGGCAATTTTGTTTTAAAATAAGTGTTACAGCGAAAAAATTGTGCAACGAACACTTATTTCTGTTTTCAAATGCTAGTTTCTAACTCACTAATATTTTAGTGCTATTATGAATAAAAACTCTTATGAGAAATATACTACTTATCATGCAAGTAGTTGAAGAATGTTTCTTTAATTCCTAGTACACTATGAAAAACACTTCCCTTTTGTTAATCTTGTCCTTAAGTGTCAGGACATGGTTACTTGAAATTGATTTGGAGTTAAGCCTTAATTCCTTGTGAAACATATCTAGAGTGAAAAAATGAATTAGTGTTATCGTATCAAGTTAGAAAGGATCACGTATGTTCACTATAATATATTATATTTAATTCAACGAACCATTTTCACTGTTCTCATAACTTTTTCACATGATCAGAACATATAGTAGAACAGTTCATTTTCCACCCCATACAAATATATAACGAAAAGGAAAGTAATGGTCGATGTCTTATAAGAAGGTCAATAAACCTTTATCGTGGCTTAGGTTTTGAGTCATAATATGGAAATATGTACAATTTTTTCGGTAGATATATAGACTATAATGATTTAAAGAAAAGGTTGTCAATTAAGCATCTAGTACTTAAGGCAATACCTTGAAAAATGAAAATTAAATCAAAGAAAGTGTGCATATGTAATTTATATTAGAAAAAATAAAAAAATAAAAGAACATTTCAGGCCTGACTATTCTAATAAAACCATTCATATCTAATGACAGATAAAGCTTTGAAGGCCTCATTGACCACAGAACAATGAGTACCTGCAAAACATGCATATTTCTATTTAATTTTAAAAAAAATGAAGGTAAAAACCTATTGAAATATCCGCTTAGCTAGTATATATCTTCACCGGAGATTGTACATGGACTCCGGCACAGAGGACAAGAATTACACAGCGCAAGCCAGGTGGTGATACAGGTGGCGTGGAATACGTGACCGCATGGAACTTGCTTACCGGAGAATTCTATTTCTGTCTGAAAATCTTCCATGCACACAGAACAAGCCCCGTCGGCAGCAACCGTCGGCAAGCTACAGACCAAAGCTTTTGACGCTGTGATTCCATGGCTTGCATCTTTGGGCATGGACGCTTCTGTCACGTGTGATGCACCTGTAACTTGATGGCCTAAATTTATATCTAGAACCTCATCAAGATCGAAGCTTAAATCAATCTGATATGCAGTCGCCATTAGAAAGAATATTAGCTAGGATAAGGTAGAGAAAAGAGCTGCTGTTGATGGGATTTTACAAAGAGATCGAGGGCAGACACAGTCACACAGATGACTCGTTGATAGAGGTTGATGTAGACAAGGTTTGCGGCTTGTTGCATGGGGGTTTTCGCATTTTAGGAGTATGTATAGAAATATCATGCGTAGCCAATACGAATGCGACTGGAAGGAGCAGCATGGAAAAAGCAACAGTACTGTTTATTAATTTTATTATAATTTTGTTGTATTTAGTTTAGGCTTATGGTACGGCCACTAATAAATAATAAATAAACAAAAGCAGTCAAATGGTCATTTGTATTTAGTCAGTTATTGATATGTCCAACTCTTGTTCCACTTGCTAGGTCAGCATGGAAAAAGTTGAAGACATGCGACCCTTTGATTCATGAAAGAATAAGAATTAAGAAGTCAAAATTGGCTTGTCAGTTGAGATGATGAAAGTACTTAAAAGTTAAAACACATTAAAACCACGTGGAGTCCTTGCTTCATAAAATTATATATTACTTCTTTTTTATATTTTGAAATTATAAAATTAAGCGCTTGAAATATTAATCGCATGAAAAAAAGTTTGATCCCTTTTAAAGTTCAGTTATAATTTGTTAACGTCCAGATTTGGATCCTTAGTCAATGAGATTTATTTTGGGTCCAAGCTGTAGTTTCGGATAATTAGTATGGTCCATGCAAAGAGAAAAAAACAAGAAGAAGAGATCAGAGGCGAGAAGCAGAAACGCAAGAAGTTTTTAGAGTGGTTCGACATAAAAAAGTTACCTACGTCCACTGTTCACTCTCTCACTATTTCGGCAGAATAACAGCACTCAAGATATTGTATCTGTGTTACAATGAAAATCTTCCTCTATTTATAGAGAAATGAGAGGAACTACAGTAAAAATAAATAAGACAAAAGCATATAGTAAACTGAGAACACAATGATGGACCGTATTTAATGCACCGGGATTTCATTTAATGCGGCTGACAGTGTATTAAATGTAAATTCACATTAAATGCGATCGAATTTACATTTAATGCGGTCGAATCCGTCACTTCTGAGCTCTTCCTAAGTGAGATTTCAGGTGCCTGATCTGCACTGGTCATGAGTGGCTACCGAAATCTTAGCTGTAGCCTCTGGCAAAGATGGCGTGCATGGCACGCTTGGAGCTGTATTCTATATAGCTTTTTTGACTTCTGTTGACTTGCGATTCTGAGGAGCATGGCTGAGATGGACTTTCCAGCAGACAAGATATTAAGTTCAACCGGCGAACAGATGAGCTTCTGATGAACCGGACATCTGAAAAGTTGGGAAGGCAGATCATGAATTAATACTTCCGCGACTGGTCATAATAATAGGCAAGAAATCTTATAGATGAGTAGGTACACAGGCACGCCCAGAAATCACCGAACAACCAGGCGGATAATTTTGGACGAAACAGGTCTGGTGGTTGCCTCCTTTGGCAAATAACTTAAACGAATAGAACCGGCGAACAAATTCAACGAACAAGTATGGCGAATAGACTGACGGACAGATTCAGCGGATAGACTGAGTGATCAAAACCAGCGGACAGGCTGATGGTCATTAAGGGGACTTAGAACATGCTGAAAATGGGGAGTAGGTCTGATGGACGGGCCCTTGTCAGAAAGGTGGATTGGAAGAAGGACGGATCGTTAAGCCATTGGACCATTGGACCTACACTGTAGATTTTTCTGGATCCGAATAATCTGATCGCTAAATTACCCATAACACAATTCAACTAATGCATCACTCTCAACTTATGTGGGTCGTTTTTTTCTATCTGAGAATTTTTTTTTTTCGAATCGCACATTGAGTGTGTAATGAAATAATTCCGTTTGATCTTGACTTATTTTTGGTTCAATTTCAGTTACATAACGTAGGTAAGAAAAATCGATATAAAATTAAAATTGCGATCTCTGTATTTCGCATTTTCGCGTCAGATTCCCAAACATGCTACGGATTGGGTTGGCCCGTAGGCACAAAGGAGAAGGAACCGTCTAGGTAAAATAAAAGCACTTTTTTATTTCAAAAAAATAAAAGCACTTTTTCAAAAAACTTTGAAGTGAATATCTTTGACTAAAATATATGTGGCGAACTTTTTTCACAGCACAAATAATTAAAAATAAAATATTCTGATAAAAAATTAAAAATATAATTAATACTTAAAAATAAAGAGGATAAAAAAATTATCTCAACCGTTAGTGATACATATCATCATATCTTTTATGCTTTATACAAAAATCACCACGAGAGCAGATCATAATTCTTTTTTTTTTTTATAAGAATTGCAAACTATATTATTATATGTGTATAGTTTATATATATATGTTGAGTGTATCGTAACTTAAAATAGATAATACGAAAAATTCAGTCATCACTTATATCTTATGAAATAAAAAAAAATAAAAATAAAAATAAAAATAATTAATTAATATGAGAGTGATAAAAATCCTAGTTTAACAGCAAGTCTTCATTAGATTAACAGATATATTTTCCCCACTAGCAAAAAAAAAAAAAAAAAAAAAGTCACCTCAAAGTCAAATGCTCACCTGTCTATTTTCTCTCTCTCTCTCTCTTTTTTTTTTTTTAATTTTTTTTTCCTATGTGTCTGTGATTTCATTTTCCCCGATGTCTTTTCGTCTCCCTTTCAATCACAGAGGTAATTACATTTTTTTTTCTTCAACAACCTTGACATTTATTTTATTTCTCGAGTATCATAATTCCTTTTAATGTTGAAAAATAAATTTGATTAGATTTATTTTTTCTTCTTTCATATGTTATTTAATGATCCTATTATTGTTTATATAACATTGTTGATCAAAGTCTACTAACAATTAAAAAAAAGAGAAAATACCTAAACTAATCCCTTTTTGAGAGTCTATTTGAAAATTAACCATTTTTTTTTAGGTTAAAAAAATCTCAACCCTGAAGTTGAGATTGAATTAAATTAACACTATGACTCACAACCTAGAAGTTGGGATTCTGAACCTAGTGGTTGAGATTCTCTACCTTGAGGTTGGGATTTAAAAAAAATAGATATTTTTCAAATGGGTTATCAAAAAGGGATTAGATTTCAATTAAACCCTAAAAAAAAATACAAAAAGAGAAAAAGATAGAAAGTTAATACAAAAAAAGAAACATATAAAGAAGGAAAAAACTTACTAAAGGAAGAGAAAAATAACAAAAGAATAAATCGAAATCAAAACTTTATAGATCAATCTCTAAAGCATATCTCATTAAAAACCTTACCGAAAAAATCTTATGAAAAAAACTCAGCAAGGGAAAAAGAGTGTCCATCTCCTAAAATCAAAACTAATAAAACCGATAATGACATTTTCCATAAAGATCATCAGAAAGAAAATAACCTAAAAAACTAGGGACCGCCCACCACCAACTGGAACAAACAAAATAAGAGGAACAAGAAGCTAGTGCATCCATCGTAAAATTTCCTTAACGATAAATATGTATCACTATGAAATCCATATGTTATCAATGTTGAAGACACTTCTCCCAAACTGGTCACCAACAATAAGAAACTTTAGAAGAACGAGCAAAACATACATTTCATGGTATTTTCAAGCACTTTCCAACTAAAGCTTCTTCTAATGATATTTTCAAGCATGCTTAATAGCATGAATAGTTGCTAGTAACTTTATCTTAAAAGCAAAATATATTCCTAACGGAATAGCAAAGGCATTCTTGAAGAACCCTTAGGAGGTTCAAAAAATTCTTGCACAACCAACTAAATCCGGAGATCTAAAAGCAAAATTGTCAATATTGACCTTAATCCTATTATTGTTTAGATTTTTATTTTTATTTTTTATATTTGTAGATGGAAAATACAAATGATGAAATAGGGGATTGCTCAGAAAAACTTAAGGAACAATCACGGCGTTCCTATTCAAATTCTGATGTTGCTATATGCTTGTCTCAAGTGAAACCGAACTGCAAGCCAACTTTAGGCCAAGAGTTTGCTGCAAATGATGAAGTGCACGCCTTTTACAACAATTATGTAAAGAAGGATGATTTTAGTATTAGGATCAATTCTAGTAAGAAGGATAAAGAGACTAATGAAATTTGTAGAAAAGGACATGTGTGCTTTAAAGAAAGATCATCATCAAAAGGGGTCGTGAAAGAAAAAAAGAGGAACAAGGGAAGGGTAATATGGTGCGAAAGCTTGCTATTGTGAGGTCAAAACTGGTATATACATAATAAGTATATTTGTTAAGGGTCAATAGTCACTCATTAGCCATCCCTTGAAAAGTACATTTGTTGAGGTCTCACAAGAACATGTTGGAAGCTCAAAGGCCATTGTCCCAACAATTAACAGAAGCAAACGTACTCTTACATCAACAAATTAGTACTATTTTTGAATTGCAAGCAGTGAGTGTAGAAAATGTTGGATGTACAGGAAAGGCTATTTGTAACTGTGAAAGCAAAATGCGCAAAGAGTGCAAGGACATGATGCATATTTGTTGTTTGAGCAATTTACATCAGAGTACGAAAAAAATTTAGCCTTTTATTTTGATCTAAAGTCATGTGATGAAGATCGTTTCATTCATTATTTCTGGGGTGATGTGGTGTATATATAGACGGACTTACGATCATTTTTGTGATGTTGTTTTTTATATATATGATATTACGATATGCATGATAAGGATTAAGACATCATTTGAAATGTTTTAAAGTAATTTGTTTAAACAGAACCATAGCATATGGCATGAGTCATATGACCAACAAATTAAAGTTCTAATCTCAACGAGAATAGGACTCGATTCAGATTCTCTATCATTAATTATAGAAAAGGACTCAACAACTCATTTGGTCGGTATCAAATTATATAATTTGAGGGTCCACTAACTCATCTTAATGATGCATGTATCGAGAAATTCAAAATTATGAATGTTAACTTTATTTGTCAATGTATAAGTTATATTCAGGAACGTCCAAATCTTAGATGATTTTGAAGTTTTATTCGTGGCATGAAATATTGGAAATATGAATATTAAATAATATATATAACCATGATATGTAAGCGCTAAATTTATTTCTTTTCTTTTTCAAAAAACGAATATAGTAAATTTAGAGAAAAATGAACAAACAAATTGAAAAAGAAGTAAATGGACGGTAGAAGAAAGAGAAAGCAAGCTCTTGCCAGTATTAATATCAGTATGCCATTAATTATAAACCATATAGAACTAGGAAAAAAAAAAAAAGGCAGACGGAAGACAAAGAAAAAAATTGGAAGTACAATTAATGCAGTTCATTTCCCTTTCCTGTGAGATCCCACTATGATGGTTGGGATTGGGAATGTGAAATCCCATGACAGCAGGATGCGAAAGAAGATAGGATTGGATTTTGAAACCTACCAAGCCTTTCCATACACAGATGAATATAGTATTAAAAATTTTTAATCTAATCCTATCAAATTTTATGTGTACCAAACAAGCCTTAAAAGTTAACTCTAGTGTGTACTACTTCTCAATGGTAATAATATCATTTTGTTATAGGGCATAAAAGTAAGATAATTAATTATAAATTTTTTTATAGATAATAAATCTCTCTTCCATTGGAGGAGATCAGGGCTCACTATAGAAGGGGAAGAACCACGATGCTGGAGAAAGTAGAAATGGAAAGAATGGCATCTTTAGTGTCCAAGGTGAATAAGTTATGGTGAAAATTTAATGAGCAGAGGAAATCCCCATTCCCAATGGAGATTAGGGTGGTTAAAATTTTTTTTGTTGATTACTTTTATGTTTGTTTGAGATTTTTTTTTTTTTTTTTTCAATTTTGTTGTGTTAGATGTTAAAAATTTCTAGAATCTCCATGGGAGATTTTGAGATTGATAGATCAAGCTTCCTACTAGATCTTCAATAGAAATCTAATGCCAAGAATATATACATATATATATATATATGTGTGAGTATGTATGTATGTATTACACATTAGTCCAATAAAAATGGGATATGTGTTAGAATTTATATCTCCCCGATTGAATGAGTGATTCGGGGGACTCTTTAATATGATCAATCATAGCTTGATAAGAGTAAAGAAGAGAAGTAGAAGAAGATGAAAAAGAAATTGACAACCTACAAATCCTGGTAACTAATGACATTACAGCAAGTATTTAATATGCAACTATCAGGTGTCAAGCGGGGAAAGAATATTAAGACAAATATCAAGCACGTTTGCATACATTAGCACATATGGAAAGGTCAGTTTGTCTTTATAGAAATTGTGATTTAGTAGTTTATTGGCAGCAGATTGAGAGAAAAATAGGTATGATTAGAGAGAGAGAAATAAAATTTAGAAAGATAAAGACTAACTTAGACATCGAAGAATGTCCCTGTAACAAACGTCGAGTCATCCTAATGAAGGTGTTCTTATTTTGCAGATAAGAGGTTGAAGTCAGTGGAGATAAAGAGTCTTAAGATCGTTGAAGTCAACGGAAATGAAGAGTCTTATGATCGAAGATCTACATTTGGACAACATATATTAAAATTTTTGTTTTTATTTTTAATTATTTATAATTTTTTTTAAAAAAATAAAAAATTATTAATAGCTAGAAAATTAGTGAAAGGGTATACGTTGAAACTTTCTTGTTAAAAGTTAAAAGTCATGCTTAATTTTAATGGCCAAGGTTCAAATCAAGAGTGTTTTTCTATAATTTTAACAAAACTTAGTTATGAATTTAATATGGACAAGACCCAAGCCCCATTGTAATTTTTCCTTTATTATAACCAACAAATCAGTAAATATGTGTGAATTAAAAAAAAAAACACTAAATAAATGTGATTCAATCGGGTCTCAATTGAATTCTTTTTAACCCAATTCACCGTCATAAGCTAATATTATTATTATTATTATTGTTATTATTTTAAATTATCAGCACTTAATTTTAATTAGTAATTTTTTGAAGTAGCTAATTTTAATTAGCGATATGTTTAATGTATTTTCATTATTTTCATTAACGACAAAAAGTTTTAAAAAAAAAAATCACTTTAAAAAATAAATTAAAAGAAAAATCATTTTGTTGTAATGGGCCATTCGGCCCATACGCTAAACTAAAGATCCCTTGGGCAAATTAACTCTAGGCCTGACCGCCTGGTTGAGCTAAGAATGCTTGACCCTTCCATTTATAATGAGTAGTGAAATTTGCACTCCATTAAAGTCGTATGTACACCCTGTTTGTAAGTATATGCCATTACCAATTGTTTTAAACAATTCTAATAAACAGTTATAATTTATTAAATATAAAAATTATTATTTTTTTTAATTTTATTGTATTAGATTTTTATAAATAAATTTCACAAAAATAGGTTTTTTAATAAATAGTTTTTTATTTAATGGTTAATTACGAAAAGTTGCACATACAATTTAGAGAGCTGTAAATATCACTACTATTTGATAATGTTACATAGAGTGGAGATATTAACACCCTTTAAAAATGTATGCATTTCCCACATTCATAATTTATTTTTAAATTCTAAAATTTCTCTTAAATAAAATTATTAAAATAATTAAAAATATACTTGCATATAAACAATAATTATGAATAACCCTAGCTGAAAGGATCCAACCTGGATTTTCTTTATCTGAATCCGAGCGGAGCCTTCCCAACACCCCAACAGAAATCCTTGTAGTCTTCATATAGGTAACTCAAAAGGACTCTGTGGAGCAAAGCCGTCATATTTTATCACTCTTTAAATTTATTTATTTTTTTAAAAAATCTGATGAAGAACTTTCAACAGCACAACGGCTGTTTCTCCGATATTTTCAACCTTTTCAAACACCTATAAATCAATTTATAAGTATTTCTAAATACATCCATTCTTCTCCACTTCCAAATTGGACCTTAGGTCTATCTCAAAATTCACATTCAAATGTAAATCAAAGTATTTAAATTGAATCTATTTTGAACTTAAAATTATTTTAATATGCATAAAATCGTAAGCATCAATATAAAATCAAAAGTATTTACATCATGTGAATTCATTATATCTCAAAATATTTGTTTTAATTTTTACAGTAGCAATCGTCAGATATGCTTGCCTAACTTTGCATCGGAGATCACTCGCCTTGAGTATTCGCTCATACACCTGGAGAGATTTTCATAACAACAGACCAAAAATAGTGAGCTAAAACACTCAATGAGTATTATGCATTTTTATTTAAACTTTCATGAAGTCATAAAACTTAAAAGAAATTTATTCATACCTAAACATTTATAAAATTCATATTACTTAGAATTTAAACAAAATTTTATATCGTTGAACATCATACTTAGACACAAACTTATATCGTTGAACCTCATCATTAAACACAAACTTATATCTTTGAACATAATACTTAAACATAAGCTTATATCTTTGAACATAATACTTAAACATAAGTTTATATCCTCCCTAATGTTTAATAAATGATTCATAAAACATAATCAAATCATTGCACTTAAACATTAAACATATTCGTAGAATATAATTCGTAAATCTGAAATAAAATCCAGCAGTTTATATCGTTTCAATATAACATAAACTTGTAAAATAAAAATCGTGGTATACGAGTTAATTAAAAATCATTGCGTAATAACAAAGTAATTCAACCACCAATCATTTATTCATATATGACACTCTAGGCATATGATAAAGTAGAATCCTACATCGCAAAGTCATATAATCGGTAATTAAATAGCGGAATCCTACATCGCTCAAGTAGTAAGCTAGCTCATAATATACCCTAAGGAAAGACGGAATTCTACATCACAACTCTCAAGTGAAATCCTATATCACTTTAGGATACGCTACCATTACCGATAACATCATGAGGTCACCCTAAAGAATACCATAGACTTGATAAAACATTTATAAATAAGCTGCATTTCATATAAAATCTGTATTTCATTCTTGAACATAATAATTCGTAAGTTTCAAATAAAATTCCGGCAGCTTATATCATTTCAATATACATAAATCTGTAAAATAAAATGGTGGTATGTATATTAATTAAAATTCATTGTGTAATAATAAAGTAAATCAACCACTATTCATTTAATCACCCAATGACACCCTAGGTATTTGGTAAAACAGAATCCTACATCGCAAGGTCATATGATTGATAACTAAGTAGCGGAATCCTACATCGCTACGAGCGGAATCCTATATTGCTCAGGTAGTAAGCTAGTTCATAATATACCCTAGGGAGAGGTGGAATCCTACATCGCAACTCCCAAGCGGAATCCTACATCGCTTTCCGGGTACTCTACCATTACCGATAATACCATGAAAACATCCTAAGGAATACCATAGGCTTAATAAATCAGTTTCATTTCATACAAAATCCTCAATTCATTCTTGAACATAAAATTCGTAAGGGAGGATGTCATAATACATTTAAAATCATTTCATAACATATCTCATAGAATTTAAATGTTACATAACGTTTTATAACATAAAACTTAGTAACATTTCATGAAATCATATTCGTATCAAAACTTTCATAATATTTATATCACTTAGAAATAAACTTGAGTTTTAAAATATTTTAGAAATATTCACATTAAAACATACTAGATTGTATTTATCAATGCATAAAACAATTTACAATCACATTAAAACATACTATAATGCATTTATCAGTCGTAAAATAATTTTCACTCACTTGACACCTTATTGCAAAGCTTACAACCTATTCGATATTTCCTTCACGTTACCTATACATTTAACGTTAATTCTTTAGGTAATATCGCAAGCGAATTCAATCGCATAATCAATTATATAAATAAATTCGCGCAATGCAATCGCTTCCACATTTCAAAGACTATACAACACTACATAACGATTTCAAAACATCTCTAAATGACACTCAAAACATCCCACGCATCAAGACAGCACGTAACGCTCATTCGAAACCATAATTAACATTAAAATAGTACATGTTATTCATACCAACAGTTTCGATGCAAAAACAGTGCATAATATCTTTTCGAAACAGCTTATAATTTTCGAGACAGCTTACGCAATCATTCGAGATAGCTTTGACGTCAAAACAATTTATGGTTTTAAACCAAAAAAGCATGTTATAACACCACAACAGCTCATAGAACAGCATCCAAAACAGTTGCAAAATAGCATATGTAACAGTCCCGAAAACGGCACACAATATAACGTTTTGACAGCCCATTATGCGATGCTTTGATAGTCTAATAAAGTGTACTTTAATAGCCCATTAAACGACCTATAAATAACCCATGAACTACAATATAATAGCCCTTAAACGACCTATAAACAGCCTATGAACTGCACTATAATAGCCCTTATCAAGTTATAAAAACAGTTCATTAATCATGCGATCGTATCGGCTTTCGATTTTCGTTTTAACTCTAAAACTCATCAATTCAACATGTTATTATGCACGAAATCATTTGCATAACTTAACTTAAATGTGTAACAAAACAGTCAATTTGCAACCGAACATAAAAACAGTCCACACGTTTCATCTCAAAACATATCACAAATTAAAAACACATAACGACACGATCGAAATTCATTCAACTCATAACAACTTCTTTTCCTAACCGAATCCGACATGCATTTTCATATTCATTTTTTATCATATTTAAATACTTGAATCACATCTAAATATCACTCAACATCATGACAAAACAATCAAAATTCATTTGACACTAAAATTCTATCATGACCGAATTCAAGACCATCATGCATGTCATTCTCACTTGATTTTCACACTAATTCCACGTACATTTCAACCTCCACACTAATGAGGTTTTTATTCCTAAAACCCAAAAATATCATCATAAAATCCATTAATTTACTATCTAAAATTTACGAAAATCAAACTCACCTCTTGGAAATAGATGAAAGTCACTTCAAGCTTGTTCTATAGCCCTTGCATGTCATAAAATCCTTCAAGAATGGCTTCCACACTTTCACGGCAACAAGCTACCCTTAGATCAAGTTCACGACATCACCATCCCTCACTCTTGATTGCCGAGTTGTTTGCTTGATCGAGACTAATGCTTATTGTTTGATTTAACTTCATCAACGCTTTCAAAAACATAATGGAGGTTCTCGATTCTTGCTTTCCAAATACAAGTGATGATCGAGCTTCTTGCTTGCTTTTTGTTTGACTTCACTTGCGATTTTCCTTGATGATGGTCTCGATTTCGGTGGCTTCAAGAACAATGTGACCATGAACTTGTGCTTCTCTCGGGTTTGGGCTCTTTGGTGACCAAATGCATGCTCTCTCTCACTTTCACTCACGAGACGACTAGATGAAGAATAAGTCAAGCTCTCGGTCTCAGTTTTGGATGAAGCTTAGATCGAGCTCAAGAGTTGCTTTTGATTTCAACTTATTTTTCTTGCTTGAAATTTTGCTTTGACTCTCACTAGCTCTCTCTCTATCTGAGGGTCTCACTCCCTCTCTTCCTAGAATTTGATTTCGGTTTTGGCTTTCTAACAAAATGTGACCGTTTGCTTGATGCCTCCCTCTTGAATTGTTTTACAAAAATAATTATATATATAAGTCATACAATGATGACACTTGTCAACTTAATTTCATGCATGAATGTCACTTGCTTACCATGCATTGGTTTGTCTCTTAATTCGTGACACTTGTATTCCATGCATTCACTCATTTTCTCATTCCTTGACACGTGTTCCATTATGCACAATCTCCTATGCACATTCTTTTATGCTTTCGCTTTTCACTTTTCGCTTCGAAATCGTTCCGGGACCACCTGAAAATTTTATTAATATCTAATTTCACATTCGAAAACTTTATTAGAATTCGAATAATTATTCAAATCTGATCGCTCTAAATTATTTTATAATTTTGAAATTAAAAATTATCACTGGACCCATCCGAAAATTTCTAAAAAAATTCATTTACGTATTCGGATCCGAACGGATAATTAATTATATTATTCCTTGATCAAGAGCAAAACTTATACATCCGAGGCTATCCGAAAATCTTATTAAACCCTTTTTGGAGAATCCTGAAATTTTATCGGAACTTAATCTACCCATTCAAACTCTTCGCGAACCTTATTAAATCCTTTATGGACGTTTTGAAAATTTTACTAATAATTTCCAAACGATCCAGAAATTTTCTTAACCACCTTTGGATACTTTAATTTATTTTATTACCTCAATAATAAGGGTATATATCATTCCGTACATATCTCGTACTATAATCGAGAAGGTATGTTACACTAACGATAGGCGGTGGCTAACGCCGCTATTGTCATTGGTTGCGATTGGAGAAGGTCGACCTCCTCCCTCATTGGGAGGAGACCGTCCAACCTCTTATTGGTTGATGGGAGGAGGTGCGACCTCCTCCCATTCAGTTTGATAAAGAAAGTTATGAGCTATGATCTCCTTTGTCCATGGAGGTCTTTAACAGTCTCCATCTTTCTCCTAAGAGGCCTCTGGCCTCTTGTTGCTAAAAATAGGAGGAGGTCTCCTCCTTCAATTCATTTTATTTTTAACATTTTAATATTTTATTAATATTATTATTTAAACTAATTATTATTAAAAGTTAAAATGATTAAAAATATGTTTTAAAGAGATTTGTATTAGAAATAATTCTAAATTTTAATTTTAAATCAGTTTAAAATATTAAGTTTGTGAAAATAATTTTGGTGGCATATTAGATGAAATTAAAAGGTTAAAAAGGTAAAATACAATTAACTTTAGATTACCAGGTAAAATACAATTAACTTTAGATTACCACTAAGTTTTTTTTTTTTTTTTAAATACTATTACCGCTAAGTTATATCAAAAATAAAAAACAAACATATAAACAAATTTTAAATAAAAAGACTTTATAAAATATTATTTAAATTAATCACTATTAATTTATTTAAAAAAATAAATAAATAAACAGCAACTTAGAGTAACTCACAAAATTGCGTCTTTTAAATGAATGTGCAGGAGTGGTCTATTACAAGGTTGACTTGACTTGATTCACATAACAAGAATTGAACTTATAGCTTGTCTTGCTCTTCTACCAACGACCAAGTCAGTAAGAATGGTTTCGCTGCGGCCAAAAAAATTGCCTCGAACCACCCCTAGATTCGATCTACAGAATATTTTCGTAGGTAAGTCTCTCAATGCGCTGCTCTTCCTAGTCTAATCTATCAATTAACAAACTCTTATAATTTATTTATTTGCCAAGCAAGTTAGATGGTAGTTGACTAATAAAAATGTAATTTTCTTATCAACAATCTCATAGCTGCGTTCCAACATATTATAAAATTATTACTTGCTCAAGTCATTAATTACTAGACGACTGACTTCCTGTGATTAACTTAATCATTTTCTGATTTCCCGAATCCGCGTCTCAATAAAGTAAAGCTTTGGACAGAAGCCAGACCTAATTTATCCAAACAAACAGCGGCAATGAAATCTAATGGTCAACTCTACCTAGGAACAAAACCTATAAGATTATATTTTACCGATCTCTGGTAATTTTTGTTGGCGTGCAAGCTACGATTCTTATAAAGCTTGCAGCCGTCAGTACTCGATGATTTATGTGGGATTGATTGTAGTGCGAGTTACTATTTTTGCAAAGCTCACGCGGTCATCGATCGTAATGTAAGCTGTGATTCTTGCAAAGCTCGTGATCATTGATCCATTTTGATCTCATAGGATCGTATCAAAAGTAGAACCTTAAACCTTATAGGTTTTTTGGTTGCATAAATCCTACCACAAAACTATAATTTTCATTTAAAATTCAGATAGTTTTATGCATTCAGGTAATTCTATAGATACATAAAAATTTATTAAAATTTAGGGATAATTCTAATATCCCCTGCTGTTTGATATAATTTGTTAATTACTACTTCCTCTAGTTTGAACAAATCTCATTTTACCTTTTCTATTAACTCTGTTACTGAAATGTTGATTTTGACAATAACAATGCGCGAAAAGATTAAATTGCTCATCAATTAGAAAATTATCCTTAATAATATTAAAAATTATTAAAATATGATAAAATAAAATAATAAATAAATTATTAACAATTTCTTTTAATCTCCACCGTATATCTCTAATAGAGATGGACGGTAGAGATTGATTTCAAATAATTTTTAAAAATTTTTTTAAAAAAATGGGTTGAACCTAGATCTTCAAACTTGGAAGATCTGCGTTCAATAACCCAGATCATTAGCTTCAAACCATCATCAAAACAAATAAAAACTCATAAATCATCACAAAAAACTCATACATACAAAAATCAAACTCAAAAATGAAAAAAGGAAAAAAGAAAAAAAACCAAACAAACTTTTCTTCTTCTAATTCCTCAACACTGTAAACACAAACCTCACCCCTCCCTTGTTGCCCCTTTGCTTCTTCTACATTCCAACCCTCCCCACCATTCCAAGTGCTAGAGATCGATAATAATGGGACTCCAGCCCCCACATTCTCTTCCTCGCATCCTAAGCACCAATACCATTGAAGACTCTAACATCATTGGAGATCGGCGATGAGCCATAATCGACGTCGAAGAGGATGGAGGTGTTAGAGACATGCTTAAGGATGAAGCCATCATCGAGATTGAGGTATTGGTTAATGGCCTAGTTGATGATGAAGGTGGACTCGTCTGATAGATCAACGGTTACACTGATCTTATGATAGGTAAGAGCAGTGGGAGTAGGGGTGGCGATGAGGGTGGCAAAAGAGGTGAAGGAAACGGTGGTGGTATGGTACATCTTGATGGTTGAGAGAAAAGAGAAAGAAAAGAGAAGAAGAAGAGACTAACGAAGAGAAGCTAAAGAAGAAGAAGAACAGACTAGAGAAAAAAAAAAAAAAAAACAAAGAGAGAGGGAAGAAAGAGAGAGAAAAGCGTTTTTGTAAGATTTTTACTATATCATTTTTTAATTATTAATTATTTTAAAAATATAATGTTACATGCGTCACTTATCTATTTATTTAAATTTTTTTCAACTTATTTTATAATGAATTGATAGTTTTATTATTCCTAGTTAATGATCAAATGTTAAATTTTAATATCTAAGTTGATGATAAATGGTTTCTTTATTATTTTTATAAATAATAAGAAATTTTTTTATCTATTTTTATAAATTATAGAGAATTTTTTAACGATTTTTTTTTTAAATTAAGGGATTTTTTAACTATCATATTAAATTATCGATAAAAATTAGATTTGTCACTAAAATTTATCCTTAAAAGAAAAGGAGCAACTAGGTCTCTCTCAAACAATTGTCAATCAACATTAGGGTGACAATTACTCTTACCAGACAACTCTGAAACGGGTACCAATCATCCTAATGGCGTCACTACGGTGTTGAAGAAATAGTGACACTGTGCCTACGCAATGATATGAGGGCAATACAGTCATTTAGTTGAAGAATCTCTCTCTACCTTCCATCAAAGTTCATTTATCCAAGTCTTCTGGAGGAACCGACCCCAGATTGAGCGGAACGCGTGTCCCTTGCGAAAGGTGGGGTCCAAACCCACGTGTTGATTTCTGTTTAGTCCTTCAATGGAGTGCCATTTCATCCGATCGAATCTAATAGGAGTCTATCGATTTGACGTGATGCGGTAAACCACAGTAGGGTCCCTCCCTAGGTCCCACCAGTGTCCCATCGCAGGGGTCTTCTGTGGGTCCCTGCCGTTTGTTGTGCATCAGCATCCCTCAATCTGTGATCAAGTTTCAACAAATGTTCTGCTAATACTGGCCGTCAGATCTCAAATTCTACGGAAACCATCTAAAGGTGGGCTCCGCAAGGACCACAACTTTTTAACGTGCCACGTATATAAATCTCGTACATCGACACCGACAACAATCGATCCACAACTCCTTTTGCAGACAATGGTGGACAACTAGATTTCACATTAAACAGAACGGGTGGAGCCGGAAGATGATATGTCATTCCTCTGATTGCGGGTGCATTGAAAAGAAGGAACAGTGTGGAGCAGAGAAGATTTGCTCATTTCCACAATAACAGCGTGGAAGAAAGGACACGTGGCGATGAAGAAAAAGGGTAGGAGTACGACCTGCAATGAATGCCTGTTTTGGTCATATCAGATGCGTGTGTTGTCGACTTATATCAACTCATTACGTGTCACCCTCCTGTCTGTCCCTTCTCTCTTTATTTTATCTCAGTCTCTTCTCTCTCTTCACTACGGCTACATGGAACCTTTATTAGAGCAAGAAGAAGAGCGAATCGACCGAGTCGACTCACTCGCTGACACAGACCTGGCGTCCACTAGTTCCGGTCTTTCATTCTTACTCTGTACTGAAGACTCTAGAAGCACCACTAGCTCCGGCGACATCTCCACTAGTTCCGGCGAGGTTCCGCCCTCCGGAGTGGAGGCAGCGGTGGTCCCGCCCAGGCTCGTAGATCCCGTTCCTTCCAGCGACGACTTGACGTTGACGGCCAGGCGGAACAAGTGCGTTGGAAAGAATAACAGAGTAAGCTGGGGGTTCACTTCGGTGATTGGGAGACGCAAAGAGATGGAAGACGCCGTCGCCGTCAGACCAGGCTTCATGTCTCGCACGTGCGATCACTTGGGTGGTTGTACGGCGCCCGGTTCCAGAACCTCTACTGAGGTTTCTCCCGTCCATTTCTTCGGTGTCTATGATGGTCATGGTGGCTCCCAGGTACACATGCAATTTTTATATTTTTTTTAGTTACTTTTCCCTTTTTTTGGGGAAAAAAAAAAGTTCTCAAGTTATTGGCTCGTAGAGTTGGTAGTTCGTGAAATTTTAAATTTTATATTATTTGGATGAATTATTACATAAGAATTTGAATCTCTCTTTAACAACAAAAAATAATATTATTTATTTATTGAAGATTCATGCTGTGATTATACTTTTTCATAGACTTTTACAATAGATTGGATTTCCATAATTGGTTGAGATATGGGTGGACACGTGTGCTACATAGAGTGGTTGACGACACAGAATAATAGAGCCTCTTAACATCTTTTTACAGAATAATGTCTTTGTTAACCGTGCAAATAAAATTTAAATAGTCACGACATATAGGTTATCGATCTTAGATTCTTAGGTGCGCATCGATTTATGAAATATGAAATCATTTCAATTTGCATTACAACTGGGGAAAGTGTAGCGCCTCTAGCACGTTTGATAACTGATAATTTATCATGATAGGGCACCATCACTGTGCCATCATCAAAATCCTTTTTTTTTTTTTTTTCTTTCCCGAAATTTCATCAAAATTCTTTTGAAATTAAAGGAATGGTTCATTTACAATCTATATATATACACACACATATGGTAGGGGATGGGTTTTTTAGGCAAGTTTGTTGATCACAGGATGATTTCCGTTTTGTTGGAATATAGAAACCTTGTGGGGTCCAGACCTTTGGCTGTGTGCCACGTGTGGACTATAGGAGGATGGTGGATCTTATAAATTAGTCAAGCGGTTGAAATCATCTAACAAACTGGTAAATTTTGTTGATTTATTACAATTTATCAATCCACCATTGATAAAAAAACTATTAACTTAAACCTTTGACCAAGTCTAAGGAATAAAATGACAACTAAACCATTCTTCCTTTTTTAATCATTTGCTCTTTAAAAGTGATTGGAATCTCCATTGTTCGTCCTTTAATGGAAGGTGGAGATAAAAAAAATTGATGGACGGTGGTTTTTCAAATGAATTTTCGATTGGGAACACACTATTAGAAACCCATGTCGGATGATTTTGAGTTTATTATTGATGATTTTGTTGATGATTATTTGGGTGTTTGATGGGAAAGAAAAGTGATAGGGAAGAAATTAAAAGGAAGAAGAAGAGGGAATAGGATTCGATTTGGTGGAAGAAGAAAAATAGTTAAATTATATTTTATTCTAATTTTTAAATTTATTTTGAAATAAAAAATAAAAATAAGGTTAAAAAGACGAAGATACTTTCAAATTTGTTAAAGTTGACTAAACCGTTGATTAATCTACACTGATAGTTAAATTGTAATAAATCAATAAAATTTAATCAATCCAAAAAATGGCTTCTACCATGTGACGAATTTGAAATTTGCCCTTGTTATTATGATAGTGTCTTCTTCATGAAAGCAGCATCTTTATGACCTACATGACAGCTGCATCTGTATCCCACCTGGCTGCGTGAGTAAATATAACAACTTGCTTTGCTATTTTCTTTTACCATCATATGATGATTTTTTTTTGGTTCTCCTTTTTCTATTGAATTTCCTTTCCCATTTTGAAGTTTGTAGGTCAATTTTTCATAGAAAAACTTTTATGAGACTACTTAATTAAAAGTTGTTATATAATAATTTTTTTTTTCATGCAATTATGTTTAAAAACAATGATTTTTATCATGATATATTTTGTTTGTGTTAAAGCTTCAATAACATGATAACATCGTTTCATTCCAGATTTGATTTTTTTTTTTTTAATTTCATTTTCAAGATGCTAATGGTAGATAATGCTCTTGAAATGTGTCCAAAAGGACAAAATTTTACGTAGGATGCACTGTATATCTTCCATTTATGTCACTTCATATGGTATAGTTATTCAATCATATTATCTTTTATGTCATGAACTAGAGATGCTCAATCACATTATCTCATGCCATATGGACATGATTTAAATAAGATGTACAATTTATTGAGTGCATCCAAGTTTCTCTTGTCCAATCGCTTAAAAATTTATGAAGAATGTTAACCGGACGTGTTAAGAACTGAAAAAACAAGTTAAAAAGTAATCTTTATTTTCATGAGACATAACAAGTTATGTTAATGTATTAAAAATTGCGTATGAATTATTTGTCTAAATTTTGAAGTTTTAATATGTGCCTTAGGTGGTTCATTTACAAACCTGGCACCACCTTTTTACAACTTTTGTGATAATTTAGGTGGCTAAATTTTGTGCTGAACGGATGCATGAAGTGATAGCTGAAGAATGGAGAAGAGAAGCAATTGAAGGCAATGAATGGCAGAAGAGATGGGAAGCAGCATTTTCTGGTGGATTCAAAAGAGTTGACACTGAAGCACTTACAGAGTCTGTAGCTCCAGAAATGGTTGGATCAACTGCTGTTGTCGTGGTTCTCTCTGGTTGCCAGATTATTACATCCAATTGTGGCGACTCAAGGGCCGTGCTTTGTCGCGGAAGTGAAACAATCCCCTTGACTGTCGATCAAAAGGTCATTTAAGAATCTCTGTTAATTTACCTTTTCCCCTTGTAGGTGCACATCTTATTTACTAAATTCTGATAGTTTATTCTGCTACTCTTCCATTTATTAGTTATGTTACTAAAAATTTAAATTTTTGATGTAGGAATATCTCATGTTACTTGCCACATGTAAAAACAATTACCTACCTAATTACTAGAACAATGTGATTGATTTGTTGTCACCAATTTTTATCTTGTAAGTGATTTTTTAAATTAGGATAATCTCAATCATTGGCTTGGCATTATGGAATAAGGATTCTTTGCTACATTCTTGTTTTGGCTAAGCTATGGAGGAGTTTAAGTTTGACGGATGCATAAGAAAGAAAAAATGTAACAATATTGATCATCTACTATTTTTTATACTAATATGTCACTAAATTATTAAAAGTTTAGTAAAAAAGATGAAAGAGAATCTTTACTTGAAATTATGATGATCAATTTATATTAATTGATTGATTGGAGGATCATCTTTACTATTATAAAGCTAGAATAATGTTAACTTTTATATTTTATGTAATCAGAACTCATTTATGATAACCGCAACACAGACAACTAAATGAACTAATAAACACCAAAATATATATGTTACTAACACTTTAGGTTGTGTTTTCAAATTTATTTAATTCTAACAGGATAAAGGACATGTTGTTCTTGTTGGTTTACAGCCTGATAGAGAGGATGAACTCATGAGAATCGAAGGAGAGGGAGGGAAAGTCATAAACTGGAATGGCGCTAGGGTATTTGGAGTTCTTGCCATGTCCAGATCTATAGGTTTCCTTTCATCTCTAATTCTTAGTTCTCAAATTGTTTCAGATTTCTTGTTCGACATTCATAATTGTGGAAGCAATGGCTTCCATCCTATTATTGATCAAAGCATCTAGTACTATGCTCTCTTCAACTTTATATAATAGCATATGGTATGTACCTTATGTCTTTGACTATTAATATTCAATTTTGCATGAGCTGCTTGGCAAAACAATAATAAATTATTGGGATAGGATGAATGTTTCGTGGTTTTTGTATGTCAACTTTTATACAGTACTTGGGATTGATGTGAACCATCACTAACCAGTACTTAATATTGACATGATGAACTTGTGCGAGAAAAAATACATATATACTACCTTAACAAATTATTAGCAATCGTTGTTAGGAAGAATTCAAATACATTTGGTTGATTATGTCTTTGTATTCGCTATCATTCTCTTGAATTCCTGTTTTCCCTTTCTAGATTATATTCATTTTAGCTACCATCATAATACAGTCACTTATTCTAGTAGTAGAATCTTGGTGTATTTGAACAGCTGAAACATGTCTCTAAGGTGCTTTGCTTCCATTTTTTTTTTTTTTTTTTTCCTTTAAATAATAAGATGCTGTACATTTGTTGTCTTGTGATTTAATAAATTCAGTGTTTGAACTTTTGATTTTTCTAAGAAGCGAGACTTGTATATCATGTTGTTCTAATAGCTCGATGGTTTCATTCAGGTGATTGGTATTTAAGACCGTGGATAATTCCAGTACCTGAAGTTACTTTCATGACTAGAACTGATGATGATGAGTGTTTGATATTGGCAAGTGACGGGCTATGGGATGTCATGACCACGGAAGAGGTTGGGGAAGTGGCACGCCGCCTGTTAAGGAGACGGCGCAGGTCCATGATGGCTGAGGAGGTTACTCCGGCACAAGCAGTGGCTGATAATCTGACCGAAATAGCAATTTGCAGAAACAGTTCTGATAATATTTCAATCGTCGTTGTTGATCTAAAATCCAAGAAAAGGCGCCAACAAAGACCGTAAAATGAGGAGTTTAGCTGATTTTCTCTCCCCCTCCTCCTTGAAATCCAATTTTTTTCACTCATTGAAGTTCGGAGATGAGATTGACAGGATAATGGTCTAGTGATTTTCTGGCAGTTCTGTGGATAATGGGAGGCAACAAGTAGTGCCTCCTTCAGCTACTACTGTTGACGTGTGTAGAGCTGACCAAGGAAGAAAACTGTTGCTCCTTAACAAGCAGAATAAGTTTTTAATAGCGAAACACTAGATCAATCCTCAATTTTAACTGGTTTGGTCAATGGAAACAACAAAATCAACTTAAACAAAAGGTGTATCCTAATATGTAGTTGCGCGAAGACGAGGAAGATGAAAAATGGTTAAAAGATCATTCTTCTAATTTGCTTGTTCGTGGTCTCTTTTTGTCCAGCTCCGTTGGCCAATTGAGGTGTCAGTGGATTAATTGAGCTCTTCTATGCAAGTTGAGATTAATATAATAATTCTGGAGTTTTAGTTATCTATCAGTTCTATTGTTAGTTGGAGTTCAGATTGTAACTACAAAGATAACTGGTTTCAACGTTCCATTTTGATTTGTTAGTGAAGCCCCGAAAATGGATCTTGTTACATATAACCTTCATGCCATACATTTTACTTTAGTTTGTTGGGATTAAGTTTGTCTAATGCATCACGAAAATCGAAGGGGCACTAAATTCTGGCTCAAGAGTAAGTAAAATCATGTATGATATTTGTTTGACGATAGAACTGATTCTTATATTGATAGGCTTGTAATGTTGACAACTTCGCTTAAAACCTACTTGAGCAAAAACTAAATTATGAGCTAGAGCGGTTGAGCTAGACGGACTCTCTTTAACAACCCTAGACACTATTTTTCTCCAAGCCCTAAGCCGTCTCTCTCTTTTCCTCTTCATTTTTCGTTCTTCTTTTCTCATCTTCTTCACTTCCAAGTCACAACATTCTCATCATTTTGCATTCTTCATCTTCTAATCGTCGCCGCTGCCAATCTATCAACCGATCCACTTCCAATTGTTCCATCTCATTACCACAATTCATTATTTATATATACAACCAGGATGATAAACTAATATAACTAATCAACCAATGGTGAAGCCAGGATTTTTGTCTTAGTAGGATCAACCCAAAAATATAAATTCTAATTTATTAAAAAAAAAAATTGTATTTCAAAAATTAAATTATCGAAAACTAAATATAATACTGTTTAATTTTACTGTATTTCAATTTACATGGTTAAAGACTTTGTAAGAGAGTATATTTTCATCTTATTACGAAGCTTAATCTTAACTGTTAATACCAGAATGTTAAGTCTATATCTACAACTGAATCCTATCTTGAACTTGCACATAACAATGTCTCACATAGTTTTTAAGGCTTTAACGTACTCGTACTTTTTTTTTTCAATTTTTTATTTTTTTAATTAGTGATTTTTAGTACTATTTGATATTGTTAATGTGTTATTGATTAAAGTAACGTTAAGTCTCATAAATTTTTTGTCCAAATGATACGTCATGTGAGTTATTAAATTTTTTAATAAATCCC
This sequence comes from Dimocarpus longan, assembly GCA_022984855.1. Taxonomy (NCBI): domain Eukaryota; kingdom Viridiplantae; phylum Streptophyta; class Magnoliopsida; order Sapindales; family Sapindaceae; genus Dimocarpus; species Dimocarpus longan. Next base: position 45,746,578 of record CM041012.1, on the reverse strand, counting down.
ACAAAGTAAACCTTCTCTGTATATGGATCTATGAAGGTGGGTTTTCTATGGAGAAGGTACATCTTTATCCATAGATTCTTAATGGTGAAGGAGGATTCTTCTCAATAGATTCTAAAACTATTTTAGGTTTTTTTTTTTAAAAAAAAAAAAATTAATTTTCTATGTTTAATTTTTATGTTCTTCGTTAGTTACTTTGCACTGAGGCTATAATATTATTTTAGATATTTTTAAGCCATGTCAGTTTTTTTTTAACAAAATCAGTAAATCACAAAAAGAAGGGGTTTTTCTCAAATTCAAAAATAAAATCACAATAGCAAAACTAAGAGGTCATGGTTACATAATATTTATTTACCAACCCTTAGGCACCAAAACGAGCTTACAAACCCACTTTTTTTTTTTTTTTCTCTGATAATATTTAAGGTGAAAATTGACATACCGATAATATTTAAGGTAAAAATTAACTTACCGTTTTTTAATAGGAGTAGTTGAACACTTTTATTGATCCTAAGAGATTAAGGATTTCGGTCTATCCTTTATCATAAAATACAATATATGGATAGTTTTTTTTGTGTATTTATTTCTCTCACCCACCATTTTTTTTTTTTAAAAAAGACGGGAACTCAATATAACATTTGAGTTCCGAATTGAAAGTGGCAACAAAATGATATTTTGGTTGAGGAAGGTCTATACAACTTTGATGACTTTATCAATTTCAAAATAACTTTGTGTTTAGGAGGGTGAATTCAATATAAAAAATTTATTGGAGTTTGATAGATTTTTTATTAAATGATAGATTTTGACAGATTTCATAGACTTTGTAGATTTCATATAACACCCATCCCTCGATTATTGGTTATACGAGAATCGAAGTAAAGGGTATTACATTTCTGATTTAAATTCATTTATTCTTCATTTTTAAACCATTTTATTTTATTTTATTTTCGAAAATCTGGTAAAATTTCCTCTAATTTTCTGAAAACCCAATTTAAAACTTGCAGGGAAAATATAACACTTCTAAAATATACAATTTTCAACTTCCGTTCGAACCTTCCGTCCGATTTCAAATCACGTCAACACACAAACATTTATAATAAACATTTCTTTAAAATTCAAACTTCACAACAACATTACGTCACACGATATCTTTATCAAATAATATACATACATAATTTACAAAATGTTATAAACTTTAATACAAATTATACTTTACAATTTTTTCGCTTTAAAGAAATAGATACTTATATGATGGTGCTCATGCATATATACACATATGATATAAAAACGGTTACTATCCAAAAATGATATCGGATGTGACTCGTGAGAAATCTACAAGGGCTTCGTCGTCGTCTTCAACTTCAAGCTCGACTCAACTACCTATACGTGATAAATCCAGTGCGCTAAGTATTTCTACTTAGAGTGTACACATATAACGTTGAAATTATAATCATTTTCAAAAAAACAATAAGAAAAATCAAACGACATGAACAAACGAGCAACTTTTTGAGAACACATATATCAAACATTGTTCAAATTAACCTTTAGTCATATAAACTTTTCAAAAATTCTTTATTAATCACATTTACAATATTACCCTTTTAAAATCAATTTTTCAACAAATTTACAAATTTGCCTTTAATAAATTTCTTAGAATCCTTTATAAGATTTAACACGATATCATGGATCGGCAACGAGTTTTCCCGGCATCGGACACTTGGTGTCTACCTGCCGGAGCACAATTCATAAACTTTTTTAGATTCTGGACCGGACACTCGATACCTTTCAGGGTCCGGTAATTCAACATCGGTAAGCAATCATAACAGTACAGTACTGCTAATAATCACCGTATTGATATGTCAATTACCAATTTCCACCTACCGGTGATTAGTTTTACGCTAGCCCTTTAATTTTTCAAAAAATACAAAATTTTCAATTTAAAACTAAACTTTTAATCGCATAACGATTTTATAACATTTTTTAATTCATTTTTCATATTTCTTCGATGCATCACTTTAGCCCATTGCAAATGACCATTTTGCCCCAGGTTTTAGGGTCACATTTTAACAAAACAGTTTCCACTTTTCTCTTACTTCCATTCGGCCCCCACAAGAGGGATTTCTCAAATTTTTCATTTCAAATATTTAATCCATCATACGTACCATCAAAACACCATATAATTAATATGTAAATGGGAGTGAAATGATAAACATATCCCTAATTTCTCCTATGCACACCATTCAGTCAAAGAGGGTTTATTTTTTTCAAATTTTTGTTTCAGTCAATATTTCACCATATAAACCATTCAAACATCGTTAGAATAACACGTAAATAAGATTAGAATGATGAAAATACCTCTAGATTTCTTTAGGGTATGAATTCGACCTAAAGGACTATTTTTTTTTTCAAAATTTTGTTCCCCTTTGATTTTCATGCTAAAAATCAATCCAAAGACATTCCAAAGACACATAAATATCATTCATATCTAATTTACATTTCAAAGAAATATAATCAACAAGTTAAGGAAAAAAAATTCATTGTTTTGTTTACTCGTAAAATCAAATTGTGAGAGTCTGTATACACCAACTTTTTTAGGCTTGTTAGGAGCTTTCTCACACAACCAAGGAGAGATTATCACTTCTCCTTAACCTTCCCTAAACTCTCTTGCACTAAACCCTTACCTAGGGTTTTAAAGGAAACCATTAATGGCCAATAAAAGCAATCTAACCAATCTAAATGCAAAGATAGCTATGTCTATATGATCATGCAATTATCTACATCATTCCTAACCTAAACTCATCACAAAAATCAAAACTCACATCAACATATCTTATTTGACCATTTTCTAGAGAAAATTCACTTGAAATTCTAAATGAGTTTTGATAATTTTGAAGCTTTGGGGAGGTGGATGATAGAAAGAACATGTGATTTGAGTGATTTGTGAGCTTAAAATGGAAGAAAAATGAAGAGAGAATAAAGAGATGGTGGACGACAATTGAAGAAGGAAGAAGTCGGCAAGAGGGAGGGAAAAAAAATTAGATTTTTCAAGTCAACTTCACTTTATATACTAATTTACTTCTTGTATTTCCACTTTGACCCCTATTTTTCTCTAATTGCATTTAAACCCCACATTACACTTGTCAACTCTCCATTTTATAGTCTTGACAACTCATCCTTACACTAACTCTTTTAAACTTATCAATATCCAAAAATTCAAATAAATTATATCACTTTTTCATTTTATTTTTGGCAACTCCTCATTGGTTCAATTAAATTTTCATACAATACATTCCACTTGCACTTACTTGATTGTCCAATGACATTTTTTCATCGCTCAATCTTTTCCATTAAATCTCCAATTAAATCTGTTACTAAGAAAAATATCTCTGAAAATTAATAAAGTTCTTAAATGAATAATGAAATATTTAATATCGCACCAATTCGCTCAATTTCTAATTTAATCTCACTTATCAAATTTAATTATTTATTCAACGAATACTAATTATAGGGACATAATTTTCGAGGCATTACATTTCATATAGATTTTACTGGATATTTTTTATGAAATCTAATGAAATCTTTAAAAATGGGGTAAGATTTATGATAGACTTTTTTATTTACAAAGTTTACTTTCAAATCAATCAAAATACATTGAATTCTATCATGTATATAAATCTACAAAGCAATAACTTTTTGAATTTGCCCAAATTTGTTTGGATTTTTTAAAAATCTGAATTAATACATTTGAATTTATATGAATTTCAATAGAATCCAAAAAATCTAAATTAAATACACCTAAATTTATATAAATTTTAGTAGATTTCACACAAATCTAAATTAAATTTACATAAATTTCAATGGACTATTTAGAAATATTAATTGTATATACATATATGACTTTTAAAATCTTTCAAATTTTAATGAAATTTTAAATTTATTACAGTTCATTAAAAAGAAAAAAAGTACATAAAGTGCAAAAATAGAAAACTTTGCGTATCCAATTCATTAAATTCGGTGAAAAGATACAGAAAATCTGATATTCTTTTTTAAAATATTTGAAACTTTGAGTTTATTACTCATGAAGATATAATTCAATCTTTAATACCCAAATTATACATTATAGTCGGTAATGTGGCAATTGCCTACTTCAACATGTGTTATTATCTATCATTTTATGTTAATTATGTTGTTAGTTTCTCGTAACTTCATTGATCACGCAGTTACTGTGGTGCAACATGTCTCCTTAATTATTTTCATTTATATGGATATGTGAGAAGTTCATATATATTGTCCATACAACTCATTATTTAAGAGTGATGTTATTAATAATCCACCAAAAATCTTTCTACATATCATTTTCTATAATTTTTTAAGGATAAAAATAGCCTAAATTAAAAATAGGGCAAATTATATAAACTCCCCACGTTTGCTAATATTACATGGGTGTAATAATTATGACTCTTTTTACGCTAACATCACTTGAGGTTTCATAAATATTACAACAACACTCCAATGATTAGATTTGACTATTAACTAGTAATAGTCAACAATCAAATGTGTTAAAAAGATACAAATTCTCCTTATCTTAAGAATTAAATATGAATAAATAAATATATCATTATTTTAATATTTAAAATGAATAAAATTAAATAAATTATAAAAAATAATTAAAAAATTATATTCATGTATTTTTCATCATCTTCTTCCTCCATCATTTCTTCTTTTTCTTCTTATTTATTCAGTGATTGGAGACCAAGATAGTTTCCACTGAAGACCACTCCGTCTCCACTCGTAGAGACCTAAATGGTCTCCTTTGTATAGAGATGATCTCTATACATGGAGACCACTAATCCCCATATTTAGGTGGAGACCATCTGGTCTTCACTCAAAATTTATTTTATTTTTGTAATTTTTTATATTTTAATATTTTTGTTAGTCAAAAGATAAAATTGCATTTAATTAAAGATGGAGGACAAAATTTGATCGATTACAATTTTAATTTATTTAATGCAGCATAAAAAGATCAAATTTCCCTTTAATGATTACTGTGAAGTTTGGTTAATGGTTACTCAACTAATCAGTTGAGGTGTTTTACAGCATTTATAAAATCTCAAGTGATGTTTGTTAGAATAACCGATAGTTGTCATGTTCGTATAATATTTATAAATATCAGGATGTTTCTATGATTTAGCTTTAAAATTACTATGAAGGACAAAAAGTTCTTAAGACACTACAAACTAATTTGTTTAGAATCAAATACCGTTCTTTTCAATTTCCAAAATAATAATAATAATAATAATAATAATAATAACACCATTCCTTTTTTAATTTTGGATTCATAAACCCTATAACGTCTCTCTTTCTTTTTTTTTTCAATATTTTTAAAGATTTTTTTTTTTTTTTAATTCCAAAGTGTTAAAAATAATATACAATGCAAGGAAAACTTTGAAGTGATAGAGAATTATTTATAACAAGATTCAAACAATAAGAAAGAAATAAGTTTCAGTTCTTTTCAAAAAATAAAATAAGTTTCAGTTATTTTTAAACTTATATATGGTTTTTTGTGTGAATCTTAGGAATATTAAACTATATGCTGAGTTGAAATTTTACTAGATATGGTTTAATAGTAATTTCTCTAGCTTAATAAATTTGTTTATTTATGTATAATTTGCATTAGTAATTATTAAAAATTACATTAAAAAAATCCTCTCCAATAATTTTTTTTTTTTTCCGATCAAAATTAATGATGAGCCTAAATGGGGTGTCTTTAGAACTTTAATTATTATTATTATTTTTTAAATGAAGCGTCTTTAGAAAAAGGGCATCAAAAGATAATAAAAATAACCTTAGAACAAAATAAAATGTGCTTAGATTTTTCTTAAAAAAAAATAAAATAAAATTTATTGTTTCTAGAAAAGGAATTATTAAAAGAAAAATATGAATTTTAAGAAAGAAAATCTCTTATTTAATGGTCAGATTCAGTTAATCTAATTTCACAAAATGTAAAAATTTAATGTTTGTGCAACTATTGGCTCTAGCCAACTCTTTCCAGACCAGTTATATATACTCCCACTTAGCACCTAAAATTTTAATAAGCTCTCCTCTTTGATTAACAGTAATTTGGTTTGATTCAGAATGGAGAGTGTGAAGCAACAGATTGCCGCAAAGAGACAATCCTTCTTTGATGAGGTACTCTTATCTATTGCAACAATTTGTTATTAGTGTATGTTTATTTGTATGATTTAATTATGAAGCCATCACTCTGACGTATGGTTTTATCCCTAAGGCAAACATTTTGATTTTATTCATGGAATGTCAAATATTATGTCTTTATTATTATCATTGATAGAGTCAAAAACTGAGAATACTTTGTTGTATATTTAGAAATTAAAGTCTAAAACGAAAATTTGAATTGGTGAAAATAAAAAAATACAACGTTATCAGGCACTAAAATGGTCATGCCATTGATGATTACGTTCGTAACTGCAAAATAACATATAGTATCATATTTTTACATATTAAAATTTATGATTATTTTTTTAAATCCTACAAATCATAGGTTTATCAAAATTGATATATTCTTTTTTTTAAGTTGAATGGGTCATAGATTTATATATATAATAAGACTAGAATTCTCATCATTAAAATGAGTAGAGGGCGCACAACTACTTATATTAGAAATAGATGTAATTTCACCGATAAGGATATTAATAGTTTAATTGTAAACTAAACATATCTCTTCGGAATCCTACACACGTAAATTTTCATTTAATTAATTGTTCTATTGTTTCATACACATACAGCTTTAAAATTATGAGTCTGGACTCGTTAATTGAATAAATATAAATAATTATAAAAAAAATAAATTAACATTGGTTATTGCAGGAACTATTGGATCAACATTACGTCCAGCTTGAGCAACTTGAAGACATTAGTAACCCTAATTTTGTTGAGGATGTGATCACAATGTTCTTTAGGGATTCAGTCCAGCTCTTGGCCACTGTTGAGGAAGACCTGTACGTTCACTTAATAATCTCAAACTTTATAAACCATTTTCTTATTCTATTTTTGATGATTAATGATTAATTATGATGGTACACATGCCTTTTCACAGAGAGAAGATCCCTATTGATTACATTACGTTGGACAAGAATCTCCATCAACTGAAAGGTAGCAGTGCCAGGTAAATCGAATGGAAAACAAGATGGATCTGAAATAAAAAATCTGATTAATGATTATTTCCTTTTTGTTGATTATTCTCCTTTAATTTATTTTTACTAATAATTTTTTTAATATATTTGATAGAGTAATGGTAGACTTTTCAAGTATTTTATCCAAATATATTTGGACATGGATTTGAGTAAAATATTTGGAAAACCTAATATTACTCCATTTGATGATCCATCTTTTACAGCGTTGGTGCCAATAAAATCAAAATTGAAGTTAATCAGGCAAGGGAACTTCTCAGGGGAGGAAATTTGGAGGGGTAATGTTCTTACTTATTTTAACCGCAATTTTCATTTACTTGTGTATTAGAATATAATAAATGTAATGTATTCAATAGTCTTCAACCTAAACTTTAATAAATGCAATAGAAAATCCTTTTTTTTTTTTTTTTTTGGGAAAAGTGTAATAGAAAATCATTGATGTGAATCTATTCTAAAAGAAAATATAAACAATCCATTGATTATCGTAAATAGTGTTTGATATAGTCTTGGGTCTAAATTTGAGCAGTGCCAAAGCTTCACTTCAGCAGCTTAAAGAGGAGTACAGCACTCTCAAGGCCAAATTTGATGAATATTTTAAGGTTTTTCGCATAAACACTATTTTTTCTTTAATTTGATAACGAAATGTATATATTTTTTAATTGTCGTCCTCTTTTATATTTAATTTCCAGCTGCTGAAACAAGTTGGACCTGATGGGCCTGGAACACCTGCTATCTGAAATGAAGGAATCAAAAGATTATCTAGGCGTGGTTTGTTTTCGTGCTAATGACAAAAATTAGTTCTCTTTCGCTTAGGTGATTATTTCAGGGATTTGTAAGCTTTAATTTGGTGTTGGAATAGAGTTGTGTTTAATGTTAGCTAAAAAACCATTTGAGCCATACTTACGCTTATATGTTATCCAACACAATCCGACGTCAGTAAACATTCAATCCCAATTCTTAACTAGGAAGAGGATACAACCACCAGTACATGTCATCACTCACAGACATATAGATACATATCTAAGCTTGGAGGTTGGCAAGGTTGAAGAAGGCACCCCTCATATGAGTTAATTGAGCATACGTCCCACGTTCCACAACCTTGCCATCTGCAACTAAGGCAATTGAATCAAGCTTCTTTACGGTGTTAAGACGATGAGCTACCACGATTGTGGTTCGTCCAACCATAATTCTATCCAGTGCTTCTTGCACAACTTGCTCTGACTGCACGTCAAGAGCACTCGTTGCCTCGTCTAGTAGAAGTATTGTTGGGTTCCGAATTATAGCTCTGGCAATTGCAATTCTTTGTTTTTGCCCTCCTGACAATTGCACTCCTCTTTCACCACATTCAGTTTCATATCCGTCTTTCAGTGATCTGCCACAAAGTAAAATTTTTCAAAATGCTAGGCCTGCATCAACTATGTACTAATCAAGCTTTAGCAGGGAATGGGATCAAAAGGATTTAGTTACTGAGCTAAGCATACTCACGAGATAAATTCATGAGCATTGGCAGCTCTAGCAGCCTCCACCACCTCATTCTCCGCAGCATCCAGCTTCCCGAACACAATGTTGTCACGAATACTGCCAGAATATATCACCGGGTCTTGACTGACAAGCGCCATGTTCCTTCTGTACCATTGCACATCTAGTTCCCTTATATCCACCCCATCCACTTTCACTGATCCCTTTTCAGCATCATAAAACCTTTGAATCAATCCAATTACAGTTGACTTTCCACATCCACTTTTCCCAACAAGTCCCACACTTGTTCCTGGTTTAACTTCCATGCTAAATTGGCGTAACACTAAGTTCTCTGGCCTGCTTGGATATGCAAAATCAATCTTTTTCATCTCTATCTTTCCGGTTAACTTCTCTAACTTGCTTCCATTTGTACCATCCCCTGCCTGATGGAATCACAAATGTACTAATCAACATAAACTCTACGCAACAATTCAAGCAAACCAAATTGAGAAGCCTTCAAAGTGCAACATAATAAACCATAAACAGAAATGCTACTTACACGTGAAGACCCTGGAATTAGAGATTGGCGGTCAAGAATTTTGAACACGGATGCAACTGCAGTTGAACCTTTGGCTAGATCAGAAGTCATGCTTCCTGCTTCGGCTATAACCTTGCCCGTGCTTATCAAGATGAAAAATGTCTTAAACACATCCCCTGCTGATATCTCTCCCTTTTGCACCAATGTACCCCCATACCAGAAATCCAGTGCCCATGACATAAAAGTTAGGCACACAGGAGACCCCATACCAATTCCAGCTAGCCATGATTTTTTCCTCGCCTGCTTTCTTGGTTCCTCTTGAGCCTCATCAAAAACTTGAAGGACTTTTCCTACACTTCCAAATGAAGTCACAATTCTATGATTAATGACTGCTTCAACAGCAATTTGACTGCTTTGATTTTGTGACTTAACAAAATTGGTTGTAATGCTTGAGAGCAGTACTTTCCTAGTATAAAAACACAGGATTGTGAGTGGTTGGATGGCAATCATAACTACTGCTAGTTTCCAAGCCACAACTAGCCCCATAATCATTGCAATGGTAACTGCAGAAGTTGTTTGAACCAACAAAGAAAGTCTGTCCGCAACCAGGGATTTCACCATTGAAGCCTCATTGCTCAATCTAGAACATAAAGCCCCACTAGCGTTCTCCTCTTCATCAAACCAAGCCGCTTCAAATGTCAGAATCTTCTCAAGCATTCTCAACCTGATTCTCTTCGTTAGCCGCTCACCCATGTAAGCGAAATTGTAATGTTGGACAAGATTCAAAGCGAGAGAAAATATGGAAAGTGCACTGAAAATGAATGAATATGTACGAATACGAGCTTGCATTTCCTGGTGGGTTCGCGCGAAGAAGGCTGAAATCATGCCACCAATTGTCAAGGCATAGATAGGTTGAATGGAACCAAAGCCAACAGCTGAGAGGCTTCCAATGAGACCCTGCTTCCATTCTCGAGCATTCAAAGAGAGAAGACGAATAAAGGAAGGTGGAGGGTAAGTTACTTGCTGAGGGTTATCAATGGCGGATAATGGTGAAGGAAAAATAGCTGGGCTGGATTTTGCAGTACTAAGACGGCCAGCACTGCTTCTTGTGACGGATGAGACTTGTGTTTCTGGGTTCAGTTCCTGGTTGTCACAGCTGAATTGTCTCTGAAGTCTTGCCAGCTTCGCGTAGTGGCCATTGGTTCTGTTGATGAGATCACTATGTGAGCCTACTTCTACTATACATCCATTGCTAACCACTGCTATGAGGTCTGCTTTCCTGACTGTTGAGAGCTTATGTGCTACCACCTGAAATTTTAAATATGCCTTAAAAAATCAACTAATGCTATGCCATGTATTTATGGCCTCTTTCGTAGCAAAATTGAATCCATTTTAACCAAGAAAAAATAAGACTAGAGATGGACACGGTGCACATATATGTGTGGTGCATGCATGTGATTTGTAATATAAAAATAGTGTTCAAAATTGAATATATGATTTATAATATGTGATACATATCAGATACCATCTTGTAGAAAAAAGTAAAAAATGATTGAATTTTACAATCATATATGAAAATTAATTTGAGAATACCATAATCTAAGGCATTCCTTTCAAAATTTTATGAATCCTTTGTTTGTAGGAAAAAAAGAAGAAGCTATGATACTTGTCAACCAATGAAAAGAAATTAAACTTTAAATATTGAGTTATGAATATTATTCTAACCCTACCATTTATTCATAAATAGAGAATTCATAAATTGTATTAGTTTTCATTTTTATATGAATAATGTTATACTTCTAAAAAATTTATTAAAAAATTTTACCCAAATAATATGACAAACTAATTTGTAGCTAACATGTTAATTTTGAGATTATGAATTAATAATGTGGTGACTACATATAAGTTTGTCACATTATTTGGATAATGAATTTGAATAAATTTTTAGATAGTATAGTATTATTCATTTTATATGTAACCAAAGCCCAAAGGGCTATCATAAACTAGAAATATTGGATTCTAATAATTTCATGTTAATTAAGCAGTGGCATCATTAGTAGTGGAAGTAATAATAATTACCAGAGTAGTTCTTCCCATGGAGGCCTGTTCAAGGGCATTTTGCACCAATGCTTCAGATTCAGAATCAAGAGCACTCGTTGCTTCATCAAGAAGGAGGATCACAGGGTTCTTGATAATGGCTCTTGCAATGGCAATTCGCTGCTTTTGTCCACCTGATAAAAGTGCTCCACGTTCACCAACCTGTTACGGCCCATTTTGTCATAACTTCTATAATTAAAATAATGGTAATTAAATTAATTTGACAAAGAACTCATAATAAATGTCAAGACAGTGATTGGTTTGTGATCCGAAAACAATTCGGATGCAACCTTACAAAAGACTCTATACTTATAATTTTTACAAATTTTAATTAAGTGTTGGCATTGTATCTAAAAAAATTGCCATATATCAACAAAATACAATAATGTTAAATATTACAAAATTAATATAAAGAATGCAAAAAATAATTTGTAAACAAACTCTATAAAATTGAAGTAATGTGTGACAAATAATATAATAATTAAAATAAAAAATAGTTAGTACATTGAATAACAAGGCCTACAAATTTTTCTAGCAGTGCAAGAGAGAATATATAAGATGTCATATATGCTGATCCTTTAGTTGCTCAAAGCAACTTTTATGGCGCAAGAAGAATAATTGAGGGAAAAAAGGAAATAAATAAAAACGCAATGACCCACCTTGGTTTCATAGCCTTCAGGAAGCTGCCGAATGAAATTATGAGCGTTTGCAGCCATGGATGCAGCAATGACTTCATCCATGGTAGCATCTAGCTTTCCAAACGTTATATTATCTTTTATTGATGTCCCAAACAAAGCATGTTCTTGACTAACTAGACCCATTTTCTGTCTTATCCATTTCAACTGCAATCTTCTGATATCTACACCATCAATCTTCACAACTCCATCATCAGCATCATAGAAACGTTGCACTAGTGCAATTGCTGTTGACTTTCCACTTCCACTTGCCCCAACAAGAGCTACTGTTTTTCCTGCTTCCACTTTGAGATTGAAATCTTTGAGAACAATGGAATCAGGACGAGAAGGATAAGTGAAGTTGACATGATCAAATTCTATTCGTCCTTGTATTTTCTCTAATACAAGTCCTTTTGTGTCTTCACCATCAATTTCAGGAATTCTGTCCATCCTCTCGAATATTCGTGTAGCGGCAACTGAAGCTTCTGTGAAGTACTTCACCTCTGGAAGTGCTGTTCCGAGGGATCTGCATTACGTACATTAATTCACCAACTTCTTGTTAAGAATTAGATTTAATTTAGTTGTGTTCAAAATCCATCTATTACCATTAGAAAATGTATGATCAGAAATGCAGCAGAACTAATTCTAGATAAATCAGCTTAGATAAATAGCTGGTAAGAAGGGACAATTCTGAGTGCAACCTTGATCAAATGATTAATGCAATTATTCTAACTAATGGTATTTATAACAGTAATAAAGAATATACAGTAAATGATTTAAGATCAGAAAATAGTTTTTTTTCAAATAAAGTATAACTTATTTTGATAAATAATTTGAATATAATGATAAGACTTAAAACATCAATTTTTTTATAGATATTATCCAAATTAAATATGTAAATCAAACAAACAATTAGCTCCTATATACTTGCAACCATCACTAGTAGCCTCCACTGTTAATTCTTTGTAGAAGATTGATTCCTGACTTTACTAAATCGTTTCTAGCATAAAATATTCAATGCTGGTAATTAGGAGAACTAGATGTAACTATGAATGACATAGTGGGTCCGATATCAACTTGGGCTTCCGCTTCTTTCTCACAAGAATAGTCATCGTGTGAAAAGCTTATGTTTCCTCCCATATGTATAACTAATTAAATTCACCGTACATGATCCAAGAGAATTAGAAAAATATAAAGTACTAGCTACTGATTTATTTTTTCTTCTTTTTTGAAGTATACTAACTTATTTCCATTACTTTAGGAAAAAAATACTAGAATTTATTAGGATACATATTTTAATGAGCAGATATACTAGAAGTAACACAATTGATAGTATGTGGAAAAAGTGTGAAAAGAAGAATGAAAAGGAAAAAAAAAAAAAAAAAAAAAAGGTGCTTTATGAAAGCAATAGAACTCAACATTTTTGCTCAGGGCTGTAATTATAAGTCAATGTTAATTATCATCCTATGAAGAGACAGAAAATGTGATTAATTTACCAATCATCATGACGCCTACAAGCTTAGAGTAGAAACTAAGTTTTAGAAGTTTGTAAGGTCTTTCCTTTAAAAGCTAAGTACAATAAGAAGCCATGAAGACCAAATCTTGAATTTTCTTTTGTTATTTTTATTTTCAACGAGGGAAAAAAAAAAAAAACTTTTGTCAATTGAGAAACTTACAATTCTTAGTAAAAGTGTTACAGAAAATTAAATAAAAGATCAAACAGAGGCAAGAAATTAATGAATTTGAACCTAAGATATGTCTAAGTCCTTGTGAATTCCAAGACCTATTTTGTATATGAATTGTTAAATTCTTTGCAAAATAAAATTAAAGGTACATTTACTAAGATAATTATGAACAATTAAAAGGCTTTAGAAGCTAGGTGGGGAATATACGGCATCGATGAATCAATCATAAGGCAGCTAGTTAAATTAACGATAACTTTATTTAAAAAAAAAAAAAAAAATCTAGTCATTTGAATATCCTTCTAGAGGGTACTTTAGCATAAATGCTCTATACCTGATCTCAAAATAAATAATCACATGTATTAATAAATCAGAGAATTAATTTATATATGTTTGAAGAAAATCAAAGGATTGAATGCAAGAAAAGCACATACAATCCAGCGAGTATGAATGAAATGCCGGCAGCATAGATCCTTCCTCCACTCTCTCCTTTGTACATGACCAAATGACTTCCATACCAAGCAAGAAATGCCCATATTGCAAATGAAAGCCCTGTGCTCCCTACTGCTAACCCTTTTGCTATCCCTTGCTTTATTCCCAGCTTCGATGTTCGATCCAATATCCCCGAATATCTCTCAATGATTCTCCTCTCGGCAGTGAACGAATAGACTGTCTTGATGGAGCTCAGTGCCTGCTCTACTATGCCGTTTGCTTTACCATACTCTTTGTAGGCTTTCTTCGACAGATAAAGAAGGTATTTTCCGTAGATCATTCCGGGAATTATTAGAAGTATTAGTGTTGGAAAGGCCACTAAGGACAGTCTCCATGAAAAGTATGTGGCGAATGCAAGTCCTGAGATGAACACTGATGCGTGCATAAGAAATATCGGCACCTGGCAAACCAAGAAAAAGGAAAAAAAAAAAAAAAAGTTTCAAGAATGATTGATTGATTCTAGAGAAGTGTTTGCATATGAAACTTAATTCATCAAACATTTTTTCCACCTTTTCACTGAGGACTTCTTGTATGAGAGAAGTGTCTCTTGATATGCTGTTGATAATTTCTGAGGTGGTTGCTTCTTGGGAATCCAAAAACCCCACTTCTTGTCTAAGCACAGCTTCCAAATACTTGTAACGGATCTTCATCACCTGCCGGTCGCTGGTCTTGCTCCAACAATATCCTTCTGCAAGCACAGTGTGCAATTATGGATTAGTCTTTAATTAGTGCATTTGTTTTTTGTATTTTGTTTTTTTTTTTTAGGGCAGTGAAATGAATTACTCTCCTAATTTCAGCAGCCTAGGGTTTCATAAAATGGCCTCCATTATATTTGTTTGTTTTGTTGCGGCGATTACTTATAATGTCTCCTTGCTACCTTACCAAATAACTTGTGTTCTCCAATGGTATCCGGGGCACAAACGAGAGAGATCTATTTTGCTTTAAAAGTCCAAACATTCCCATGTTCACAAAAAGGAAACAAAATAGAAAAAAGAGAAAAAAAAAAAAAAAAAAAAGGTGGTTTGAAAATGTTTACCCATGAAAGCCACCACCATGACTGCCAATCCCAAGTAGACAAAATATAAGCTGCACTGTAAGAAGATGAAAAGCAAAACAATTATAACAAAACACGAAACTTGTGAGCGAGAAAGAGAGTTGAAAAGGACCAATAGGTTTGTGACTGCTAACCTTTTCAACCTCGTCCATGAAATTCACTTGATTTTGTTGGGTCTGACCATATCCCAAACTATTCATTATGCGGCTCGCAAACAACAATAAACAGTTTGTAGACATGCCATCTCCAATAGCGCCAACAGTACCCAACACCATCAGCAAAACATCAGTCCAATCTGCATATCTAAAAATTATAGTTAAACTGTTCTTGCTCTTCTTTCTCTGCATCTCTGCCTTCTCATGAGCTGATTCATTCAACTCCGGAGAACTCATTTTGCCTTTTAGAAACTAAGTGAAAAGAAGTTGGTCAGATTGGTCGACCACTAAAGAATGGTTGTTCATAAAAAGCTTGAAACTGCAGGCCTAAAAGATGCAGCCCTTCACTTCAATATATATATACTAGGGAGAGAGATATATATAGTGTGAAAGAGAGCTAGTGAGTGGTGATTTTCCATGAAGCAACTAATGGTTTTATGTCACAAGCTTTATGTGGAGTTGTTAAGGATATTTTTTATGTTATGGTGGGTGTTGCTTTCAATGCCATCAGAGCAAGTATAATTAACCCCATTCTCCTAATGGGCCAATTTTGTTCTTGCCCCTTTATTTTCTTTTCTTTTCTCTTCCTTTATGTTTAGTTTAGTTGTTTTGGGTGATCGATGTGAGATCGCTTTGAACACATGAACGTTTTGTCTGCTTTAATTTTAATTAAAGAGTGATAGGGTGCTCCAAGATTTGTCTCATCGTGGTAGGCCTATCGATTCCCCTATAGACATACCTATGTTCAAATGAAGTTAGGCTGATTACCATAAATATGTGTATTTCCACTTGACTTTTCTGGAGCATATACATGATTTGCTGTGAGTTCCATAAATAAGAAATCATGTCGACAAAGGGTAGGCTGCTATTGATAAAAGAATAGCAATAATAAGAAAATCAAATAATAAATCCAACCATTGTACGAAAAGAAATCTTATACGAGGAGAAAATAATTAATGCCCTGAGGAAATATGTTAAAGAGAAAAAATAAATGTGAGATTCATAAAGCATATTCCATTATTTCTTAATTGAGTAGCTAGATCCGAATTTGTCATCCCACTATCTCCTTAGCTGTACCTATTAGATTTCTCTAATATTCTCTCACATTCGGACACACTGAATACGGTTGAGAATCTCTTCCTTTTTTTCCATTAATTCTTGACTCTTTTCCCTCCTCAATTTTGGTTCTTTTAAATTTTAAATTTAAACAACTGTTTAAAGAATTCAGTGGACTGTCACAGACTGTGTCTAATTTTAGCAATATCGTAACATGATGACTTTCCAAATATAAATACAGATCACGGTTAATAATGTGATATATACGAAGACCAAAGATCAATCTAGGATCTTATCACTACTTTTTTTTTGGGGGTGGGGGGGTGTGGGGTGTGGTGGGGTGAATGGTAGATAATGGAGAATCTTTTCTCCATAACAAATGCATAGACTGGGAGGGCACAACAGATGCAGTGGCACTTATCTACCTTGAATTGTTTGTTTATGAGCTCATTATTATCATATAGTCCAAGTTGATAATTTACATCATAGCAAAGTCCATTATTAAAATATCATAATCTGAAAGGAGATATATCAAAATATTATTAAGGATATTGGAGGAGATCTCCTTAAGATTTAGCATTATAAACAAGGGAACAAAAATCTATCAGACATATATGAGAAATACTTGTGCATGATCCACAGAATAAGTCAAGATCGGATGTAGATATTAGAAACCACAAAATCTGCTCCCAATTGTATTATTAATGTAGATATTGATTGAACCATATTTGGTAAGTGAAATTTCCACTTCGACAAAATCTGTTACAGCTACCATTATATCATATCATATTAAATATCTTGTTCCAGCCATGCATGATTGTGACTCTTGACTCTTGCACAATATTTTCGCATTTCTTCTGAAAAAAATATTTGATTTTTCAGAATAAATTGTATGCCACAATAGTGTCGAAACCTTTCATTTCCATCCATTATATTCAGGTATTTGATGCTGTCATGTGTACTGATTTTTTTACTTTTATTCAATAATGCAGTGATGCATTGGCTTTTTTATTATTACTAATTTATATATTTTCCACCACTGACAAAATAAAAAGAATTAGATTCTAAGAAATGAGGAGTAGCGAATGAAGAACATTACTTGATCATATTTTGTTCAAATTAATGACAAAATGGAAAACTCTCTAATTTAAAAGGCCTAATCTATCAAACAAAATATGACCTCAAAATATGAGATCATATATATGTTACACTTGTAGTACCGATACATTTAAGAGAAATAAATTATTCATTTCAAAAATAAAAATAAAAAAGAAAATTCTATGTATACTTCTATTGAAATTTGAAATAGGTATCTCGAGGGGAAAGTGTCTCCTAGTGATAAATATAAGGTCTTCATTATTTTCAGTTATTCATTTTGTTATTATTTAATAGTTGTTAATTGATTGAGGCTTTTTGAATTAGGCATTAAGTAAAGAAAATTGAAACTTATGCATCACCACATGCAGTAAAAGAACGATGAATACATAATAAAATTTAAAAAATTAGTCATGAGCACATATGTTAAATGTTTATATCGACTTCATTGATAATCATCTTTTTCATGAGTCATGACTTGTTTATAGCATTAATCTTAATTATGAAGAATCGTGAGAATCCACTACAGCCATGTAGCAAATTAAGTCTAGTGGACCCATGTAATTAATAATAGGTTCAGTCTAGAAATTGGGATCCTATATTTTGATCCAATTTACATAAAAATTTTAAATATTTTACGATAAGTTGATATTGTTAATCATGAGTTTCATGCGTTTTATTATTAAAAATAAATCACAAATATTAAAGGCATTGGAATCGAATTTCAAGCGTAGATAGCCTGGCGCTAGTGCACTTGTGAATAGTGTACTAAAAGGTTTAAATCTATTTAACTTGTTTAGTGTCATATCAAGACTCACTTTTTTTTTATTTGTCTGTCAAATTAACATGATCACCTTTTTTTTTTTTATTTGTTTGTCAAATTAACATGATCACTTTTGATTTTGTAAATTGACTGATTATGGAACTATGCTGAATATCCATCACCGGATTGGCACTCGGTTCACGCCACAAACGTGGAAACTTGGCGATTCGGCCGGTTTTCTCGCCAGAAAATAAGGTGATATATCAAGAGTCACGACTATGAATTTGATCAGACTTAGTTAATGTAGTTTGTGTTGTAGACAGGGCCTACGACTAGCCAATACTAAGGGCTAGTATTGAATTAGTGAGTCTGATAAACAACTATATCTGTGAGACAATGGCAACGTCTAGTTAATATTATAATAAGGATCACGAAAAACTCAGTTTGGGAACTCCATTATTATGATTATGAAATCGACCCACCTTTATGGTTAAATGTATCACAAACTGGTCAAATCTGATCAACCCCATAAAATTAATCCCTTTTAATATTTTATATTGGCCATTATATATATATATATATATATATATATTCTTTTTGCGATTAACACATATGAATCATGTGCCCTTTAATTAACAATAATAGTCATTTTCTTAATTATTATTTGTGTACTCCAGGTTTTTGGTGTTATTTTGCCCAACTTATGAAGTATTCAATTAATTAACACACGTATAAAATCATGTGCCCTATAATTAATAAGTATGATCATTTATTGTATATTTTTGTACGGCAGGTATTTGGTTATTTGCCTAACTTATTCTATTAGATGATGGATCACACCATTTAAGTTGATAAATTTTAATGTCACCTGACCGCGTGCTAAAGCCTGAAAACCATATTATGTAAGAGTCAAACACTTTTTGGCAATCCCTAGTTGACGTTGTCGGAATTTGGACATAAGAATGTCTAGAAGGCTTGTGACTATGTGAGCAAGCAATAATATTGTTATTCTAAGTTGGTTGGTTAAAGTGTTTTGTAATAATCCGGATTGGTTAAACAAGGTTGGTGCAAAGCATGATAGAAAGATTCTTATAGAATAATATTGTTGGAAAAGAAAAAGGAAGAATTTTCTGTATTTAAATGAGTAAAACGTGTTCTATTTTTTGATTTACAGGTAATACTATATATACCATTAATATTTATCTAACTTAAGGAATCATTTGGTCGTACAGTCCATTGAAAGTTAAAGTGACATTAATAGCTCTTAAATAAAAGTGATATTAATAGTCTTGCACACGTGATCAGTGAGTAGAGTCTTGAACATAACCTAGTATCTTGAACATATAACTTATAGTCGTCTTTGATGCTTGACCCTTTCAAAGGATTTTTTTTGTTTTTTTATAAACAACTTTTGACATCTCCTAACATCATGTCAGATGATTGGTACTTACAAAAACTCTCGACATCAAGTCAGATGACTATCGGGACTTACAAATATTTTTACTGAGCACATAATTAGAAAATCTACTCTCAGGACAGAAGATGACAACTTAAAAGGTAGTGGAAAAATTACCACCATATTGGATGACTGGTAAGGATTGAATCTGGGCACACCACCAACGATGGGTAGCCTCCACTCCTATGAGGTAACCCATCTCCTCTAAAGGACATTTTTTATAACATATATAAATTTTCAGATTTTGTTGTATAACATACAGATAAATATGATTTATAACGTGATATAAATATTCTATCAATTTTATTATATAATAAATAAATATAATTAATCATATTACACATAGGTCAAATACACGTTTAAATTTTTAGAATTGAATAGAGTAGGTCTACATGTAAACAGAAAATGTAATGAGAAAGTTTGGAAGTGAGATGGAGACACCATCTTGGTTCTCCAAACTTTAATTCCAGGCCACTAATTTTAATAACAATTAATTTAACTATTTTGGCCACTAATTTTGATTGTACTAAGCTTTAACCATGCATGATGACGGACGGGACATGAGCAATGCAATGAACAAAGGAAAATAGAAAACAATGAAAAGGACGGCGAAGTTGGCTTCACATATTTATGCTCACTATTAATTAAATTATTAAGGCTGTCGATTTTTATACGTCGGACGGAGAAAGTTAATTGGCTATAAATAATGTGTAAAGTTTTCAACATTATTATGTAAGTATTTACTTTTGAAAGTTATTTCAATATATTGATAATTAGTTTTCAATCAAATTAATTCGTAACTACTATCCAGCATAATTAAATAATAAAGAGCACTCAATCAATGTAATAATGATTTAGATTGAATAACTATATTAATGATATCTTAAAAAATTAAATAAATTGATAACGTACATCTGTTTTTTATTTAATGATAAAGGGTGTTGTTTTATTTTACGAGTTAAATAAAGTTTGGTTTGAATTGTGGATGGAAAGAACACTTCTATTATAATCCTTTGAACATAGCAGCCATCACCATTTAAGCAAAGACAGTTAGGAAAATGGCCTATTTGGGTATTGATTCCTTGCAATGGATGGGAGCAACTTCTTAAAATGAAACCCGACAATGGCATCCCCTCAGGCGATCCTCACTCGAAATCCTAGTTTAGTCCGTGCTTACCATCCACACCAGAATAAATGGAGTTCTTCGAAAAATACCTGCTAGTGGAGGAAGACCTTCTTGGGCTAAAAGACACCGAGTTAAAGAGAAAGCCAAAAAGGGATAATCTCGAATGCTATTAGTTCGGATCATCCATCATGTCCCTTGTTTTATTTTCAAATTATGGTTGATCTATCTGATTAAAATCTTCGATAGAGTCGGCAACTATATAAGAAAAATTGTTTGGATTTGAGGACAATTGCATATTTTTGTTTTGTAAAGTCCTCAAAAAACCTAGAAATTAAATACCGAATCAGCAACCAAGTCTTGATTAGGCCCCCGAATGAAGACTAGGTTCAAGCCCATGTTCAATTTAAATGAAAACTTATTCTTGATTCTACAAGAAATTTTATGAAAGACTTTAATTTGTTTCTCTTTAATGAAAGTGATATTTTATTTTTATTTTCAATTAATAAAACTTTTCCATACTATGGGATTCACTGGAAAAAATTTATTCTAGCACACTCTGGTATTTATATCTTTTATAGTTAGTATATTTTCCTTTCATATCCATAACAGGAGGCCTGAGTCTTAACATATATAGAGAGGAAGTTCAAATTCTATTTTATTTATTTAATGACACGTATAGAAAGTTTTTTTATTTTATTATGAGAAAAAACTCCCGAATAACACAAATGTTTTTTATTCTAACACAAAAAATAAAGTGAGTTTAGAAAATAATATTGAAAAATTGAATGCAAACTATTGTCAATTCAAAAAATGCGAACTAAAAATAGTTCGCAAGAGTGCTTAAAAAATTTAATAAAGTATTTCAATGTTATTTTTCAAACTCATGCTTTTTGGCGCTAATTATTGAAATTCTCTCTCTCCCTCATAACATTAATATTCGCTACATTTCTACAACAACAATCTTTAAGTTACACAAGTTGCTAATAAAGTTTATAATAAAGTTAAAAATCAATTAAAAAAAATTATTTTGTTAATATAAATTTAAGTGGTGCTTAAACCTAAAATCGAATGACGCTAACACCTCCACATAAAAGACAAGAACGTCTCTCTCTTGCTTTGGAAAACAAAACTAATATGCTATAGCTTTAAATTTTTTTCTTGCATACATATGAAATCATTCTTTAAAACAACAATATGAGACTCTCTCACTTACCTAAATAAAAATTTATATCTTTCTTTGTCACTAAAGACTATCGCTTCGTAATAATATAAAGCTTTAAAGCAGATTTGAAAGGAGTCAAATAGGAGTGCAAAACCAAATTAGGAGGGGTCCAGCTCTTGATTTCTACTTTATAGACTTCTTTAGCTTTGCATTATGTTTCTAATTATGGCCATGCAAAAGGCTCAATATATATATATATATATGTATATATATGTGTGTATGTATATGGCCATGCAAAAGGTTCAATCAGATTGTGCATTATGGTCGTTGCCAACCAGCCATTCCCCCACCACCATTATAAATATGTAAATCTCCTAATCTTTTATTTTTATACGTTTATCTGATGTTATCATCTTCTTGTTTTGATCTTAAAGCCTATCTCTACTCCTTTTTTCTTATTTAAATTTTCTTTTGAAATTTGAAAGCAAGTTTTGGTACTCATGTGATACATATTGAAGCTAAGATTTAATTGATAACTAAACAGAAATTGTGGGGTTGAAGGAACAATGAGTATGTCCATAAATGGGACCAAAGCTGCTGCTACAACTTTCAAATCAACGGCCCATTACAAAAGGAAGAGACAAAAGACAAAATTTTATGAACAGATAGCAATTATAAATTAATAGTTTAGTACACAGTACATTGACGAAAAAATAATTATTGTTCACAAAACAACAAATCTTGGTATGGTATAACTGGATTAATAATACAATCTCATAATTGTTAATCGTGTCACTAGGTTACCAGTCGGTCCTAATTATCTTTTAGATTCATTCCAGTAAATCCAAAAAATATAAAATATACAATCTCATAAGTACACAGTACGCTGACATGAAAAACAAGTTCACCCAAAGAAAGAAATGTTTGTTTGGTTTAACAGTTTCTCTCCCTCTTTATTGGTCGGTACGTTATATGGGCTACGCCCAGAAACTATCAAAAATGAAAATGGGATCAAGCTCCAAGTGGCCCTTTGTATTTTCAATGAAACAATATTGTACAACAGTTGATGATTATTTTATGTAATGAAAGGTACTGGCTTCCACTCGAGATTTTCCAGATTTGGCAGATTGCATGTTTCAGTCCTGCAATATTTCATAAATATTTAAGCCGTTTTGGTGAAGAGAGGTCATCAAACTGAATCAACTCTTCCCCCACCAAGAAAATTAAAGACTTGCTTCAGATTTCCTCTGGATGGCCGGGCACTTGTTGCAAATTTACATATGTATACAAGTCTTCGTCGCACCTCCAATTTAGTAATGCATGTATCATTGAAGGATTTCCCATCATCAAAGATTCCTAATGAAAAGAAAATTAGTTGCAAATTCAGATATCAATCAAGACACAGAAACCAAGCTTCTTCAGTAAAGTGACCAAATTATGTATCTAGAATGATTAATGTCAACATCAAAATGACAGTGGCTGCCATGAGTAGAGGGAGGAAGGCCAAAGTGTGGTGGGAAAAAAAGATTGTGGTTAAGGCAATAAGCGACACAGCAGAGAATCCTAAAACTTTAATACTAATGGGCAAAAGAGTGGCTTCTACCTCATTTGTCATACGGCACCAAACACGCAGACAAAGGAAAGGCAATAGGTTAAAATTACGTCCATCCTTTCAGTATTTGATTGTATCCTAAAGAAATAATTGACTGCCAGAAAAACATTTCATAAGCTACAGGTCACTACCTTCTTCAGTGAATAATGATGTCAATATTGCCAGACAAACACACACACTAATATCCTCCCCTGAAGACAGAAATGCGCATGTATTAGTAACATATAAATTGTATCTAGCATGCCTCTTAAAAATAAAAATAAATAAATAAAAAAAGAATTAAAACTAATGATGACTATGAAAATGATTGTGAGACTAGAAAATGGAAATAAAAATGTAAATGATAATTGATAATAACAATGTAGACGATACTGATCATAATAACACAACGGAAGACAAAAATGAAAATGAATAAGATATCATAATCATGATGAGTCCATTTTAATTTTTCAAATCTGTTGACAACGGTAAAATTGCATCCTATTACATAGTAATGTAGACCAGTAAGGCTCTTATCAAGAAAATGCATATCAGTAAGAGAAATTTTAAGAAAAAAAGTACATACAAAAGGCGCACTATATTCAGAATACATGATGAAAAAATTATATAATTACTGCAAATAGTGTAGAGTTGGAAGCAAAATGATAAGGAAGACTCCACTAGCTTATTCATAAATGTTACTTACTCCTCAAGGAAAGGTGGCATATAGAAGTCCTTACCACTATGGCAGCAAACTAGAAGCGTCTTTCCTCTGCTAAAATTAGACCTGGCAAAGTTAACGGCAGAAGAGAGATTCCTTAATAATGAAAAGCGATCCAATTTTGAGTTCTGGACAAAAAACCTGCATAGGGTGATTAAGTAGCAAACAGAAAATATGAACTCATTAATCTATCAATTTTATTTTATGCGCACCACCATTGGAAGATGCAAATATCCTTCAGCATTTGAAAGACTGACGGTAACAGACTCTTGATCGCAATTCAGAATGCAATCAACATTAGTCACCTTTGCAGCTGCACCAAATATTGTATATACTCAAGGGTGAGCCAAGTTGAAGAGGATAGCAAATGTATAATGATTTACCCATGCTACTATGAAAAACACAAGAGAAGGGAGGAAAAAAAAAAGGCTAAGAGCAGTGAATGAAAAGAACACACAATAAGCATAATATCTAAAACTAATGACAAGAAAGAAACTAATGCACAACAATGGAGTTCATAGGACCTATATACATACATATATATATATATATATATATATATATTCTTAGGTGTGGGATCTTGCATGAAAAAGGCCTCTTTATATATTAATATATACATACATATAAATATGTTAGGAATCCTTCAACAAAACCTACATCACCAGTAGCATAAACACCTATAGCACCACAGCAACCAACATTTATCTCCTTTGGCACCAGTAGCAACTTTCCCAACTCCACAGAAATTCAACACCCACATTACAATTGGTGCAGTTCTATGACAAGTTATGGAAGTTGGTTCCATTCAATTCCAAGTCAAGTGCATCATATCAAACTCAAACACAACCCACAAAGAAAATATCGTTCAATGAAAAAAATTTTGAGCCCTATAGTTCAATAATATCAAAAGGAAGGGAAATGGGATTTAAAGCAAAATATCAGAAGTTTGGGGAAAAAGCTAATCATACCGTACACTAACAGAATTTGACCCAAAACTAAGTTTCTACTGGATTCCTTTAGGAACTGCATCCAAAAAATATGATGGCAATAAGACAACAATCCGAGTCAAGTTTCCAAACAAAGGGCCATGTCTTTTTTATAATCCGACATTAAAATAATACTGTAATTACTCTTGCAACATTTGAGTTGATAAAACTAGTACATACTACTAAGCTGGCCAAGCAAACTGAAGTACTGGTGCTAACGACTGCATAAGACTATTGACAACAGCTTGCTTGGTTTTATCAATCAAAGAATACATGATCAACCCACTAACAAAACTTTTTCCTTGTTTCAGGAAAAAAAATGTTAATGATAAAAATAATATCACTGCACACAAGAGTGAAGCAGCAAAATACTGTGACTATTGAAAACCCCTTAAAATAACGTCTTTCCAGATACCCAAATTAGCTAAAACAAGAAAACATTTTTAGGCTTATATAACTTGTGCCTCGTACCAAATGCTGAATTCTAGGTTCTAAGGACAAAAGACAACTCTTTCATTTTTTGGATTTACCTTTCACTTTCCTCAAGTTCCTTCAACAATAGGTTTTTTCACCATTAAAAGAAAAAGATAAATAATACAAAATATCAACAAAAAAGCCACACTCCATAAGATGAAACAGTGTTTCCATTTGAGAATGGAGCAAAACATAAATTGCAGAGACACGGTATCATCCAAGCAAGGGACACAAAAGACACACACACACACACACAAAAAGAGCTATTAATTTAAATTACCATGCTGAGATTTGCCTACTGCAAAATTTGTAGAACCCAACCAATATATTGTGCATCCTTCTTCTGACGATAAACTAATTTTAAGGTTTGAAATATCTGGAGATAAAAGAGGTTCTACATGGGATGTATAAGAGGAGTTCTCCAACACCTTTGGTGGCTTCACAAGAACCTGGGGAGCAATCTGTCCCCTTTGTGCACGAAAAATTCTATCCTTTTCAACTATATCAGCTACCTTTTGGTTACACAAATGAGGCCCTGAGTTGATAAGATCATAGACATGCTTCCAGAAAAGAATAGGGGACAATCCCCTTGCCCAGCTTTCTTCATCATCTCCCGCTCCTGGTATGTAATTCCAGCTAAATTCTGAGGTAGTCCTGTGTTGAGGTACACCACTTTGGGAAGATGCAGAAACGAGGATTATCGGCGTGAAGTCCCAAGAGTCATGGTCGGGCACTTCATTTAACCAAATGACAGTTTTTTGAGAGATCCAAAGAGGTCGTAGTGGCTTCTTCAAGCATGATGCAATAGACGCAATATCTGCTCCACTTGCTTCCAACTCTTTCGTCCATTCTTCTACACATTCATTGATAGCCGCCTTCTCTGTGTCCGAAACCCAGAGAGGAAGATGCAAGGAGCAATCCCAATCAACCAAGCATTCTCCTGTACTATTTGCATGCTCATCAGAAGCATTTGACTTCTGCTGATAACAAGACATGATAACACATGCACAATGTTAGTAAGCACCCGACATAAAAGTTTAACCTAACAAAAAATTGTTCAACTATAGTATGTAAACCGAGGTTGATGGGATTTATGATACGTTAACATACCCGTCACGTGCAACATGTACAAATGACAAATGCCACACACATGCTAAATGCCAAATATCATACAACATGTGTAATGAACAAGAATTTCAGATAAAAGAGAAAGAGGAGATCGGAACTCAAGACCTCCATGCTCTGATGTGTTAACAATCAAACCTAAAACCTTAAGCTAATAAAAAAGAGCCGAACTATAAACTATCACAAAACCCAAATGCAACTTCACTAACAATCAAAAGATATTTATTGCGACATAATTGAATAACAAATAACACAATTTGCATGTAATTATCAAAGGACAACGAAAAAACATTACCAGTACTCACCCCCTCCACAAGCACATCAACGTAATTGCAAGATTTGTTGCGGAAATTAGCAACAGAGCGATTCAAAACGCAGGTCCAAATGGGTATCGTTTTAGACATGCTATCTGGGAACCGTTTTCCTCTCCTTGTGGAATCAACTATTATACACCCACCCTTCTCTCCTAACCATTTAAAAAAAAAAAAATCGAAATCATGACGTTCGTTGTTAAAAGAAAAAGTGATAATAGAAATACCGGCGAGGACGGCGACGTGGAGGTTGAGGCGGGAGGTGTTGAAGGACCAGTTATTGGTGTGACCGTCGGTGGATTTGAAGTAGCAAGTGGAGTGGAATTTGGGAGAGTACCAGAGACCGCAACGAAGATTTGCCAGAAGAGGAAGCTCTGGCCATAGCTGAGATATTTCACCAACAAATTTGGAATCTTCGTATACTGATCTTAGAGCATTGTAGAGTGTGTTCTCTCTTCGCTTTATGCTCCTTGCTGCTCTGTATATGCTTACCTTTGTTTCGTCGTCCATTCACCGTAGCGGAGGCTGGGGGACTCTGGAGGTATTTTTTTTTTTTTTTTCCTTTGAGTACAGAAACTGTAACTGAAACAGGCCCAGGAAAGATCGGCACCAACCAATAGGACACTCTGAGCTATTTTTTGCAGCTGCAGAAGCCAGAGACACTTCTTCAAACGCAAAGGGGATGTCGTTTCACTATCACTGTTCAATCATTTTTTATATTTATTTTTCTTCTTTTGAAATTATTATGTGAAAAAAAAAAAAAGCACTCTTATGTAAAATTATTATATGATTTTTGTAATCTAATTGTGAATCTAACTTCAAATTTTTGGGAAAGTCAAAAAAATAATAATAATAAATTGGAAGGTGAAATTTTATTTTTTTTTTAAAAAAAAAACGAAATTAAAAACGTATTTATGAATTATGAATGTTAACATATATTCTATGGATCTAACTAATTAAGTTTCCACCCATTAAATAGAGCTTCATATTTGTAAAAATATACTATTGTGAACTTTCACTTATGAAAAATGTTTGCATAGAGTGTTTTTTTTTTTTTTTTAATATTATTTTAGAATATAAAATAGCAATTTCTTAAGAAATTACTCAGAAATTTTTTCTACAAATTATTTACTTATAATGCGTTTTGCCACGAGGTTTCTGTACTGTCTATCCAATTAAACACCTTAAATAAAAATAAAAGATTTTCAATTATTAGATATCTCCAATGCAAGTATGGATTATGAAAAAATGGAGTGCCACGTAGGATAAATTGATAGAGTATTAAAATTAAGCTCTCCAATGCAAACTTCTATAACTACTATCAAGCTGACGTGGCAAAAAAAAAAAATAGAGGGTGTCAACCTCAATGTCTATTTCTAGACAGCCTCCTTGACAGCCAGCCATGTCAGCAATAAATAATTAAAACTTCCATAAAATAATATTTTATAATAATTTACTTTAATGATATATTATTCTTTGACTATTCATTATTGAAATGAATAGACTAGCATTGGAGAGCCCTTTTAGACTTGAGTGTCTATCAATTAATATTTATGCCATATATGATGCATATTTTCTTGACATTGATGATGTGTCCATTTTTTTTAAAAGACAATCTATATGTGCATTGGAGATGCTCTTACAGTTAGGATAAGTGTCCAAAACATTTAATTTTTGTAATGTCCAATATTGATAACGTTGATTTCAAACGCAACTTTCACATAATAATATACCAAGCCGTGAACGCAAACTAGAGAATTTTTATTCTTCACAGCACAATGAAATGCTTAGCAACACACAAAGATACGAGCAGGCTCTATCGATTCCAAAGCCCATCACCCATCTAAAGCCATATTATACACTCTCCTTTTATGTGATAATTTTCGGTCATGTTAAGGCAGTACAGACAGAGAAGTATTAATTTTTGAAACTTGTTTTCCTCTCTGCTGCATTTTTCAGTGCTCCAGTGGTGACAGAAGAAGCTGGATTCAGGGCCTTTCTTATCTTGAAACAATTCCAAGCAGTGTTTGCACAGTGCCCTGCAGTCGCCAGCACTTCTCCAGTGGCCTCTCCTGCACTTTCACCATACCTGGGTGCTCTCAAACACAATTATCAACATTACAATTGTCAAACTGGATAACATTGCAACACTTTTTAAGTCATGCGATCAAGTATTGTTACTTGGTTTCCAAGTTTTACCTCTGAGTAACCGCTCTTGTAGCTGCACTGGAGGTCGCAGACAGAGCTTGTTTTTCAGCTACTTCAGCAGCATCCAGAACCTTGTCTGTGTGTTTTATGAGAAACAAAATGTAATGCAGTCACCAAACTAATCTTCTCTTACACATAATACATATCATACATACATATATAAAGTTGATGTACGTGTACTAATATTGGGATTTACTTACTGACAGCATCAAGTGAAGCCAATAGGACTTGTCCAGGAACCATAGATAGAAAAGCCTTGCCTGCCTGGGAATTAACCAGGGGTTTCATTATTGATCCGGAGACTACATCAACGGCACCAAGCATACTTTTGCTAATCTTTTCTGTCACCTTGGACAGCTTTCTCACACTATACAATAAAATCAAAAGCAGCAATAGTATTATTTGACTAAAAAGCCAAATTCTGTGCTGTTCAAATAATATATTGATTACATTGGGCTTATCTTGGATTACCGTTTTAGATTTTTGTTGACTCCACTCTTTTTCTTGGCCCCATTACTTCTGTTGCTATGACTTTCTCCAGCTGCTGTGACCCCATTTTTCTCCTCTGCAGATCGAGATAGTATCATTTCTCCCCCCTTTTGAACCTGCTTTTTATCATGACTCTCTTTAGACTAAATAACCATAGCAATGTAAATAGCATTCTCTTCCTTTTAGGGCATATTAAGATAAGATTTCTTGTTTCATCATCAATATTTTAAGTTTCTTGAATGGGGAAAAGCTGTAATCCAACTATAACCAGGCTTAATATCACAAAAGTTTATACAACAATAATATTTAAGTTCCAAGGCAATTTAATAGAGGAGTTTGATAGTTATTCTAATTAAAAGTGAAACATAACCTTATTAGTGTAAGCGTTGCTACATATAAAAATACCCTTGATGATTTGACCAGTCCCTCCTGCAATAGCCTTGGCCAAGAAATTATTGTAATCATCAATCCTGGGAGCAAACTCCTTCCAGTCAACATTATTTTTCCTGGTAGACGCTGAGCCAGCAGAAAAACACGAGTGCTCACTTAAAAACGAATCTAGCGACCCCAAACTGGTACCATACTGATCCCAAAATGTGACTCCATAACTCAGCGGATCACCATCTTTCATGGGCAACGAGAACAGATAGTGAAGAGAATCAAGCTTCACTACGGGCTCATCTTTGGTCAAAGGCCACTGAAGATCATCACCAACTTTGATGATGGTAGCAAGAGAAACATTCTCCTCCAGGATTCTGACAAGCGTGAACTCGCCCCTTGCAAGCTCCACAGCTTCTCCTTCGTCCATGAGATGAGCTGTGCATCCTGGGATACTCAGCAGCACTTCGTGCTTGAGGCTTCTGGATTCTTGGTTTGATGGAAAAGAAGAAGCGGAGGTTCTCATGGGAGAGGTTGCCCTTGAACGAGGCCTGAAACACCCCATTATCTGTTGATTCCTGTTATCTTTGTTGTGAAGAGAATTTGATTCTGATATGCTTAAAAGGACAGAAACCAGAAAGGTGTCATGGGTGATTCTATGTTTGTAACTTTATTATATTCCAAGAGTGAACAAATCCGCCATACATAACTGTTACTTTTCGGTGGACAAAGAATGGACCAGGATTTTTTATCAATTTTTTAATCAATTGTTACATCGGTATAAAATGTGATGCTTAAAATTATTATATTTTATTATTTTTATAATTTATTTTTTTATAAAAATATTAATATTATATCAACATTGATAAAAATTAATTACTTTTAAATCATTATCGCTGGGACATACAGCTTTAATAAAAGTGCAGTAACTTGACAGTGCGATCCAAAGATTGCCCACTTACATTGCAAGTTTGAAATTTATAGTCCTTCTATCAATTCATGAAATCAAAGTTTTACCAACCAAGGGAACCGAATATAAGGGAAGTAGGCACCTTCCCTGTGTTTGTACTTACCAGTGAAACTTTGGACAGAAATGAAGCGATAAAAAATAAATATCCTAAAACATCAAATTACTGAAGCCATAAATAAAACTAAAATAAAGTAGATAAAACAACACACAAAATTACGTAATTCATCCAAAGTAGATTACATTCATGGAGCTATTATAGAACTTTACTATACATCAATTGCTTTATATGTATCCTTAAATTTTTTCACTATCAAAATAGAGAATTATTGAATGTCCTTATTTCTCCATTGTTATTAGGAGAATAGTCAAATTAATCGGTGGATTAAAATCCTTGATTTTATGAATTAAATGCATTAATTTCCTTGATTTTAGGAATTCATAATTTCTTAATTTTAGAAATTAATTCATAGATTTTAGGAATCCAACATTATAGCGTACCTTACGATAAACTTTAGAAAATTAAAGGGTAATATCGGGGCTGTCTCGAATCAGTGAAGCCATGCTAACAGAGGAATTGCAATGTGCCACCGAAGTTGACAATTGATACTAACCACCAATGTGTGAGTGACATCCACATCCACTTTAATAGGATTGTAAATTGGCGTGATAAGTCAGTCTCCAACTATTAAATTTATTGTTAAAAAAATATATATATATATTCTTGAAAGAGTAATATCATGTCTCTTAAAATTTTTATCTAAATTCATATTCACATAACATGAAATATAAGTTATCAATATCAAATTAATTATTATATTATTTCATAATTTATAAGATATTACTAACTTATATATCATATCATTTAAAAATAAATTTATATAAAAAATTTCTTCGAAAAAAAATGATATAAAAATCAATTAAAATGTACACCGTGTTGTGGGCTATTAGGCCCACTTTGAACTCAGTAATAGTGTCTGCATGTCCATTGCCATGTTGCGGGCTATTGGGCTCACTTTGAACTCAGTTATTCTACCTGCATGCCCACTACCATGTTGCGGGATATTGGGCTCCTTTTGAACTCAGTAATTGTTATCTGCATCCAGATTCACCATCATTACCAATCCAACCAACACCCAGATTCCTCCACCCCATCTTCTTCTAACTTCATACACCACTCCAATTTATCGCTCTCTAGACCGCTGTCGTTCCATAATGGTGTCGTCCCTCCTCTTAGAAGTGCAAGAATCTGGGTTCGATCTAACCCATATTCTTCGATTTTTGGGTTCGATTGAACCCATATATTTCTGGGCTCGATCGAACTCAAAAATCGTAGAATTCAGATTGAAGAAATTGGGTTCGATCGAACCCAGTTTTTGAAGACGAATCTGTCTTCATTTTTTTCTATCTGCCCTCACCTTCTTTCATTTTGAAGACGAATATGAAGAAACTGGATGGAGATGGGATCGTTTGAGATAGAGGCATCTC
The DNA here is from genome assembly GCA_022984855.1 of Dimocarpus longan. NCBI lineage: Eukaryota > Viridiplantae > Streptophyta > Magnoliopsida > Sapindales > Sapindaceae > Dimocarpus > Dimocarpus longan. The sequence continues at coordinate 45,713,830 of CM041012.1, read as the reverse complement.
GATGGTAGATTTTTTTTTAATGTTTAATTATTATTTGTGTGCCTGAGAGACATTTTTGTCTTTTCAAAGTTTTATTTTCCTTTCTTTTTTAATATATTTTTTAAAATTATCTATTCATACGTGTGTTACGATTTAAAATGGTAATGTTTTACGATTTAAAATACCGCTATTCATCATGCTGATGCTGTCAAGTAGATTTAACCATTAATTAATTGATGAAAACGATTAATTTGATATTTTTTGAAATTTTATAAAAGATTTGATACAACTTTTAAATATAATTGAAAAATTTTATCCTTTTTTACTATATGAGGGTGAAAATGATACTTACCCCTGTTTAAAGAAGGAATTTAGTATTTTCATTTGAGCATTTCTGTCACCAAGTAACAAGTGGTGAATAGAGAGATTTATAATATATATATATATTTTTATTATATTATATTACTGAAAATGACTAAAAAAAAAATCAAAATCTAATGAGATTGAACACTAATGATATAATTCAAAAGTGGTTCTCATACAAAAGAAAGTTACCCATACATAGGTAAAGGACTATAAGGAAGAAAAGATGTTGTCAATAGGAGTCACATCCACTCTTTATGAGGCTTCGTTTGACATGCAAATTAAAACAAAACAAATTACATTAAAATAGAATAAAATGTATTAGAATGAAAAATCACCATCTCATATTTGGTAGAATTTAGAATTGGATTTAAAATTATATCATATCATATTTGATATATATTGAGATTTGATTGAAATAAAATTAATTTAAATTTTTTTCATTTATAAAAAATCTAAAAAAAAAATAACAAACCAAACGTCATTGTCCAACTTTCATCGATACCAAAATTCACAATTCATCAAATCATCATCTCTCACAATTTAACGTCATTAATTTACGGTTCACCAATATCATCAATATAATTTATCAACATCATCATCTCTCATAATAACAACATCATCAAAATATCATAATATTATAAAAGGAAAAAAAAAAAAAAGAAGAGCAAATGATCATAATAGAGGTTCTGCTTAAACCCAGAACCAACTGGTTCTAGATACGATATGAGGTTATGGCTTCTAAGTTCATCGCTGAACCAAGAACCAGATGAATATGGGGTCATCAAACCCAGGAAAATGGTTTTAGGTTCGTCTTGTAACCATCTCAACTTAAAAGAAGAAGAAGAGAAAAAGAGAGGGGGGAGAGGTTCTATAGATGTGTGATGAGAGAAGGATGGTGAGAGAAAAGAGAGACGAAGAGAATAGAAAGAAGCTAAGGAGAGAGAGACAAAAAGAAGAGAAAAAACCTAAGATAGGAAATCAGAAATTCAATTTCACCTAATAACTTTGTTTTGATTGAGATGGATAAATTTTAAAAGAATGAGAAATTAAAAGAGTTTGAGAACCTTAATTCATAATTTTATTTTATTTCAATTGATTTCTAAATATGATATTCAATCAATTTTGAGATTTTTGAATTCTAAATGTACGCTAGACGTCGAAGCGGATATGTTGCTCACGCTCATCCATGGGATTAGTGCAACTTACGATGAAATTCGTAGTACCTTGAGAAGAAGAATCCGACATTGACTGCTCTAACCTGAAAAACCGCACTTGAGACCACAATAATTAAATGGTACTGTGCGAAATGACAAAATAAAGCGGCAGCATCCAAGGGCCAACCACCCCTCCCCTCAGTCTGGGCTTAAATTTTACTGAAAACAAAAGGCTTACAATAATCGACAATATAGGCCCCGCTTCCAACACCACGCACGCTGCAGCTTATAGGACTGGATAAGATGTCACATTATCATACCCTTTTTTTTTTTCCCTCTTTTCTCTATTCTCGTTTCATTTTTCCCCCTACATCATGACATAAGAATGAAAATACTCATTTGAATTGGTATAAGAAAATATTAAATTAGAATTTATTGAATTACATTTGCTATTTCAATAAAATATAACTATTAAAAGATAAAGTAAAATTTTAAAAATATTTGCATAAGATAAAATATCAAAATCATTTTTTGAAATAAAAAATTGTAGGAATTTTTTAAGAACACGAATTACTTAGATTAAAATTATAAAACTTATTTTTAAAATTAAATAAAGTTACAATTAAGTATGATTTTATAAAATTATAATATTTATTAATAGTAAATTGAATAATAATATATAATTTTTTTTATATACATTTGAGTTATAAATGAGATAAAAATTTTGAGCTTTTTTCTTCACCTTTATGATATAGTTTATGGATCTCACCATTACCAATTAAACTATAAAGTATGGGGGACTGCTCCTCTATAAAACTTGTATTTCGGATTGTATTTGTAGTCTTGATCCGATTAAATAGAAGAGATCCTTAATTTAATTGGTGTCAAATTTACAAAAAGAAAAGAGAAGATACCAATGGAAGAGAGAGAATATGAGTACCCATAATGTCATGGGTTAGGTTTCATTTGAACTAATGGTGCGTTTACTTCACTTGGAGGAATCGGAATAGGAATCGGAATGATCTGGAATCGGAATGATTTGGAATCGGAATGAAGTATCGGAATCATATAAGTTGTTTACTTCAACTACAGGAATCAGAATTGGAATCAATATTATTTCCATTAAACTGTTTACTTTACTTTGGAATCGGAATGAATTAATTATAAGTTACAAAAATACCCTTAATTAAAATTATGGATTAATTATAATAATGTGTAGTTTTTTATTATAATATGCTCTTTTTTTTAATATCAAATAAAAAACTACATATTATAATAAAAAAAACTTAATATTATTTTAATAGTTTACTAACTTGGTGTGTAGTTTTTTATTATAATATATAATTTTTTTAATTTTAAATAAAAAACTACATATAATAATAAAAAAAAATTACATATTATTTTATTAGTCCATCATGATAATTAAGAAATTGGTAATGAAAAATTAATAGTGCGCGATTTTTTATTACAATATGTAGTTTTTTTTTTTTTTTTAACATCAAATAAATAGATTTTTCTTTATTTTTTTAAAAAGGGGTATAAAAGACATTTTATTTTGATAAAGGGAATGGGAATGGGATTCCCAAGTGGGTTGGGGGGAATGAGATTCCCATTCCACAACCCCAAATTGATGTGGGGCCCACATTTTCATTCCCATTACGGAATGAATTTTAAGCAAGTAAACAACATCAATCAATCGCATTCCCCATTCCTTTTGTTTAATCCATGAAGTAAACACACCATAAAAATATTAGATTCGATCATATTATTTAGTTGCAGCATATCTAATCCAAATGCAGGTACCAAATTTGCAATGTAGTATGTGAGTCCCACATGCACCAAACTCACTTCGTCAAAGACTCAAATCAAAGACAGGTAGGTTAGAGTTTCCAAGAGTGATATCCAATATTGACAATAAATAATGCCACATGCATCCTAATCCTAAATGATCATAAACCATTAAAATGACTGTCATTTGATCATATCAATCTCAAAAATAAAAAGGTAAATTTCAATTGGTCATACCCCATCACATGATACATAAGGATAAGATCAATTTTTGAAGTAAAAGCTGGCAAAACCTGCCTGTGTTGCCAGTATAACCAAACAGGGCATTGACAGCACATTTCTTGCATGCCTAAGCCTAAAGCCTCCTTCATTCTAAAAGAAAGAAAGTCTAAAACCTTCGTCCGTCCGATAATCACCACTACGACTGGCTTTTAGGTCCAAAATATGTTTGACAAAATGCAATAATAGATTAGGTATGACAGTAATCAAGTGATTATAGGAATTCAATAAAATGATTTTACTTGTCGCGTTTGGTTTGACAAACTAGTCAATTACATTCAATCACTTATCAATTGTTTATCTTACAATTTTTTTTTTAAGTAATTGGAAATCTATAATAAATTGATTATGATGCCACCTGTCCATTCGATTTTATCTTATACATCTCATTTTAAGCCCGTTTGGTGTGTGATATAAGATTGAATTATTTTTGTGAGATTTGATTGAATTGAATTAAATAGAAATAGATTTGATTAATTCAAAAGTTATTTCATGTTTGGTGAAATATAATATATGATTATAAATAGTGTCGACAAAATTGGATGTTATTAAAAACTTTCATGGATTTTTCAGAAATGTTTCCAACTCCCTCCTTCATCACCAAAAAGTTAATAGATAACAACACCTTCCGCCCTCTCTCATCACTCTCTGCTTCCACCACCACCAACCCCTCTCTTTTAAAGAGTTTTAGCTTTGACGATGACGATCCGCTTACGTAAGTGGAGGCGTGAAGACAAAAAGGCATCCTACGTCAAAGATAAGACGTCGTATTTTCATTCGATTGATCCGTCTCAAGGAAAGTAGATGGCAACAGAGTATCTACACTCGTGCTTATCCATTGGAGCTTTTCCACCCCCTCTCCACCACTAACCTCCCAAAGTCGACTTCGCCAGCAATCTTGATTCCATTCACCATCCCACAATTTTCACAATCAACGTCGCCTTCCTCTGTCAGCTAACTACTCCGATGATCAATGGAGTCGAGAAAGGAGATGAACTGAGTGAGAGATGAAAGGTCTAGAAAGATTTAACTCATGTGTTGAGTGGATTTGATTTATCCCAAACTAGTGGGATAAATTACTGATATGATAATTTAGTAAAGGTTGATTTGCTTGCAACAAACATGGGTTTTGATAAAAAATTATCCAAACTTAGTCCAAATCTACAAAACAAACTAGGCCTTAAAATTTAATTCATATGGTTATATACCTATACGTCCATTCTAATAAGGGGTTCAAGTATCCACTGTATACTTTTTTCTTTTTTCTTTTTCTTTTTTTTTTGTTTAAGGGGAACACAATATGCACCTTTTAAATCATGTATGAGGTGTGTTTTATAGATAATCTCAAAAGAAATAAAATTATGTTTTAAGAAATTATATATTTATCACTTGGTTTTATAAAAATTTTAATTTAATCATCCTAAATATTATATTTCAATACATTAACCCCAGATAAGTTTTCTTATGCTCATTCTTTAATAGTATTGATTAATATCAGTAAATTTCAGTATTTTTCTAAAATTTTCATTATTAATTTTAAGAAAAATATATTGATTTCTCCTTTTTTTAATATGTACTTATTTCTTAATATTGTGAAATTAATATGCACTTATGAGTTGTGACTTGTTATTTTCAAGCATAAACATAAAAATTTTTATTTAAAAAAAATAAAGAACATTAAAATTTTCACGAAATTTTTCATAAAAGCAACAAACAGTGTATTAAAATTCCAGATTCCGGTATAATTCACATATCCACATGCTCGTGAGTCATGTTCTCGAAACAAAATTAACAAACTTTAAAAAATCAGAGTTTGGTTTTGTTAATTCAGTTTCTTCCAATGTTTAATGTCTTTTCTTCTAAGATTGATGTTCGAATATTCCACCTTATCAATTAGCGTACAGGTAATCATTTTAAATTCCATGTAAATTACAGCGTGTTAACGTCGGAAAATGGTTCCCTTAGTCAACGAGGTTGTTTTGGGCCCAAACTCACAATTTCGTATGGTCGATAGGTTGCATGCAAAGCAATGGGAATGAAATGAAGAGGTTAGAGGCGAGGAGGAAGAGACACACAAGATATTCAGAGTGGTTCGGCCCAAAAAGATGCCTACATCCACTGTTCACTCTCTCACTATTTGGACAGAGTAACGACACTCGAAAGTTTCGTGCCTTTTACAGTGAAAATCGTCCCCTTTTATAGAGGAATGAGACATGCTACAGTAAACAGAATAAGATAAAGGTAAATAGTTAACTACAGTTACACTGACAGACAGCATTTAATGCGCCGGAAACTCAATTAAAACGACTGGCAGTGTATTAAATGCGGCCGAATCCGTCGCATCCGAGGTCTGCCCACAGAGGATCTTTGCTGACCGGATCGGATATATAATGATGGGTTGTCGAGGTTGAGATCCTGGCTTCTGATAGAAGTAGCGTGCATAGCAAGCTTTGGAACCGTACTCTGCATGGTTCTGTTGATTCCTGCTGACCGGAGCTTCCAAATTCGAGAGGGAGACGGATTTCTCCAGCAGACTGGGAAGTTGATGGGATGGATTCTGGACCGGCACGCCTACAGCCGGTCACGGCATCAAAGCGAATAACATCATGAGTGAAGGAGTCGGAATGCGTCCACACTCAGAAAGCGACGGCCAGTCGGACGGACAACGGCGGGTGAGGACGGCTTGTTGGATATCTCTGATAGACGGCTATCTTCTGACAGATACTTTAATCAGACTGGAAATAATCGGTCAGACAGGCTGTCGATCGTGGCGGAAATATGGCGATGTGGCATAACTGTCGCGGATGGCGGATATTCTCGCGGACAAACCTGAAGGATGGAAGTCAGCGATCAGCGACGAGGGCCGGTTGTTCACTTTTAGCAAGTAGAATTCTGGGGGAACATAGCGACTGAGCGACATGGAGCATAATGGTCATAAAAGATCTCGCGGAATAGACGGTGTATGTGGAGATCGAGCGATCAGGCTGAACGACTGCGGGCTCACTGAATGATAACGGGCTTACTGAACGATAATGGGCTTCGGCAATCGCCCATTCATAGGCTCCACTTCCAGGAGAATGGACCAGGATGCGGGAGGATATTTGGACGTCTGGGTCTCTGGGCTTGCATTGTAGATCCAATTGGGCCGGACTATTCTGATCGCAATAATTTTACCATAACACAGCGATTTTTCAATCAAAGTTTGACTCCTCCGCATTTCAATTTGCAAGGGCCAAGGGGAGAAAAGCCAGTGTCTCTAATACGTCATACAAATGGTCAAGAGGAATCACGTTTTCTCTCCATGCTTCTGATACCCAAAAATTGATTGTGGGTAGAATCACACTACTTTTGGTTGCTTACTATGGTAAAATTTGTTGGTTGTAAATCGGCAACACTTTTATCCATAAAAACAGTTACTTCCAAATCTTAAGCTACTTCGTTTATCCTCCAAAGTAGTACAATTAGATCAAATTTTAATTCAAACAAATCATTAAATATGAATTGGTATAATGTGGTGGTAATCACACTTCTCTATAAAGCAAAAAAAATTGAATTCAAACTTTCTCTCTTCCACTAAAAGAAATAAAAATTTGATGAATTTATGCACAGATCCTCTTACTAAAAGATAAAAGGGTTAATTCTAAACACTTCTTCCAATAAACTTAACTATAGTCATAACCGACCGTTATAAATATTGACACAAATTACTATTATTGTTGATGGTCAATAGTTAAACCATGCATAACAAAGTGGAAGGGCAATATTACTCCTCGTTTCCACATTATTGTTATTTGTAATAATTTATCCAACCTTTTAGACATATGTTAATATTTTCTTATATTTGATGCCACTACTTGTGTACATCTATTCAAAATTCAAGTAATTAATGTAATTTATTATTTATATTCATATAAAGAGTGTTGTTTTATCTTTATTATGAGGATAAATTATAGAAATAGATATACCTGTAGAGAATTAAATTAATTCTTTGCATGATGACAATTTTTGCCATCTCATTGCCAAGGGCATACAAAGGAATGAAATAACGAAGAAAAAAAAAGGTTTATTAAAAAAAGAAAAAACAAACCGAACTCCTATTAAGACTTAAAAGCATACCGAAAATAGAAAGGAGTGGCAATAGCCAAAAGTGCGGATGGAATAGGGAAAAAAGGGAGAGGAATTGGCAAAAGAATATGCATCAGTATGCGAATGCGATATAATAGTTGTCGACAAAAGCGACAGCGCAAGAGGAAGATTCGGTTCACAAAGCGGCATCTTCTTGAAAAATAAGAAAACGACTAAAAACACACACAACATCCACACGTGCCTGCCACTTCACGCGCCTCCATCATCCAATGCCTCTCTCTCTCTCTCTCTCTCTGGCATGATATAATTAACGACCCAACTAACGGTCTCTCCCTCTCCCATCATTTAATCAACACACACATAGACTCACAAAATAAAAATAAATACAAAAATAATAAATATATATATATAAACATTAAAAAAAAAAAAAAATCGCGGTGTAGCAGAGTTACCCTGTTTTTTCTCTCTCCCTCAGAGGTTGAGTGGTTGTGTGTGTCGGTTTTAAAGTTTGTTTCGGATTACCATTGAAGGTGATCTGAGAAATCCGTAAGAGAGATTAAATTTTAGGTTTTTGTTTTGGAAGGAGATTTGACCAAAAAAACCCACAGAGAGGGAGAGAAGGATAGAGATACAATGCCTGCATTGGACTCTATCGATGCCCTCCTCTTCTCTCTCGAGCGAGCTCTTTGTACTCCTCTTGCCGTTTTCGTTCAGATCCAGGTACTATCCAGATCCACCTCTCTTTCTTTTTCTGTTTTTGGATCCATTTATTTTGTATTTTTGAACTCTAATTTGTAGAATTTTAATGTGATCAAACTTGCAGTCTTTGGCTTCTGGATTTATATCAAATTGCTATACATGAATACATTTATTTTTCTTTTAATTACATGCGTTGTAGGGATGTGCAATCTGCTTGACTCTTGCTTTTGGATGGGCCTTAGCTGCCTATGTCAGGTATATCAAGATTTGCTGACTAAGATATACAATGGTGACAAGTCTTTAAGCTGTAAATGACTAATTTTTTCTTTTCTGTGTCTCAGGAACAGAGAGATCAACAAAATGAAAGATAGGATGAGAGATGGCAATAGCTTTGCATTTCTTTGTCATGATGTTAATGAACTTGAGCACTCAAAGCAGGTCAACCTACCCAGGGTCTCTGTTGTCATGCCTCTAAAAGGTTTTGGAGAACACAATCTTACCAATTGGAGGAGTCAGGTGGGTCTTTACTTTTAGGGTGGACATTCTGATAAGCCCTCTCTCTTAGGTGATTGTTTCTCTGGAATTTTTGTTGATCCTTTTTCATTTCTGCTTGTGTTTGGTTTTGTGCCACCAATATTTAGCAAGATTAAATATTGCAGTAATTGTAGGGTTTACTATGTATTAAGGCATATTCATACATTATACTTTCTCTCTCTCACACACTTTGGGTACTGCCATGAGGAGAAGTTTAAATCTCTGCACGTTGGATGTTACTGTTACCAGAAAGTTAGTTTTTATGCATATTCAAGTGATCAATTAGTAAAGTTTGAATAAAGAAAAAAAAAAAAAAACTTATTTTTATTTGGAGATTTTATTTTTTATGAGGTGTTTCTACTTCTTGAAGCTAATACATGGTTTTTGGATGAGGTTTCAAGATTGTCTTTACTGTAAAATTGTTGTTCTAGTCCTAATGAAAAACTATAGACGAGGTTTTCCTCCCAGTTGCCTGAAGTAATAATGTTTTTTTGAGGTCTTCGGAATTTGCAATGCAGGTTACATCTCTTTATGGCGGTCCTTTAGAATTTCTTTTCGTGGTCGAAAGTACGGAAGACCCCGCTTACCATGCGGTATCTCGATTAATTTCAGATTTCAAGGTATATATTTAATTCTATTAATGTGCTTTGTTCTTGTGGTTAAGTGTTCTCTGCATGTTATGATTAGATGTGCAATTGACCTTTTGCTCTTCTTTGTCTATGAGATCATCTTGACACCTTCACCATGTCTTCCTTTCTTGATTTGTATTCATCTGAATGTTAACAGGATGATTTTGATGCTAAGATTGTTGTAGCTGGTTTGTCAACAACTTGTAGCCAGAAAATCCACAACCAATTGGTATGTGAAAAGTTTATAATTTGGCATTAGTTTTATATGAAAATTTTCTTTTATTATTTTGTTATTGTACTTATTCCATGAGAAAGCAAGATGTTTTGGATAAAGTTCTTGTATGTTTAATTGACTGATATATTTCCGTGATTAGTTTTTGGATGAAATTTACCTTTCCAATGAGTAATGTATATAGAAAGCCTCGGCTAACTGCTGCATTTACAAGTTTACATGGAAATTTGAGCTCATTTAGGTTCATTGAGACTTGTTGTTTGCATATGTGACTTTGTTAATCTGTCTCTATTTGTAGCATGGTTTAGTGCTAAATCATATAAACTGTACTGCTTTTGTGAAGGTTGGAGTAGAGAACATGCATAAAGATACCAAGTATGTATTCTTTTTGGATGATGATGTTAGGCTTCACCCTGGGACGATTGGAGCCCTCACTGCTGAGATGGAGAAAAATCCTGAGGTGTTGTTACACACATATGCACATGCCTTTTGTAAAGGGCTGCTGTTTCTTTATTAAAATAATTGTTTACTATATTTTTCTTTTGGTGTATATTGGTTCAAAATTGGTCTTCTCTTACCTTTTTCAATCTTCTTTCCAATGGTGTGCAGATATTTATTCAAACTGGATACCCACTTGATTTACCTTCTGGAAGCCTAGGAAGTTACTGTATCTATGAATATCATATGGTATGTTGCAATTTATGGTTTTTAATTCATTTCTCATGCTATGATAATTATGCTTGTAAGACAAATTTCATCCTGATTACAACTCACAATTTTATTTTTTTTTGGTTTATTCTCAACCTTCAAATTTGGGTCTACAGCCTTGTTCGATGGGCTTTGCCACTGGTGGGAGAACATTCTTTCTATGGGGAGGGTGCATGATGGCAAGTAGCTATCTCATCTTTTGAGGTTCAAGCATGTGCAAAATTGAAATGTTATTCTAATTGCTCTATATCGTTTTTCAGATGCATGCCGATGATTTTAGACTTGACCGTTATGGCGTGGTCTCAGGACTAAGAGATGGTGGATACTCAGATGATATGACTCTTGCAGCTATAGCTGGTAATTTGCTCATCAATAGACTGTAGTTTATCTCAACAGCTTGATTGTAGTGGACTGGAAGCAACCTTTTACTATCAATAGCTGTTAAGTTTTTCTGGCATTCTCTTCCCAGGTGCCCATAAGAGGCTCATTAGTTCACCTCCAGTTGCTGTTTTTCCTCACCCCCTTGGAAGCGATCTTAATTTTGGAAGGTTTGTGATATAAAATCTTATAATATTTAATCCAGTGTGATCATTTAATGCTATATTTTTTTTTTTTTTGGTTTAGGTACTGGAATTACTTGAGGAAACAAACATTTGTTTTGGAATCATACACAACAAGTGTTAATTGGATGATGAATCGTGCGTTGTTTACATCCCACTGCTATTTGTCATGGGGGTTTGTAGCACCATATTTTATGGCCGTGGTACATATTGCAGCGGCACTGAGAACCTATGTCAAAGGGTATTCAGTTGAGGAAACAAACATTACATCTGGTGGTGAGCACCGTAATTTTCTTAGTAGGTAAACCGATCTGAAGAGTCCTAAATTATTCCTAATGCAGGAAGAAGTTCTGTTTAACCTTTTCTGTAGCATCACTACAGGACAATCATGTGATGGTACAGATCTTGTATCTTTAATGAGGGCCAATAAAAAACTTTTGTGATGGATTTGTTATAAGTAGGATTTCTAGTCAATTAGATTATACAGCAAAATAACCACACACACTTTTGCTTGCTATTATGCCAATAATCATATAATACTGAATGTTACAGACGGATCACAGTCACTTCCAGCCCCTTCTCCATATAATATAATTCAATATTTCACACATTCTCATATCAGGATTAGGGGTGTTTTCTTTCTAATTTTTCAACCAGAATTATCCGTAACAATCGTTATGTCCGGAGGAACATTTTAAATCGCTTTCACATTTGGGAGGTTGTAATTTCTTTGCTCAAAAACGTGTATATTAGGAATGAGAAGCTGTAATGAGAGAATTTGACTTTTGCTTTCTTATGTAATAATCATATGTTCTTACAGCTTATTAAACTGTGTTTTCCCAGGGTTGTTACTGGTAAGCTGCCTAGCTATATGCACGTTGATAGAACTTTTTTCAATGTGGAACTTAACAAGGATAGAAGTTCAACTTTGCAACTTGTTATCTCCTGAGGCACCCAGCCTTTCACTTGCCACTTATAATTGGGTCCTTGTAAGTATTTTTAGCTCTCTTTACTTGGTGTGAGGACTTGCGGACTTCCCAATGTTAAATAGCATTTCCAATTGCTTCTGTTTATCGTAGATATTTTTATAATTCCCTAACACATTTTCTTCATATCTACCTTCAGCTTTATAATAGGAATGGATTGGATTGGATTGAACTATGACCTTTGAAACTGAATAAGTGAAATTGTTGAATTTGTGTTTCTCTTGGTCTTTAGTTTAGAATTAACAATCCGCATGCCATCTTTTATTTGGATTTGGTAAAGAACATAGTACAATGAAGTTTGTTGGTTACAACACACCTTACCTCACTCAGTCACCCTACCTTATACACAAAAACAGATTAAGCTGAGTCCTGCTCTAATGTTGCTGCTGGGAGAATTGAAGCCTACAGCTCTTTTGTTCCTCTATATGGCTCTCCATGAGACATAATTATGCTCTTTGATGAGATACGTGAAATTTTAATTAGTAAAGTTATTTAGCGAAAAGCGTCAAAGTTTTAAATTCATTTTTATTTTTGTTTGTGTACTTAACTTGAAAATCTGAACATTTTTTGTTTAAGAGCTTGGGCATTATGAAAATGATGAAAATTGTTTGTTAATGATTTGTTAACCTGACAGGTATTTATTGCAATGCTGGTGGACAACTTTTTATACCCCTTGTCAGCATTTCGTTCTCATTTTTGTCAGTCTATAAATTGGTCTGGTATCAGATACCACTTGGAGAATGGGAAAATAAGCAAGGTAAGCCACTAAAACCAAAACTACTAATATTCTCCTATCTGTTGGGTATAAATTCAGCATAGTATCCTGCTGAGATCAATGCTTGAAATATCATTTTCAAGTTAACTTCCCGGACATTCATATGTACCTGGTATGTAATGTATAGAGGCTCTATCTATAGAGCATAAGCACAACAGTTGATGGTTCAATTAACTTCTGTAGCTTCATCTCATGTAATTTTTTTTTGGCAACATTTCTATTTTAAGATGGAAGACAGGATTTTTTTCTTCCTTAAAACATTTGCAAGTTGGTTTTGTTTTGGTTGAAAGGACAATGCTTCCCTGTGTCAATTTATGGGAACAGAAGGAATAATTTAGTCATTTAGCAATGAAGCAAACATAAGAAGCCTCAGTTGTGTTTCACTACTTCTTTTAAGTAACCATATTCATATATTCTGCAGATTGATAGAAGCAAGGATATGGGTCCAAAATTTACAGATTTGGGAGGAAAGCATTTATATGGGAAAAAGGGAGTTCCTCCAAAAGTTTCATTCCTCTGCTCCTTGGCTAGAAGTTTGGGGCAGTGGTGGCAGCCTAAAAAATATGACGGGTAGAAGTAAGTTCCCTCTTGCAATAAGGTGTAACTTTTTTTTCTTGCTACTTAGAGATCAGAGGGCGGCCAGGGCTTCAGAAGTAAATTATTTCAATCTCCTGGAAATTCAAATTGATTGGTTTTAGTGATTTAGGAAGTTTTGGCTCATTTTTTAATCCCATTCAACCGATTTGATTATTCAGTGTGTCCATTGTAATTTATATTGATTTTACTTATGTAATTTTATAAATTCATATACAGCAGAAAGTCAGATCTCAGACAGTAGTGTTGTGAGCTTCCTTTCGTTTCTTTTTAAATCTGATTGTGCCGTTTTGAAATTTCGATTTGTTGAATGTCCAGAATTGATTTTTCCTTCTCTCCCTCATTGGTCCCTTAAAATTCGAAAGCAGTTTGTAATGCTGTAGAAAATTATTATCGATTTGTTGTCTCGAATGACATAATAACCATAGAGATTTTGAAGTACCATGCAGACCACGAAACTGTATTATAATTTTGATGACTGAATTTTCCATTATCACTTCTATTAACAAGCAATCGAGCATAAACTTACCAATGGTGTGGGTTTTAAGCACGGTGAAATAAATCTTAATAATAAATTTCTATGGATGTAGTAAGGCCACTGAGGACAATATTCTTACCAAATGTGGAAGAAAATTACAGTGCTTATAATACCGTTAAATTAAATGACCATAAACTGCTGTCCAGATCCAAACCATCTTATGTGTTTATCATACCAACAACGATTATAATTAATTAAAACTAGCTGAAGTAATCTCCTCCAAGCTATCTGTGCGGTAGAGCTTATCATAGAAATCAAGCTGAGATAAAAGCATCAGATTAGACGAAATAACTTGTTTTGATCAGTAAGTGACTTGAAGTTGAACTGTGAATCCGTATCCTGTGATGCTGCAGAGCTAGGCATACCCCTTGCAAGCTTCTACTTCTGTTGGTTTGTCTTGAGCATGATAGTTAATCCTATTATGGATCCATTCAATCAACTGAAACAAAATTGGATAAATTTGACCGACAATTGCTTATCTAGTTGAAGATGGACAAGTATGTGTAAAGAAATAATCATAGAATACTCCCAAAAAGTAACTAGCCACAAGAACAATGTGCACAATAAAGAGACAACATTACATTTACGCTAAAGAGCCAACGGGATAAAAAATTTTCAAAGTGCAGTGTCTTGTTAATTTACAATCATAAATTACAGCTCTAGATCTCCAACATAGAAGTCATCAATCATGTCAAAGACTCGGGTAGCATGCTGAGGCCTGCCAAGTGAAATGGAAAGGAAATTTTAAACATTCCGAAATTTAATGGCCATAAACATATGAGCCAAAGTAATTGTGTCAATCATCATCAGGTAAAAAAGAAAGAAATGTAAAACTTAGGCTAAGAGTCCACTACATGTGGAAATTCAGAAAATGACCCTGTTTTGCACCTAAAGAAATAGAAATCAAGCATTTAAAATACCATCAGAAAATTAGGAATTATTTTAACTTTGCACTAATTATGTACAATAATTAGTTAATTTTAAATATGCATCATTTATAAAGATTATAGCCCGCTTTTGAACACGTTAACAATTTGACTACAGTGAAACAGTGTAAGTATACAGTCTGCTATTCTAAGCCATGATTTATTTAAACTAACTTTTCAATGTCATGTCTTGAGACTTAAATCTAATGACAATACATCCTTTTCGATACAAATTAGGTTTAGGGTGTCGTCTTAATGTGTAACCTATGTTCTAAAGGAACATGTTAAAACTAGTTTATAGAGATAACTGACTGTCCACATTTATTTATCCGATTTGCTTTGTTAGCTCTATTTTACGTGTACAAATTTATTTATTTATTTATTATTATTATTATTTTTTATAATCATCTTCAAGATTGTTATAGCCTTCAACTCAAAGACACCATCACAACCAGAAAAGTCCCAATTACTATGTATCGACACACAACTAAGAGACTAAAAGAATTGACTGCCACTGTCAAATAACTAAAGTGGGTGTTGGAAAAGGAGAAAACACATAGGAGTAAAGCTCACAAATGCATACCCATAAAAACCTTCGGTTGAATCATCCCCAGCATGTGCTAGAATAGCATCACCACCTGGATGTTCCTCTACATATGAGGTAACATCATAAACCTGCAGTTATTAAAAACAAGAAGCAAAGAAACATTAAGGAACCAACATCACATTAACATCTTCCAAGTTTTCGATGGCCCATCAAGCCAATAACAGCTATGATACCTTGTTCTTGATGATGATCCAACAATCAGTTCTCTTATTATGCAAAGAAACTTCAGCTTTGCTGTAGATTTTAGACCCCTAAAAGAAGATTACAATTCAAACATAAGTACATTTAACTAACACATTTTTAGTTGGATCCATGCAACTGACCACAAATGAAATATAAGACTCAAAATACCCTCTAAAAATTACATTGCAAGAGACGGAACAGGATTTATACCAAGTGTCAAAGAATACCTTATTGTTGCTAGCATTCGAGTGAACAGCTTTTACACTACCTACATTCAACAAGATTACACCAATTAAACAAACACTTGAATTAATTTATCAAATTTTCAACAACTAAAAAGGTAAATCTAAAGATTACCAGATTTAGGGTGCCGTGATATCAAAACAAAGGCTCCCAAAACGGCGCATAAAACTAATGCCACCGCAACAATAACCATATCTCGAACTCCACCACTTTGCTTTGTTTCCAGAAACTAATAAAAGAAAAAAGCTGAGCATTGCTTGTTAAAGCATTATAAAAGTGGGTAGTGAAGTTGCTAGTTGTGTGCATGATCATTAGAAGAGTGAAAAACACATGAACAAAGCATGGAAAAAAGGTACCTGTAAAAAATGGGTAGTCCGATAACTTCAAAGCGGTTAAGGTGCTAGTTTTGAGTTGTATTTCTTTGTTATCTGATTCTCGTCTGTGGCCGCACATACACACCCACTTCGCTGGTTTTGGTCAGGTGACTGTAGGTTTCGCCTAATAAATAAAATAATATACGAGGGCTTTTATGTAAATAGACCAAAGAGCAAATTACAATTTAGCTATCTAATTTAAACATATTTACAGATGGAACAATAGTTTCACTTTTATTACAATTGACCCCCCTGCCATTAGTGGATCTCTTAGTTCTTAGGGGTAAAAATGTCATTTGATGTTATATTTTATTTTTTAAAAAAATAAATTTAAAAAAATTTAAAATAAATCAATTTCTCTTTCTCTCTCTCTTTCATCCTTCTGGCTTCTCTCTTTTTTTGCCTTCGTCGTCGACGTCCTTGACTCGTCGTCCTTGTCTCTTCTTTTTTTTCTTCTTCTTCTCAGTTCATTGCCACTCTTCGCCGCTTTCATCTCCTTGCCCCTCCTCCTTCCGTTCGCCGTGCTCATCTGCTTTCCTCTCTCCTCTCTGTTGCCACTCTATTTTTTCGACGCTGCTCTCTTCCTTTTTTTTTTTTTGTCTCTCCTCTCATTTCTTCTCGTCGTCGTTCTCTTCTCCTTCATCATCTGGGTTCATCGATTCGAACCCAGATGAAGGTTCATCTGGGTTCTCAGGAACCCACCAGATTTCTGGGTTCCTAAGAACCCAGTTCTGGGTTTTGACGAACCCAGATTTTTGGGTTCATCAGAACCCAGTTCTGAGTGATTGTGAAGTTGATTTCTTTTTTGCTTTTTTCCAGTTCGATTGACAGTTTTGTGGGAGATTTGGGTTTGATGATTTTGTAGGAGATTGATTATGTTGAGTTTGATCGATGATAATTGATGATATTTGAGGTCATTTTTTGAGTTTTCAAGAGTGGATTGATGATGTTGGGTGGTTGGTTGATGATGTTTGGGATCATTTTTTGGATGTTTGAGATCATTTTTTAGGTTTTCAGTTGTCTAGAAACCCAAATTTGGATTTCCATGCGACTAGAAACCCAAATTTTGGAAACCCAAATTCTGGGTTTTCAGATTGGTTTACAGAACTTGAGAATAAAAAGGGAGAGAGATAAGGGACAGGAAGAAGACTAATGATTTTAAACTGGAAGAAGATTGATGATTTACCATTTAAAATTTGATATTTTAACTTAGAGTGGATTTACCATTTTTTAAAAGTACTTTCAATAGTTTCAAGCAAAACCTCATATCATGAATATTCATGACGTCATTAAAAAATATGATATTTTACCACAACATTAAAGGCGTTTACAAGTTACAACAAGTTTTCAGGAAAAAAGAAAAAGGATAGCAATGTAATTGGCAAAGTTCAAAATCGTGAGTGCGTTTTAAATGCCACTATCAAAATATTTTTTTTTTCTATTATCTAGATTGTTATCATTCCTTAGAAACCAGGGGACAATCTTAAATTAAGAAAGGAACTTCGTTCATGTATTAGAGCACATGAGATACAAAACTTGAAAAACTTTCGGTGCCAATCACATTATTGGGACCTAAACCTTGGCTGTTTATGTTCTTGGAATATCTTTGCCCGACCATGAAATATAAAGATATTACAAGCAAAGAAGATTGCTTCCTTCCCTGTGCTGTAATACTTACATTTTTTTTTTTTTTAACCACGTGCTGTAATACTTTAGTACATAGAAGGTAGTTCCCATTGGGTATCTCCAGATCTAACAAATGGCTACCTTCCGTTTTACGAGGCATTTGTTTTTTGTTCTTAATTTAAAGAATTAACATCAGTTATCCAAAAAAAAAAAAAAAAAAAACCCCTGTTATCATATTCATGATTGGTCTTTTAATTCATCAGTGCGTAATGCGTTGGTCTTTTTACTTAAGGGTTTGTTTACCTTACTCTTTGTGTATGATTATCCATCAATAACAACCCTTAAATTGATTATAATGGAGGTTATTGAAAAATATCTATGAATTATTATTAATTGATAACTTACCGAACGAGTAAGATAATCAAACAAATTATTCAAACACCAGTCCAACATATAAACTATTAAGCTGATCAAAATTGTGGTGCTATTTCTTGTGAATCGGAGAAAAATGCCAAATCAATCATAATCATGAGTCCAGGCAAAACTTAAAATTACCAAATAAGCAAAACTCCCGCACTAAAAATATTCATCCTACTGCACCACTTCCTTATCTATTGATCAAAGTGACCATTCCATATCGTAAAGTTTCCGATCAAGAGGTTAAAGGCCATGAAAACCTTAAACCGACTTCCAATTTCAAGAAATCCCCACAACTGCTGCTAAATTTTTACAATTTGCATATAATGACATGTAAACGAACAGTTGGATCTTCTTTGAGAAGTAGACAGAGAACAACTTATATGTAATAGTCACCATACCTCAATCCAGTGCCTCAGTTGAATTATTTCCTATCTGGCAGTTGTTGTGGTAGTGGTGCCCGATTAAGTGGTGAATAAGCACACCTGCAGCAACACTGACATTCAAGCTCTCCACAGCCATAAACGATCGAAACTGCTCAGCTGCTGAGGAACCAGAATGTACACCAGAAGCCATATCATCTACTTGGGCAGTCACATTGACAGGAATATTTCCAGGGATTCTAACCAAATGAGTACAAGATCTCTCCACCAAAGGCCTCAATCCAGAGCCTTCACTGCCCAGAACAAGAACTGTTGGTGGACCAGGGGGAATCTCGTTCAAGGCAATAGATTTGGAAGAGACCGAACCTCCAAGAACACGCCAACCATTTTCAGCTGAGGATACCAAGAACTGCATCATATTGTTGCAATACCTCAACTCCATCAATTCAAGTGAGCCTGCACTTGCCTTGCTCACAACACCACTTAATGGGGCTGAATTTTTTGCACACAACACCACCCCTGAAGCTCCAAAGAAGTAAGCAGACCTAATGATGGCCCCCAAATTCTGCGGATCAGCAACCTCATCCAAAGCTACCCAAAGAGAGGGATGATCTTCCTCAGTTGAAATAGGATCCAACTCCTTTATTTTCACCATCTCCAATGGAGAAGCATCTAGCACAAGACCCTGATGAGGACGATTACCAACAACCATATTAAGATCATGCTTCGAAATTTCCTTAACACTTAACCCGATATTTTCAGCCATCTTCAATACTTTCTCAAAACCTTTCTTGTCTTTCCTCTTCTTATTACTACTACCCAAACTCAATCCTTCTTGAACATACAATGCATAGAATTCTCTTCTCCCAGAGGACAATGCAGCCAAAACAGGACCTACCCCATATAACCCTTCACCAACCATCTTAGGTACACTTGATTCAGTGGCTTCTTTCCGTGTCTTTCTGCCCAAATTTTCCTGCTTATTCCACCTTCGGAATTCAGGTTTGTCAGACCCAGGTCTTACGTTACCTCTCAACCTATTCCTAATCCTATCCTGTCTTGAATCATTAAAAACCTCTACTTCTTCCTCCTTAACACCTGCATTGCTTTGAGTGTTATCATTTCCACGACTCTTTTGCATACCTACCATTATATTTCCACATTCTCTATTCGCAACAAAGGTTTCAGCTAATTCCTCCCTAGAGGAATGTCTGGTACTCACATTTTGCAATCTGTCTGCTGATTCCTCCCAAGACGAACGACTAGTCTTGGTACTTCTCACTTTACCCAACCCACTAGCTTCCTTATTTCTGTTTGATTTTAACAATGATAATGGTTTTCCAGCTCTTGAAACACGTCTTCCTTCATTAACTCTCACTACGTTCAAACTGGAAAAACTACTACCTCTAATAGAACCACAACTTTTTATAGCACTTTTCATCCTAAACACATTACACAAACTTGTTGCTTTCGCTAAACCGCCCATCACCATTGAATTAAGACAAAACTCATTTGGAAATCTGGTGGGTTTCAAAAAGCTGAACCTTTTATCAGTTGTGTGGACACTATTAACAAAATTGGGGTTTAGCAGAAGTTTAGGTTGAGACCCAGTTGATAAATATTGAGATTTTGAGTGGAGACGTTTAAAGAATCTGGCGGTGGGTAGTGAAGAAACTCTAATTGCCAGAGGCAGTGCCTGACTAGTTGTTTGATTAGACAACATTGTGCACATTAAATAAATGGATAGGCTTTACTTGTGAGACAAATAAATTGATGAGAAAAAGGGAGTACCTGGCTCTTCGATTATTCGAGCAGCATTTTCCACAACCCATGAATTGCTACCAAGATTTTAACTTGTTTGTTGAGAAATGGTTTTGGGTTTTAGGCTTTATCTTTTATAGGGTTTTAGATGGTGAACAAGTGGCAACTATCAAAACGTCGTCGTGGTGATTATGGTGTACAAACTTGACTTGGCCAATCACATTCACCACTTTGCCCTTTCCAATGGTAAACAAGAATTGGACATTAGGAATGATTGTGGGCTTGAGAATAACATTGCCTTTCAATTAAAATTTTTATAATTTATATTAGACTAATTTAACCAACTTCAATTTGAAGTTTCTCAATAATTTTTTTTTTCTTATATGTTGATACTTATATGATTACTTACTATGACATTACTCACGATGACGTGACTCAAATGTCTAGTTCTCACATATTGTGCTTTAATCGAATAAAATCTACGACCTAGCCATACCTACAAATGTGCATGTTGTATATTATGGTTTTAAAGTCAAACAAGTGTTATCATTCACTAATTTTTATGTTATGGAATGAATTTCTTTTTTAAAAATTAATCTTAATTTAAATTAAAATAAATCATCATCCTTTGAGATCAAATGAGATTGTTCAGTGATTTATTGAGTTCATATCATTAAATATATTTTTTAACAATATTTAATTATCTATTTGTACCTAATCCAAAGTATAAAATAAGTGTACACACAATAATCTTTTAAATAAAAATAAATAATTAAATATTAAAAAAATTTTAAGTGTTTATAATTTAATCTTTGTCCAAAATCTAATTTATTCTACTGTTAATATATATATTTACTATAAATCATCGAAAAAATTACTCAAATCTTAAATAATATCAAATTAAATGAACTGACACTTTTTGTCACAAAATATATTTAAACTTAAAGCCAAATTAAATGAGTAAAGACTTACAATCAAATCACATCCAGCTATGATAATGTAATTTAAAGTAGAATACACATTAAATTAGAACATTCCCATTGCATATAGGAAACAACACTTATTGAGAAGTTATAAAATTTAATATAAAAACTAGTTAAATAGAAAATATGTTATGATTGGTAATATTTAGGGAAAAGGAGGGACTTTTCCGTGAAGTCACTGCTTGAAGCCGCTTAAAAACGAAACCTAGACAGACTGTCTTAAAACTAAAAGCCATACACAATAACTAAAACCCCACAAAAATCTCACGCTTCTTTTACAACAAACAACACAAAAACCTGGCACATGGGAACTCCGGAGACGTCTCGAGAACCCTGCCCCGATCGCATCCTCGACGACATCGGTGGCGCTTTCGGGATGGGGGCGGTGGGCGGCTCCGCCTTCCACTTCCTCAAAGGCGTCTACAATTCCCCCACCGGTTCCCGCCTCCTCGGCGGCACCCAAGCTGTCCGCATGAACGCCCCGCGTGTAGGCGGTAGCTTCGCCGTCTGGGGCGGCTTGTTCTCCACCTTCGACTGCTCCATGGTCTATCTCCGCCAGAAAGAGGATCCCTGGAACTCCATCTTCGCAGGCGCCGCCACCGGCGGCTTTCTCTCCATGCGCCAGGGATTCGGAGCCTCGGCTCGCTCCGCCATGTTCGGCGGCGTCCTCCTGGCTCTTATCGAAGGAGCAGGCATCATGCTCAATAAAGTCCTCAGCGGACCCCAAGATATGCCGATTTTGATGGAGGATCCGGTCCCTGCTACGATGGGAGGTCCAGGTCTTCCTTCGGGCTTCCCGGGCCAGCCCGCCCAGGAGGCCCAACCCAGCTCTTCAGAATCGGATTCGGGGTTTTTGGGAAGTTGGTTTGGGGGAGGCAAAAACAGGGAATCTGCGCCCACCACCAGTGGAAGCAAGACTGAGATCTTGGATAGCTTCGATGCACCGCCCGTGCCCTCTTTTGAGTTTAAATGAGAAAGTCAGATCATAAATTTGGACACATCAAATTTTTCGATCTTTTATTTTCAGTTTCAGATTGAAGGTTTTTTTTTTTTTTTTTTTTTTCCCGAATGAATGTGATTGTTTTCCAACAATTTATGCTGTCTCTGTCCTTTTCAATTTAATAGTTATAGTGGGTAGCATTGTATAATAATTCTGATCAAATCTGTAATCATGACATCAATTTTGTCCTAAGTATATGCATAATATTTTTCTGAGGGTTCTATATTCTAGAGATTTCTGTGTATGAATTCTTGAATTTTTTTGTTTAAGTGAGAATCAAGTAAGCAAAATTTCGTTGTTTAAGGCAAATTCAATGCCTCCTTATTGTGGTTGACATGTATTGGCAAGTTTGTGTCACATTGGATATTGCAGTAATGGTGTATGTCATTGATTAGTAAAACAAAATGAGCAATGGTGGAAGTGAAGCATTTGTCGAGGACCAATTCTGAATAGGAGCTCTTGCTTATTATTGGTAGCAGAATATACTATGCCTACGGTGTTAACTTGTTTTCATCAACTTCTGGATGCATTTGGATTTCATACAGCTCCATCCTATGTTATCTAAATTGTTTTATTGTATCTTCGGTTACACAATGGTTCTGTTTCTCTGCTTGGTTTAGATCCATCGTCCATCTCTGTGCATATAATATTGTCTCCTTCATTTAGCTTCCTTTTTTCAGCTCAGCTCTTCGTTTCTGATCATGTTGAGACTCTCGTGCCTTTGACAGGAAAATGAGACCCCCAGAAGTTTTGATGTATAGTGACTACTAACTAGACTATACTCTGTTGGTCTTTGACAATATATGAGTTTAAACTTTAAACACCAGGCACAAAAGTTTCAGCATGTAATCTTTGTCATATTCGATAATGAAATTGAAAGCTTAGTTCACAGTTCTTAGCTGTTTTGCTTGTAATTCAAAACCTGAAAAAGTGTTTCGTTTGATATTTATATTTATCATGAAGATGTACATTCGAATCAAATTACAGTCCTTAAACATCTGAACTGCTTGAATTTAATTGATCAACTGTGTCGTGTTTTCAAATTATTGAGGCTGGAGATGAGTAACAGACCGGATTTTTCAACCATGTTAATGTCGCTGCTCAGATGGGTCTGATTCCTGATGCTAGTATCCCTGTCGTTCAATTGACCATACAGCATTCGTTTTGTTATTTTGCATAGAATTTAGATGTTTTGACATGGCCGATGTTCCGTTCTTTATATATGCACGATGTGCTTGCCACGGTATTTCTGTGCATTAACCCCTGCATGTCCGATTGGTTATCTGAAAATTTTTCATTATTTTTTCCCCGTAGAAGAATGCCACATATGCTTTGGCTAATTTGTATCAAAATTGCATTCTTTAATATTAATAACTACAAGAAGACAATTATTATTAAAACAAGAAAAAAAAAAAAACATAAAACCATGAGCTGTTTCACCAATTGCCGCACCAATTTTGATAATAATCTTCCTCAAACTCTGTTGTGTTGCCTCCAAATTCGGCTGCTGAACAACCTCATCCTCCCTCATCAATCTCCCGAAGATCCAGTAATGATAATGACATTGAAAAACCTAACTCTCCAAAGATCAAAAGGGAAATTATCAAGATTCTTTTAACAAGTGAGATCGAGTTGCTCAAGCTAAACTCAGGTCAAACCATTACTATAGGAGAACACCACGTATGTGATAGAGAAGTTTTGAGTCACTATAGGATTGATGTGAATTTAGAATACAAAATTTTTCTATCAATATTTTTATAAAAAATAATTAAATTATGATTGATTGTCCATAATATAGTCAATAATTTCTTTTAATGAATATAATCAATAATTAATTATCATAATATTAATATGACATTAAAATTTAGATTAAATGAATATCAAAGTTTATGCATTTAAATGCGAAGTTGAGATAAAAAACAAAAAATCTAAATTTAAAATCAGGCTATAATAAATTGAGAATTTTATTTTTAAAAGGAAATTGAGAACTTTAAATGATAAAATCAATGGATACAAGAGAAAAAACAAAAAACAAAACAAAAAGAAGTATTGGGTTTGTCTGTGGGGGTTGGAGATCCAGTTGCAGTGCACTATTAAGTCCAAATAAAGGACCTCGGAGTTGACTTGAAATTACCAGGTCCAACCAATGTTGATAATTTGATAATCGATTATAAACATTAACCATGTCAACGCTATGCCAATGCCACCTCTCCAGTCCCACTTCACTCGCCTCCTCTCCACTTCCCTCCGTCGCTCAATGGCCACCAACACCGACCTCATTACCCCCACCAATACCCGCGTCGGCTGGATCGGCACCGGCGTCATGGGCCGCTCTATGTGCGGCCACTTACTCAAAGCGGGCTACACCGTCACCATCTTCAATCGAACCATCTCCAAGGCCCAACCCCTACTCGACTTAGGAGCTCGCCTCGCCGACTCCCCCCACGCCGTCGCTTCCCAATCCGACGTCGTCTTCTCCATCGTCGGCTACCCTTCCGACGTCCGCCACGTCCTCCTCCACCCCACCACCGGCGTCCTTGCCGGCCTCCGCTCTGGAGGCGTCATCGTCGACATGACCACATCCGAGCCCTCCCTCGCCGTCGAAATATCCTCCGCCGCGTCCTCCAAGCACTGCTCCTCAATCGACGCTCCCGTGTCGGGCGGAGACCGCGGCGCCAAGAACGGGACGCTGGCGATATTCGCGGGAGGGGAGGAATCGGGCGTTAAAAAACTAAATCCCCTTTTTGCCCTCATGGGGAAAGTAAATTACATGGGTGGCAGCGGGAAAGGCCAGTTCGCGAAGCTGGCGAATCAAATCACTATCGCTTCGACGATGGTGGGTTTGGTGGAGGGAATGGTTTACGCCCACAAGGCTGGACTCAATGTCGAGCTTTTCTTGAACGCCATTTCCACCGGAGCAGCGGGTTCCAAGTCGCTGGACTTGTACGGCAGTAGGATACTTAGAAGAGATTTTGAGCCTGGTTTTTATGTGAACCATTTTGTTAAGGATTTGGGGATTTGTTTGAAGGAGTGTCAAAGCATGGGACTTGCTTTGCCTGGGCTTGCTTTGGCCCAACAGCTTTACTTGTCACTCAAGGCGCATGGTGAAGGCAACTTGGGTACTCAAGCTTTGATTTTGACTCTCGAGAGGCTTAATAATGTCTCTCTTGAAACTGCCTCCAGCCCTTCTGCTTAGACTGGTAAATTTTTGCTAATAAACATTTCTATTAATGATATCGACGTTTCTGCACTGTTGCGATTATTTATCTTTGATGTTTGCTGAAATGCGGTTTTATAATGTGTTCTCTTTAAAGAAGTCAAGAAACATGGATGGAGTTATTTTCTGGTTTCGTAATCCTTGTTTTGTTTTAACATTTTTACTAGAGCAAGGGAACTATATGCTGTCAAATTAGTATATCGGATGCTCTGTATATGGCGTTTTGTCTTGGTTTTTTTGGGGTGATGAATTGCTAAGGAGTTGTGACTTTTGAGGCAAATGAACTCGGTAGAATACCAAGTCTCTGTGTTTGTAGTGGTAAAAAAATGTTGGCAATTTTTGTTGTTGTCAACAAAGATTGGATGTCCTTTGAACCTAAAATTTTTATAAACTTCTATGGAAGTGATATTGTCAATATATGATGTCTTTTTCATCTGCATAACCTCGTAGATGATTTTCAGGACAGGTTAATGAATCATCTTTCCACCTGTATGCTTAGAAATAGAATTGGTTGGTGAAAGTTTTAGGTTTTTGGATGTTGGTAAGCATAACATCAAATATAGTCTGATATAGTTGATGTTCCTCTGTGAATGAAAGAGCATTTTACTTGACTTGATCCCGGGATCTGCTCTAGTTAACATGATTGGGATTTGTTGTATTGAGATAGGGTCTCCACGTCTTGTATATATATATATATATATATATATATATATATTTTCCTAATATTAAGAGCAGGGGCAGTGGTACAGCTCAATGGAGAAGTAAAATAATGCCAATTGTACACAAAATATTATTTAAATGGAATCCTATTTGACAAATTGAAGTTTCCAGACAATCCCCAAATTATTTTGTCATGAAATCTGATTTACTTGACGTATACTAGGATCTTTCCAGCCACACACACAGTGGCTTTTTCTTATACATAAAAGTTGTATTCTATTAGAAGCAACATACCTAGGGTGTAACTTGTATTTGATCTTTCATAGTCAGTGTTCGGATGGTTTCTTCTTTCCTATCTAGAACCCGTCCGGAAAGGTTTATGAAAGCTAACTACTTACATGTAGGTCAATTAAATTACAGAAAGAAATTTTATAAGCTTTGAAGCTTTATTTGAGTGTGCAATTGTTTTCTTTCCTACGTACTTAGGGAAACTAGGATGATTGCCTTTGGTTTTATTTATCGTTTCTTTTATTCTGAGTTTTCACGTTTTGACCTATTGTTTATAGCTCCTAATGTAAATGTCATTAAATTAATCCCCAAATTGTTCAACATCAATGTATAACTATAAGATCTAAGTGATGGTGCTGAATACAAAATCCTGTAAAGTAAAGTTGTTCAATTCTTAAACCTACACTGGTATTGGATATTCCATGGCTAAGTGGCATGGTCCCAAGCTAGTAGAGCCTTCGTGTTTTGTGTTTATCCCTTGTTGGCCCTTTATAAAGACCAAATGTGAACATATGCATGCTACTATATGAAATGTTAGCGATGTGAACCACATAGATGCAGGTGTTCTCCTTGTATTTAGTCATTTCACACCGTCTGGATCATAAAATTTGATGTCCCCTGTAAATATGATAACACTTATTTCTTACTAGGTTACTTCTCAACTATAGAAGTGCAATTGCGAGGTTATTTGCGTTCACATTGAAGACATTGAGTTCTTCACATTAATGAAGTATTCTTTTGGCTATGTATTTTGCAGATTTCCATGCTTCTGAATCAAGGTGTCAGCCAAAATGCAGCTTATATAGTGCACCTATGTCTCATGTAATAAGACAAAATATCATTAGTTATGGTTGACACCATTTGCCTTCTTTGTATATTTCTCATGTGGACAGGCAAAATGCCCTTGGCTTTGTAAAAGATTTTACTGATCTCAAAGTCTACCAGATATTTCATCAGTGCCCCTTCAAAATAAATAAACTGATATTTCATCAGTGTCATCTGCATATGAAGGGGATGTCTCTATTTGTACATGGAGGTTTATGTTCAAGCATCCTTGTGAGCTAACCTGAAGAAAGGAAAAAGCAAATTAGGTTATTTATTTACCTTCACTAAAATCTGGAAGGAGAGTGATAATTGCGTACTCTTCTAACAAATAGCATCGTTTAACAAATTTCCTTTACCTTGGAGAAAATAAATGTAGTGGTTAACAACAAAGTAGATGTTCCGCGATTGTGGTGTACAGTAAGATAGTGTTTCTTTAACTCTCATCTGTCATCTCTCTTTGGCTTTATTCATTGCTTCAGAATTTATTCTTTCTAGTATCCGGCAAATTGGTCACTCATTTCAGATTTGCCTCAAAGAAAAATATTTTGGTCAGTTTTTGCATAGGTATAATTACAGATGTTAATGATGGTATCATCCCTTTCGTCAATTTTTATCGCGTTATTGGTAATCTCGGCTTGATAAAGAGACTAGAATTCTTATTAGCAATTAGCAAGTTGGTGGTAGAGGCAAAAGCGTTTGTAACGTAGAGGAGAAATTTTGTAGGCCCCAAATGAACTTATGGCTGCATTAACGATTTAATATCATTGTCATGGTAGTTATGTTTCAGAATAGAACCTGTTCAATTGGTTTTTATGTGTTGTATTAACCGATCTCAGATCAGGATTTTTTTATAATTTATGAAATGAAGTTCGAGTAAATTTATAGGATTAAATATTTTTAGACGGAAGCAGGTCCAACCTTGCTTCTATAATTTTCAATAAATTCGGTGCAGTTAGAGAGTAAAGAGACCTAACTCTTGAATAACCAATTTAATAAATCAATAAATATTGACAAAGTCTAGGAGCTTAGTCATCCACAGATACTCAAAACCATCCAATTTCCGGTGAGTTTTGCGTAAATTTAAATCTATAACTTCGTGATCCTATTTGACACGGGAGATAGAATTTGATTATTTTCATAAAATTTAATTGAATAGGATTAGATTGGATAAATTAATATTATGATATATTTTATACTGTATGAGATTGGATTAGAAATAGCATTGTCTATTGTTTCTATTATAAGATAAGATAAAAAAATAAATAAATTTAAAAATATTTTAATACTATTTGGAAAAGAAAAATCTAATTTTTTAAAAATAATATTTATTTAATAATAATTATTAAAATGTATTATTTTTTAATATTTTAATAAAATATTAAAAATAAATTTAATGTTTTATATAATTAATAAAAAAATAAAAAAATCCGGTGAGTTAAATTTATCCCACTATTACGGGATAATAAGATTATATGAGATTCTAAGTCTAATACTCCCTAACTATCAAACAAGGGATAAGATTAGAATCTAATCCCATGAACAAACAATACCTTTTGGTATACACCTCAATTTGTGGCATCACCTTGATGTCATAATAAGTCACCTGCCACTAGAAAGCAATATAGGGTAGAAGTTTCAGCGCAAAGAGTAGGCTGTTGCTATTGCATTTATGGGCCATTTTTATTGATTTTTTTGTCTACGAATCTAGAATCAAATTCGGTTGACCAGTTATAGGAGTGTATTGAATTTAAAGAATGGATAAAATTTTTGAAAGCGGAGTTTGGTGAGCACACGGGATTCATGTAACCAATGAAATACACTTAACTCACGTGGAAGGTGGAGTACAACAAACCCCGTGTTCAAGGATGGTTTTCTAATTTTTATTTGGACCGGCTATCATGAGTTTTGCAAACTTTTAACAATTATTATTTTCTTTAAATATTATGCTAATTAAAAATAATTATTTATTTCTTTATAAAAATGGTTATATATTGTTAAAATACTTCATATTTAGATAATTGATTTGTGATATGATGATAGGTATAAGCTACTTAACACTATTTGTAGGATGCTTCCGCTTCCCACCCATCCACCCTTCTCCTCCTCCTCCTCCCACGTTTGGGTTGGTCTTTATATTCTTGGGAATTAATTCTCAAGCAGTGTTACAACGTTTATCGTTTCTGATTTCAATAGTATCTTAATCTAGTTCTAATCATAAAAATAAAAAAGAGAAAAACTTTACTTTTGATTTCAAATTTGATTAATATATAATTTAAAATATTGTTACTTCACTTGAAATTACTGAATATAATTTTTATTAAATTATATTGAATCATCCATTGTATTGCAATGGTCCATCAAATAAGAAATTATTCATTACAATATAATTTTAGTCATTTTTTTCTCAATTATTGCTTATTAAGTCCTAAAATACATAAATCAGAAATGATGGCATCGAAGACTTTGAGCAGTCAGTGGTGAAGACCACTATCCTCTTCTACCATTATAAGATAGTGCATGTTACACCCATTCCCCATTCATTTATGAGTTATTTTTCCTATATATTATGAATTGCTCTCTTTCATTTTCTAGAAACTACATTTTAGATTGCGTCATTAAATTCATATTTTTGTTAATTTCGATTATCTTTTAAGTTAGTATTAAAAAAATAAAATGATAATTTTTTTTTTTTAAACTAATGGAATGATGATTTTTTTTTTTGGAAATAAATGAAATGATGAATTTGATAGATGGTTCATTGTTGTAAAGATTGTCAAAGTCAGCCACTTGCGAAAGTCTTCGTTCAACAAAGGCGTGCGTTGCTCTGTAAAGCAACGACTTTCCTGGAAGTTGCACCGATAATGTACAATCGCCATAATTTTTCCATGTTTACATTAAATGTTTAATTGTCGTGGAGAGACGTCAATACGTAAGCAAGAGGACTACAATGGAAAAAGGATCTCATTTTTACATCTCTTATTATTATTATTATTTTTCTCTTACTCTCTATGTTCACGTCCCCATAGCAAGTATTTTTTCGAAATACCCATCGTAAGCTGATGGATTCAATTTTTATCCAACTTATTTTACGAGTTTATTCTCAATAAATTATAAAAACATTTATCCAAATTTTTTAATAATAAAAATAAATATTCAAATCATATAAATAATAATTAATATCTATAAAATCAATTACCCTCTCCATTTTTGTTGTGGAAAGATTTTTGTTGACTTGGATGAGTTAAAGGACAAATTTTTTTCTCCCATCTACTAACCAAACAAATAATAGAGACTTGGAATTCTACAAGAGGACTTAGTTGCCGCTGGAATCATCATGTTGCCATGGTTGAAGGGGTTGACCATCCTTGTCTGTCCTTGCCATACCGTTTGTGACACTCGAAGAATATGACCCACTGACATTGTTTACTTATTTTCAGCTATTCGCTGGCAATCTTGAAGAACAAACCATGAATTACATCTCTTAGAAAAGCCAGAGTTGTAACCAGAGCAACAAACTAATCCCCCCAAAATGTCAAAAATATCCATAAAATCTCTACCAATTCTACTCTACTCCACTCTTCTCCTGCTCTTCCTCAGCCATGCAAACTCCCAACTCTACGATGAAGAACATGCAATCCTGCTCAAACTAAAGCAGGAATGGCATGATCCACCACACATTAACCACTGGACTCCATCAAACTCCACCTCCCACTGCTTCTGGCCTGAGATTACCTGCACAGACAATTCCATCACCGGAATAATGCTCATCGACATGAACATCACCGAAACAATCCCACCCTTCATTTGTGACCTCAAGAACCTATCCTGGCTAGACCTTCAATACAACTATATTCCTGGCCAATTCCCAAGAGTTCTCTACAAGTGTTCTAAGCTAAAGCACCTGGACCTCTCTCAGAACTACTTTGTTGGTCCTATTCCAGATGATATCGATCGCTTGTCTCGGCTCTTGTACCTCAATCTTGGGGCCAATAACTTTTCTGACATTCCAGCTAGTATTGGGCGATTGACAGAGCTTACGCAACTCTCGCTTTACCAGAATCAGTTTAACGGTTCTTTCCCACCTGAAATTGGCGACTTGTACAGTCTTGAAACCTTAGAATTAGCATATAATACAAAAGTTGTGCCATCAAGGTTTCCTTCAAGTTTCACACAGCTGAAAAAACTCAAGACTCTGTGGATGTCTGCAACGAATTTGATCGGTGAAATCCCTGAAGCCGTTGGCAATATGGCAGCGATTGAGTTCTTGGATTTATCAACAAACAACTTGACTAGGGAAATTCCCAGCAGTTTGTTCACGTTGAAGAATTTGAGTGAATTGTATCTTCACAAAAACAAGTTATCTGGAGAGATTCCTCGGGTTGTGGAATCTTTGAAGCTGAAACAGATTGATCTCTCACAGAACAACTTGACCGGGACAATACCAGACGATT
Source organism: Dimocarpus longan (assembly GCA_022984855.1). Taxonomy (NCBI): domain Eukaryota; kingdom Viridiplantae; phylum Streptophyta; class Magnoliopsida; order Sapindales; family Sapindaceae; genus Dimocarpus; species Dimocarpus longan. The sequence continues at coordinate 45,681,979 of CM041012.1, read as the reverse complement.
TCGGGAAGCTAGCAAATTTGACAACCTTGAGTTTGATGTTCAATCACTTGTCCGGAGAAATCCCGGAAAGCATCGGCCGGCTTCCAGCTCTGGTGGATGTTAGATTGTTTATCAACAATTTGTCAGGTACATTGCCTCCGGATTTCGGCATATATTCACCACTTACATATTTCGAAGTTTCATCCAATCAACTTACCGGCAAGCTTCCTCAATACTTGTGTGCTGCTGGTAAGTTGATAGGTGTAGCAGCTTTTGATAATCATCTAAGTGGAGAATTGCCGGAATCACTTGGAAATTGCGATAGTTTGCTCGTGATCAGCGTTTACAACAATGAATTTGATGGGAACATTCCTGCCGGATTGTGGAGGGGGTTGAATTTGTCAGTTATTTCTTTAAGTAACAATAAGTTCACAGGGGAGCTTCCTGATCAAATGCCAAGGAATCTTTCTCGACTTGCGATTAGTAACAACAGATTTTCTGGGAAAATTCCAACTGGAGTGAGTTCTTGGAAATATCTGAGGGTGTTTGAGGCCAGTAATAACCTCTTTACTGGTTCAATTCCGAGACAGTTAACAGCTCTTCCTTCTCTGTTGACTGTTTCACTTGATCAGAACCAACTCTCTGGCTCCTTACCATCAGATATAATCTCATGGAAGTCACTAAGTTCTCTGAACCTTAGTCGAAATCAGCTCTCTGGAGAAATTCCTGAGGCACTCGGCTCTCTACCTGTCCTTAACATATTGGACTTGTCGGAGAACCAATTATCTGGACAAATTCCGCTTCAAATTGGCCACTTGAAGCCAATCTTCCTCAACCTCTCTTCAAATCATCTCACCGGGAAAGTCCCAAGTGAGTTTGAGAATGGTGTATATGCTGGTAGCTTTTTGAACAATTCTGGTCTCTGTGCAACGCGCCCATCCCTGAACCTCAACAGCTGCAGTTTTGAGGCCCGAAAATCTAGTAAAATTTCAGCTCAGAGTCTTGCTTTGATAGTAAGTACTGTGATTGCAGTCTTTTTATTGGCTTTGTTATCTTCACTCTTTGTGAGCAGAGTTTACCACAAGAGAAAACATGGATTCTTCAATTCAAAATTGGAGATCACCCCTTTCCAGAAGTTGGATTTTACAGAATCTGATGTTCTGCCAAAATTGACAGAAAGTAACGTGATCGGTAGTGGCGGGTCTGGAAAGGTATACCACATTCATGTCAATCGTTCAGGTGGCACTGTTGCAGTGAAAAAGATTTGGAATAACAGGAAGTTAGACCAAAAACATGAGAAACAATTTTTATCAGAAGTTGAGATTCTAAGTTGCATTAGGCATGTGAACATAGTAAAACTGCTTTGCTGTATTTCGAATGAAAATTTAAAGCTTCTGGTTTATGAGTATCTGGAAAATCGTAGCCTGGATAGATGGCTGCATAAGAGGAATCGACCATCATCACTCTCCGGCTCAGTCCATAATTTCGTCCTCGAATGGCCTAAGAGGATGAAAATCGCAGTGGGAGCTGCCCGGGGACTCAGCTACATGCACCATGATTGCTCCCCACCCATCATCCACCGTGATGTTAAATCAAGCAATGTCCTATTAGATTCTGACTTCAATGCCAAAATAGCGGATTTTGGTCTAGCCAAGATCTTGATCAAGCAGGGAGAACTTGCAACAGTGTCATCTGTCGCTGGCTCTTTTGGATACATTGCTCCAGGTAATTGTTAGTTGACAGTATCTCTTTTTTCTTATCTCTATTAATGGTAGAGTCTTTGTCTAAACTTCCATGTTTCTATCTTGGAACTACAGAGTATGCTCATACAACCAAAGTGAATGAGAAAACTGATGTCTATAGCTTCGGGGTTATACTTTTGGAACTGACAACGGGAAAAGAAGCTAACTACGGTGATGAGCATACGTGCCTTGCCAAATGGGCGCGCCGTCACATTCTAGAAGGCAATCCTATAGTCGATGCTCTGGATAAAGAGGTCGAAGAACCAAGCTACGAGGATGAAATGACTCGAGTTTTCAAACTTGGAATCATCTGTACCAGCACGTTACCTTCAGATAGGCCTAGCATGAAGATGGTTCTGCGAATCTTACTCAACCATCCTGCAATTTCTTTAGAGAAGAATGCTGAGAGCAAATATGATGGAACTCCACTCCTTAAAAACTCAACGCACAAAAGGAAGTTGGAGGATGATGATCCTAGTTTGATGTCTTTTGTGTGACTTAAGTTGGGTGAATCTTAGATAAGTGGCCAGTTCTGAGGAATATAAATAATCCTTAGCGGATAAGTATTTGGGGCCATGTGTTACTTATGTATTTTGTTGTAACCTGTATATATTTAAGGGCATATACATGGAATCTCTATTGCAAATTTTGTCAACTGTTTGCTAGAAATTTTTAGGACCATAACTTGAATGAGGTAACTGTGTTTTGCATGTCACATTCCGCTTTGGAGCCAAACCAAGTATTGATATTTGCCAACTTTTATACAAATTTTGGCAGCAAAACTAATACAAATCCTGCAGGCTTCCTGGATCATTTATGAAGTGTTTTAATTGATGTCGCATGAAATTCAACAATGGTAACTAGCCAAACAGCGGTTAGGCTACCACTATCCAATGCTCTAAGTTTGAGCCACCTCCACCACTAATGTGGTTTGATGCAAAACATACTCATTCAGTTTGCTAATGTTCCGAGTTTGAAATATCTCCGCCGTAAATGGTATCTAGAAAAAGGACTGTTAGGTTAAACATTTAAAAAAAGGAAGCGAAGGATTGAATCCGATTCCAAGACCAATTTAACTCCTCAGAAATATTAAAATCATGGGAAAAAGAGGGCAACCACATGAAATCAATGGTCATAAGACTCATTACCAACCTCAATCCGTATACTAATAGTGACAAGAAAGCTTTATTTTTTTGCTTGAACGTTTATAAGTGAGAACCATCCAAAAAAATATCATCTAGCAGAATACGAATTCTACAAGCCTCCGGTTTTATTGTCAAAAATGATTCCGCAAAAAGTAACATCTCAAAGATGAGTTTACATCTCCCATTTTATTCTTTGATTCAGTAGAAATTTTCTTTTACACTTGGACCGACATGGTTTCCCCAGCATTAGGGGAAGAAGAAACAGATAAAGCAGGATGACAGGCAACAACTTTAAAGCTTGTGGCCAACGACTAGGTAGCTGGCACACATTTGATCCCATGACTGGGCTCTACACAGTCCACAGTACCAGAAATCAAGAATCTCTGGCACAAACTCTTGATAAGGGTATGAAAAGCTCAAATTATGCCGAATTCTGTCAAAATAAGATGCAGAAGAGAAAACAAAACTAAAAATCGTTATGGCTATACTCAGAGAAATAATTTTCAAGGTTCTTCAAGGTATTGGGAATGGGAGGCCGCTAGGAGGGCAGCTCCAATGCCTGATCCATCATTGGAGAGCTCAATTACAATGTTCTCAGCCACTTCCTCTCCCAGTAACTCCTTTAGTGTGCTCTCCATGCAAGAACTGAATTTTTTGTAGTGTTCAAACAGCCCACCATCCAATGCTATCACTGTCTTCTGCTTTTCCCCATCCCTTACGGTATCTCTTCCCAATTTCTTGAGGATGCCGACAATCCCTGCTGCAGAGAGGCGAGCACCGCGAGTGGCAACAATGTCACAGATCTCAACAATAACTTTTCTCATCTTCAAGGAGGTATTCGATATCTGACAAAAAAGAAGACACAAAGTAACACATATTCTTAATATTGTTTTTAATACTAGTGGGAGTCTCACTTAATAAATGACAGAACTTCTGCTCCAAAACATCGTTTTGATGATATATACTGTTTTCCAGCTCCATATCAGCAGATTCTATAAGTTTATTTGTCTAAGTAAAAAAATACAGTAATCAGAAGTTTGAAGCTGATTCCTTTCCAGTTCTTAGTAGTTAGTTTTTTCCCCCTGATTCAAACAAAAGGTATTTGGAAGCAGGGGAAAACATGAAAGTAATGGAAAGCCTGGATAAAAGAAATACTGTATGTTAACAGATTTATAGTACCTCTAATATATCTTTTAATTTGTTCCCAACTACTTTCAAATCTGAAGACATGTCATGGTGCATTGCAGACATGTCAGGAGTCCTGCATATTTCACAATAACAATGTAAGAGCTCTACAAGAACATATAAACATCAAATTAATGGGTGTAAATATTTATTGCAAAAAAAAAAAAAAAAAGTTCTGTGAGAGAAGAAATTTATATAGAACTGACACTGAAAACATGAACTTCTTTTCTTCTTTTCATTTTCAATTACCAACATGTTTGACACTAAAAAGACCAAGTAATAGCTAATTTAGCTACTTTATACATCACCAAGTAACAGTCTCTTCTTGTTATACATGAGATCTTGGTATCAAATCAAATCCCACTCACGTCACAGAGTGGAGGAGGGGTTTCGTTAATAATTTAGTATTGTGAAAAATTGAAAGTAAAAAATCAAACTGCCATAAATTCCAGAAAACACATGCAATATAGAAACCAGGTCTGATTTTAGACTTGGAATTGGTCAGGTGGAGACCTCATGATACTAAATCAAGTTTAAGCAAGTAGTTCTCAGTGATAAGACCACAGAATTATAGATCATATCAAAGTAGCCATGTCATTTCAACATGGGGTCAGGATGCATAAACAAAGCACCACAAGCATAAAAAAGAATTGGTCATAATCTTCATACATAAAAAAAATAAAAATAAATAAAAAAAAAAATAAAAAACATAGAAGATGAGAAAGGGTGTGGGCTGTGTGGCTGAATAGCTGATATCATAAAACATTAATGGCACACCTCAATATGTATGGAATTTTCAGTTTTGGTGGAACGGCATCACCAAAAAAGGAAGCTTCTTCAGCCATTCTGTACAGAACTCTGCGTACGACTTCTCCCAAATACATACCAGAAATCATTTTTTCAAAAATCTGCAAGTAAAAGTTAAAAATGTAATGATATTTACTATAATATTATGCCAAATATACAAGCAATAAGATATGAAGCATATGGAAGCATTACAGCTACCTGTTCTTCAGGGTTCTTACTCTCCTCATCCAGTGCATGATCATATTCTGTTAGTGGAAGATGCGATGACCTGAAGTTACCCCACTCCATGTTGATGACCTAGAGCAATGAAGATTGTTTTGTACATATAAATTTAGTACATCATGAAGAGATGATAACAAATTAGATCAAATATAAAAATCAGCAGCTAACAAACATTTGCAAAATACTTGCCATTTCCCCTGATTTAGGTAGAAGACCTTGCCACTTAGGAATTGCATGTGCTCGCTCTACATAGGCTGCATTCGTTCCAGTACCCAAGATTACAGCAGCAACCACATCCTGGTTGTGGTATCTACCGCCAGCTAATGTTCCAATTGTATCATTCACCTGCATCAGCTGAGCATGTTAAGGAATCCACATGAACAGTAGAGGTGTACTGGAAATAAACATATATAAGCTCAGGCCATATTTGTAGATCACATTCCTCAGAACAAGGAAAAAAGCTAAGCATCAAATTTGACCTACCAAAGCAGACACGCGCATATCAAGGCCAATTCTTTCCATTGCTTTAGTCAACTCTCCGACCACATCTTCTCCAACCTATAACAGACAAGAGAAAACAGAAAAGAACACTAAAGGTCAAGAATCATGCAAAGTGAGAAGTTAAGATCATTGCAATATGCACTGTGTATTAGTCTTTGACTCAAATTTTGACTTTGGTTCACCTAGTATGACCTCTTGTTGTGCAACAAGTTTCAAATGTCACTCACATTGGGGTTTGAGGGAGGCTTTGATTCATATTTCATGTAACAATTTAAAACTTATATAAATATAAACTGCCTGCACACATCTGGGCATCGAAATTATAATAATAAAGAAATTGCCCATGTACTAATTAAACCTACCAAACAAACACCTTCACGTTTATCTACAGGCTTTTTTAGATACAAGAATATAACAGACAGGACCTATCAACACAATTGAGAAAAGAGAGAGACATTGCATTGGCCACATCATAAAATGAGGAAACCATTAGTCCTTGATCTTCATGGCAGTAGACCGTTGCAGTGTACCAATATGCATCCTTAACAAATGGCACAAGAACAAATTACAGGAGATCGTACGCTAAGTATTATATAAGCAGTACTTGGAGCTTTTCTCAATAACATAGTGTTCAATTAGGGCTTCTGGACATGAAGTATGTAATAAGTTAAATGAGAGTGTCGGGACATTGAGTATTTAATGAAGGATTTAGAAAAAAAAATAACCTCTAGTGCAGCATTTCTTTTACTGCAATGCTCAATAAACCATCAATAATCAGAAATCATATGGTAATTCAGACAAGAGAAGCAAGGGCTTGAGAGGGCATAAATAGTACACAACTTTGTCAAGAACTCGCTTTACATTAAATGAACTAATAACAATCTACTTCCAATAGCAAAAGTAGGCACATCAATTAGGTGTTTTCTCTTCGTTACATCTAAAGCAGGTGCCAGCAATAGCAATGTGAGTTCTAAATTAGTCTCTAGTGTCCCACAGGGACCTTAAATAGTTTTTTTTTTTTTTTAATTTTATGACAGATCTTTAACTTTTGACATCCAGTCAATCTAGACAATGAAAAAAAATATAAGACCAAAATTTTTGAAGATTTTAGGAAACTTGTACAAAGTTTTTACACTTATTGTGGATAGCCAAGGAATGCCAGCACAGTATTGACGTTATAGATATCAACTACAGGACCATCATAAAAAATGCAGAACAAGAGTTCAGGTATATAGGATTCACCGCATCTTCTATGGAGAAACCCTTTGTCCATTTTATAAGATTTCCTGATGATATTGATGTCTGCCTAACTGGGAATGAGAAGGTAAAACCCAACTCTCTTTGTCTACCAGGCGAAACATGAAGTCCTTCACCTTCTGTAGCAACAAATTTTGCAAGTGCTGCCGCAATAAAGTTGAATAATTCCTGAAATCACAATAAATAACAAAAATTTAGAGCATAAAAAGATCAACTTAGGCTACATTTGGTTACGCTGGCTGAAGAGACACTCACATGTGAACTCCCAACCATCAAATGTTGAGGAATTGAAACTTCCTTAAATTCTTGTTTAACAACATGGCCTTCTTTACCGCCCAACAGTACACGCAGGACACGGAAGTTTGATCCACCAAGGTCTAGTGCATAAAACAATCCTTTCTCATCTCTGCAAAAGTAACAACAGAAGTCAGGTGCACGTTCAACTCAATTTTCATCAGTACAAAAGTTCTAAACAACTAAGATTGCTTCATCGTAAGTTCAATTTGTAAGGTCAATTTCAATGCACAGAAAAGCCAAATTTTCCCCTTATTAAATAAACAATTACTGCTTCTCTGTTCTATATTTTTCCTTTTTCTATTTCACCCTTTCTTTTTTATTTTAGACATCCCTCATCCACAGAAAATGATATGGTGGTTATGAAGAACCCTACTCCCTAAACAACTGCCTGAGCAATCAGCACTAGAGAGTTCACCACACAAATGAACAAGTAAATTTATTTGATCTCTGAAAATAAGCTAATTGTATAATCAAACATTGAATATAAAGCCATTTATCCAGCAAGGAAGTTCAGTAATCTTAGTCAATCTTAAAAATGATTATTGGTCAGACGGAATGTCACTCAATATTGGAAGCACAAATAAATTCAGCCATCATAACCACTTTTATTAAGAGAAAAAACCTGAACAAAGCTTAAAGTTAATATATTTAAACTAGTTTGTTTTTGTTTAAAATTAAAAATGTCTAAAAACTACTAATTTGACATTTACATCTTTATTACTATTAATTGTTATGAAACTTTAACTGATACAATACAAACAACTAAAAACAAATAATTTAATTCAACAAATTCCAACAAAATTTTACATACATATTATTTATAATTAAAATATGATTAAAAATATAGTAGAATTAATAATATTTATAGATTTAAATAAAAATGAAATGGCCATTGAATTGAATTATAAAACAACTAAAAAAATAAATATTTAAATTGTAAATTAAATATTGTAGTTCAATTTCAAGATATGAGATAGGTTTAGGGTTTTTCTTTATAAATATATTTTTTTAATAAGTATTTGGGGAAAAAAGGAAATTTGTACAGTATAAAATTAGCATAAATTTGAAAATAAGTTATTTAAGATAGGATAAACTTGAAATAAAATATTTTAAATATATTTGCAATTAAGTTATAAGTCAAGAATTTTTACTTTTTTTTTTGCCATTTCAAGTAGTTTTAAGCAGTTTGACCAAAACAAAAAATCAAAACTCAAAAATAAAAAAATAATAACCAATTTAACATCATTAAGTCATAAATTGTAAAAAACAAACCATCTGTCGCCGTCAGCAAAAAATTGTAAAAGGGCAATACTAGATGAGAATAACATTAATAACAGCACATAGAATGAAACTCCATAGGCTCTGTCCAATTAACTACAAAACAACTTCAACTTGCTAATCTGTCAAGGTGAAAAGTATCATTAATCTATAGAGTCGCACAAGATCACCAAAATGAAGCCAAAAAAAGAAAGAAACTGTAGCTACGAATTTACAAACAAAACCAAAGAAATATACAAGTAAACAAAAACCTACAATTAAGGACCGTATATAAGTTTAGAAAGGAAAATGTAATGAAGACTTTGATTGTAAGCTATATAACAGAGGAGAAAATAAAATTGAAAACCAAAAATAACATCAGACAACATAAATAAAAAAGGTATTGAAGTATCACATGATGATGTCAAAAGAAAGAACAACGGATAAGTAATAGACTCAAGAGCTATAGAAATTGGAGAATGTGAGGCAACTCAAAACTCCATTGCTAGAATATCAAAACTGAAATTCACCAGACCTCAATAAAAACTTAAAATGTAAATTCAAAATTTACAAGAAAATATGCTTTACAGAATAATAAATAAAGCTTCATCTGAACCATCTAAGCCTAGTTGTTTACAGCAGATTCTAATAAGTCATAATATAAGCAATGTTTCATTTGACAAAAAAACAGATTTTTAATTATTGCATGACAATACGAGGATAGTTATTTTTCCCCAACCTTTGTAATGTGTAAATTTAAGGAAATTTTAAAATCTTTTTTTTTTTTTAAGGATCATAATCTAACTATATTAACTTGAATACGATTAAAAAAAAAAAATTCTTATATTCCATGGTGGCAGAATTTATGAAAAGAAGAATAATTTGGTAAAATTAAGCAAATACAGGCAGAAACAAAACGGAACTCTAAGAAATGTAGCTTGGAATAAAGAATAACTCACATAACAAACAAAAATTGTCCTTTTAATCAGAATTCAAATATATATATATATAAACCAAAAAAAAAAAAAAAAACTCTAAAAAAGATCTAACGAAATTTGAAAAGAAAAGAAACACGTTTGATTATTGTTTTTGGTGAGGTACCCAGGCAGTAGAGAAATGATCGACCAATCACATATTGATATGAGATTAAACAAAACCAATAAAAAGAAGAAATAAAATATAGAACAAAGGAGTAGAGAGTAGAGAGACCCGGTGGGAAGATTATCAACGAAGCTGATGAGCATCTTCAGCTTGCTGCCACCCTCGGATGCAAGTCCAGCGTGCATCTCCACCGTCATGGCGTCAGCTATCTGTCTCAGCTTTCCAATTGGCGTGCCACACTTGTCCTCCAAATCCTTCAATATCGCCATGGCCCGGGCCCACTTCCCCGAGCTTTGCATCCTGTGCCTCACCACCAGCGCCGTCGCTGCGCACACCGCCGCCGCGCACACCACCGCTGCTCCCACTGCTACTTTCCCCATCGCCCCACCACTTTTTAATCGGCAAGAAACGATCGAGTTCACGACAAAAAATAAAAAGACAAAACTTTGACGCTATATGATCTTCGTCTCTTGCAGTCAACAACGTGTTGGATTGGTTTGGATTCAATTCAAAAACCCTAGATCGAGCAGGAAACAGGAGCTAGCTAACTTTTTATGGTGAACAAGAGAGGAGTTCAAGTGGTGTTTTGTTCCGGCAGTGTATGATATTATTTTTTCTCTGTACTTCGTGTTTTGTTTTCCTTTTTATTTTTTATAATAAATCGTTTATTTTTATTATTATTATTATTAAATTGGGAAAATAAATATATGGAAGAAGAAGATAATAAAAGTCGCAAAGAGGTCACTGTCTTAGATTGGAATTACGACAATGACCTTTCAGGCTCATATATTCTTTTTTATTTTTTTTAGAATAAAAAAGTTATTGCCCTTTTAAATATCTAAAGAGCTAGACGGACAGGATTTAATTTTATGGTGGTTTTGTTTTTATTAGGAGATTTTGAGGAGAAAAGGCACGTGTGTTAACTTTGTCTGTTCGGTCAGCACGTGCAGTGTTGCTTTCTTTTTATTTGCTAATTTGTGAAACATAGATGAGACTGTCTTGTCTTTTTTTTTTTTTTCGAGTTACGAGGACTCAAAAAATAATAGGGACCAAGCTAATAGCATACTAATAACATAACCCGGATATACAATCAACGTACGTTGGAGATTGTTTTTCTTATTTGTGTTTTGATAATTGATATAAATGGAATATGGTTAATTATTCCACAGTTTCGAGTTCATAATTTCTAATTAAAGGTTTTATGATTTGAAGAATGTCTATTAGATAATCCAAATTGATTTTCTTTTTCCTATAAATATTTAATTTAATTAAATGACAATTTTGGTCAAAGTTGACACATATTCAAATTATTGTTTGTGCTTATAATTGATATAAATGAAATGTGGTTTATCATTGCATTGTTTTGAGTCCATGGTTTTCGAGTCAAAGGTTTTATGATTTGGATAATGTCTATTAGAATATCCAAATTGATCTTTTTCTCCTTAGAAATATTTAATTTAATTAAATGACATTTTTTTTTTTAAGTTGACACATTCAAATATTTATTATTGCAAGAGAATGTCTTTAAATACCTATGATGTTGTTTGGATTCTCATCATTAAAGCAAATTAAAAAAATACATAACCACCTAAATAGAAAAAAAATATGCAATGACCATTCCTTTTAAATAGAGAAAATGAGGTATTTTCCTAAAAATAATGCACTCTACTATTATTTACACATACGCTTTATCAAATTATATTCAATCTAGAGTATATGGAGTTTTATGGATTTTCTTTAATGATAAGTTTTGATGAAATTTTTAGATCATTATAGATTTCATATTAGTTTTGTTGAAATTCTTTAGGAAATCTAATAAAAAATTTTGGAAAATGATAAAATTTGTTATAATTTTTTTTTTCTCATACATCTCACTTTAAAATCCATATAAATTCTTCACTTAAATGAAATATGTGAAGTCAATGAGTTTTTAAATATGATTTCATACAAATTTGAATTGAATATATCTAAATTTTAATGAATTTCATACAAATCTAAATATATTTAAATCTAAATTGAATATACTTAAATTTTTATAATATTTTAATTTATAATAAATCTACACCCCCTTAGTTTACTCACATGATTCACTTATTTTATTATTTTAAAGAAAAACTTAATTTTATTATAGGTTGACCATTTGGGCAAATCGGTAAATTAACAATATCCAAAATTGCAATTTAATCGTAACAGTAGAGTCAACTAATTGACTTTTCAAATCTTGCCATGCAAATAGGCTGTGAACAAAGTTTAGAAAAAACTTAATCATTGAACTTTAATTAAAGACCAAGTCTTTGAAATTGACTCGTATTATTTCCCCCTAAAATAGAGGGAAACAAATGCTCATCATTAATTATAATTTATTGATCTGATTTTTTATGTTTAAAAATATGAAAACAGATCAAGTTGTCCAAATTGTGACCGAAACCATTTTTTGCAAATTTGTTGAATTTTTAAACCTACAACTAACCTATCCAAAGTTGACCAGAAGTTTGTTGAATTTGAAATGCATACACATTATCGACTTGGCAACTACTCAATTCATCAAAGTCATCATCGATTTGCGATCTGCGAGTTGGTTTCGAGTTGTACAGGTCACCCAATTCGCAATAAAGCACATGCTCATGTAGTTTCTTATTGACGCAGAAGCTGAGACTACTTGTTTCGTATGGTCAGTTAGCCTGGAAATAACAATTTGAACAAAATTGACAAGTTCCCAAACCCACTTAGTGAAGGTTCGAAAATGAACCTCCCATCAAATCTTACAATTTTTTAAACGACGAGAAATTAGGATATTATTTGATTCATTTTTATAAATGATTATTTATTTTTAAAAATTAAAAAATTAGTATAAATACATTTGGTTGGTTGTTTTGAAAGTTATATTTTTGATACTTTTTAGCAATTATCACGTAGTAGTGAAAAAAAAAAAAACATTTTTTTTATTGTTTTTCACCATATTTGTAAGAGAGATTTTCTTAACAAATCATTTTTTTTTTTAAAAAAAAAAAAAACTATTTTATTATTTTTTTTTTTGAAAAAAAAAACATATTTACATGATTTTTAACTTTTAAAAATAACCTTACATCAAATACATTATGCTTTTAAAAATATAACTTTACTTTTAAAAATGATACATGGTTGTAGAAGCAAACCATGAACTTATCTTTTCCTTTTGTTTCTTGGAGCTAATCTTTGAATCACATCATAACGTCTATTGCCGTTAGAATTATATTTTGAATTGATCCCAATTATTAACCAATAAAACAAAAAACAAAACAAAGCATCAACCATGGGTCTGTCTTTACTCTTGATTCTAATTGTTGTCTGTTGGTTAAACAAAAACACTATTCAGCTTAGCTTACTTTAAAATCTTTCATTTGTATTGTATATTACTTGAATGGGATATCATGTCATGGATGGCCAAATAGTTTGAAAGAATAAATTAACTGCATTTTATATGATCTATTGGATTCAATCTGGTATGATAGGAATCAACTCTTAAAAGAATAATAGGGTATTTCTTCAAAAAAAAAAAAAGAATAATCGGATAAATTAAACTTAAATCTAGTGCTAAAATTCAAACTACCGTGAACTTTTGTAAAAGTGGAATCCTTGCTCATCATGGTTTCCAATTCTTACCATCTAATCAGATTCTGAATTTTATATGATTTTTCATCTGTTAAAATCCTTGAATTTCATATTTGAAGTATGCAATTTTCTTCAACTAAAATACGCCAAATTAAAGTCCATTTCAACAGCAAATTACTTGATTCATCAAAATTTGACACTCAACTGATGGATGTTTCCAAAAAAAAAAAACAATGGAGGAAAATTTTTGTGCAACGATAATTTAGTAGAGATTTAAGAAAAGGTTTGGCAATTAGCGCACACACTTGCCATTCATTTTCCTTCTGTTAGATAAAGGCGTGCACCCTGCAGCAACGGGGCACTGTTGATGCACTTTCAACATGCTGTTAATAAAATAAATAATAATAATAATAATAATAATAGGGTGTGCGCACATGAAAATCTACAGAAAAAGTCCTCCACTCATCCGTGGATAACTCATAACATCGCCGAAATTGTTCTTTTTAGAGATCTCCAGCGTAGCAACTCCAGCCGAAAATATTGTTGAATTGATTCGGTGTTTTTACCATCAAATTACATTAAACGGTAATATATTGAAAGAAATGTTAAGGTTAAACAAATATATGTATATATATATATAAACATATATATATATAAAACTGACACTCTATAAATCCAAGGTTTGCTAAGACCTGCAAAGAAAAAACAATGCTTGCAGGATTTAGATATCTATTCTATGAATGGGAGACAACTACTTAACTAACTTGCCAAGATCAACACCGCTACTTACGTGGTCTAGATATTTACTAAGATCAGCTACGATAAAACATACTTGTACAATCCAAATATCTATCATCATGAATGAGAGACAACTACTTGATGAACTTGTTGAGATCAACACTACTACTTACACATTATGTAATTCAGATATCTACCCTCATAAATGGAAGACAACTACTTAACAGGCTTATTAAGATCAACACTACTATATGCACGGTCTGAATATCTGCTTATAGAACATGAGACAATTACTCTCATACTAAAGGAAGAATACTACCAATACAAACTCTAATGTATGTTTGGTGTTATTGAACCCCCCATTTCTTGAAGGATGTGGTATACCAATCATATGTGTTAAGAGATGATGTATATGCACTTGTTTTTATTTAGTTATCACAAGAACAAATGTAAATTATTAAATTAAATTTTAGATTACTAATCTTATTTGAATAATGAGATACTTAATATTATTTGAGTAGTGATATAAATCGAAAAATCTAACAGTTTCCCTTTCACAACATGATTTGTTTGAATGGTAAATTGCATAAACCTCCCTTGAGATTTGATGAAATCATGATTTCAAAAATTGTTACTTACTAATCGACCTGCGAGGCAACGGTTAACGATTTATTAGTTATTCGGTGAGTAATCGGTGATTAATTTGTGAGTACCGTTAAAAACGGTCAAACTAGGTTAAACTTTTTTAAAAAAAAAAAAATACTTAAAAGGGAGGTTAATGTTTTTGTGGTCAAATTTTAAATATTGGTGTAATTTAATTAAATCTTAGGAGCCATATGTAATTTTTCCTACTATATGTATACCTAAACAACTCGACCCTAACACATCTCTATCACTCTCAACTGATGCCACTCTCTCTCTCTCTCCTCTCTCCCTCCTCCACTCTCTCTCTCTTGTCTCTCCCTCATTCTTCACCGACCTCCTCCCCTACTGTTTCTTCCTCTCCGACCTCCATCGGATCTCCCCCTCCGACTTCCTCGTTACTACTCTCTTCCAAATGACAGGTCGGGCCTATGTGATAATAATTTTTTGCTTTTTTTTTTTTTTTCAATCTCTGTGTGATGATGATTTTAATATGTTGATTCTTCTTTTTCTTTTTTCAATCTTTATGGGTGTTGTGAGTGTTTTTCGGATCACCTAAATGGACTGGCAGAAGCCCATAAAATTAGTGGCCTAAGCTACTGAGACCAATAAGTGAAACCCAACGTGGAAGCACAGAGCCTGATTAAACGACCCGCGAAGTCAAGTCCGTTGGATCGCTAGCGAAGTCAAGCTCGCTCAATGAGCCTTTCTGTTGTGACAACGTCGAGATCGTTAAGTCAGTCCGTCAACAGGACTAATCCGCTTGTTTCAGCAGTTTTAGTCCGTCTTCTACCCCGATTTGTCCAGAGCCAGCTCAGAACAGTAAGCTAGCGTATCTTGCACGATAAGTAAGGTTATTTAACTTAATGACAGTCTAATTCCGAAAAATCTCACCTAACCAGCATGGGTTAGCATCCAGCTCACATATTGACAGAGTTGACCTGGCAAAAGTCAGAGACATTAAATGCATTCCAGAAACATTAATTGTAGTTGATTATGATATTTTTTGTCTGATT